>JAOXXN010000001.1:106257630-106282535 GCA_026770055.1 Myrmophylax atrothorax | reverse complement strand
GCGCAGGCTGGAAGGGCACACCCATGTGGGGAGAGCCCTGCCCAAATCTTCGTTCGCGAAGTCTGGCCATACATACAATGTAGTGCATATTTTTTTTTTTCCCTTTGGCATCTGGAGGCCATTGGGATTTTGACACTAACATACTTGTGTACTTCTACATAACTAATGGGAAAAAAAAGTTGGCTTGTTACTGACATAATAGAACAAAATGCTACTTCTCCTCCACTGAATATTATAGTTGAATCACATGACTGACTAGTTCAGCTCCATGAGAAGAACTGACTTGTGTTTTCAAAAGGAAAGGAAGACAGATGAGAAAAAGAAGAAACAAAGATGAGAAGCAAATGTGAAGAGAACAATTCTGTTCTGTCTCACTCTCCTTTCCTTGTCAACCTAATGGGGTGTGTAGCTGCTACCTCTTCCTTGAAGTTAGCACTTTAAAGGACTTTGAAAGTGATTGTTAGATTTTTTTAATGAAAAAAATAGAGGAATAAAGTAGCTTCTGAAATCTGGTGAGTGCGTTGGGGTTTAGATAAGTGGATTAATAGCAAAATTGTCTTCCTACCCATTGTATACAGTGGATATTTTATTGTGCTTACTCTCAAACAAGCAACTTTACATGGCTGCTACAACTGTAAATTAATTCCATAAAATTCTCTAAAAATATGTACATTTTTCATGGTGATTGGGACTTTTCTACTTCTCAGGCAACTCCTAGTCTTTGCATGTGTTGTGGGATCTTTACCCACACTACCCTTTCCTGCCTTCTGCTTTCTTCAAGTTGCTTCTTGGTCTAAGCATGCTCCAAAACAACTTCCTGATTTTAGGAGTAAGTCTTTCCCATGCAAGATGCATCACAAGTTTCTAGAAAACAGCACACAGAGTGCATAGCGTAGGCACAAGAAAATTATATATTATATATTCTGATAATCAGTAGGTTTGCATAAATACCCAAATGGTAAATTTGAACTTCTTGTTCTTGCAGTGTGCATTTAATTTTTTCTTGTTGGCTTGCTAATATTTTGTTTGGGGTTTTTTTGTTTTCTTTTTTGGTTTGGTTTGGTTTGGTTTGGTTTGTTTTTTTTACACTAGGAAAGAAAGAAAAAAAGTGGAGGTATTGGATAGTATTTGATATCAGGGTTAAGAGTGAGAAATAAAAGGAAGTATATATAGGTATATATATGCATATACAGCACTTCTCTTTTAATGTCCTTTCTCTTGTCTTTGTGCATTGATCCTTCTTCTGAGCCTTACGGTGCAACTGGTGTTTAAAAATCATGTCCTTTTCAAGGTCTTCCTATATTCCCCTTCAACTTTTATATAGAGAATTACAGGATACTTTTATTCTATGAAAATATCTTCAGTTAGGATGTTGCAAATCTCACCATTATTAGAAAATGAAAAGAATAGCTACAGTAAACCTGAGTGGAAGACTGAGAGAAGAGGAACTCTTCTGTGGTCAGGGATTTGACTTCAGATGGCCAAGAGAAAAGCCAATGCAAGAACGTGACTAGCTTGGTTAGACTTCAAAGATTTCACCATAATCAGACTGTGTCTTGGAAGCACCAGAAAATTTGCTCAGATTAAAAAACCAGAATGTGTGAAACTTTGTAAATATACACAATTCAGACATTGAAGGAAGGGAAAGGATAAAGGATATTTAATTTCTGACAAATCATTTGCAGGGAAGAAATTTGGATGTATGTTATTCTGTTAAGCTGGAATCAGAATTCAACGTTGCACCATGTTTGAACAGAGACTGAGTGTTATTGAATGTCTATGTAATTGCCTTTTGTTCTCAGATCTGAAGTGCTGTTTTGCAGTGTGCCATAAAATTAATTACTATTACTAATTTATTAAGGTATATCAGTATGAAGATGTGTCTATATAGTCAGCAGCCTCACAAACTGCTAGGGAGAATCTTTTTTAAATGCCTCCGTATAGCACCGCATGGAAGCATCATCAGATGATATGCATTTGACTGGGAATTAATGAAATAGACTTATTTATGTCTCTTAAACATATCTGGCAGAAAGACTTGATGTCTGATAAATTTGTTTATCTCTGAAAGTACAACTGAATGTCTTAATTCGTCACTTTAAAAGAAAGTGTCTGTGGCAAATTAATAGTCTTGATATGCAAGTATAATGACCAGGGTTGTGGTTTGTTTTTTGGGGTTTTTTTTCCCTTTTTCTACTCCTTTCTGCAGCATACCTTCACTTTCATCTCTTCTGGAAAACAACTTACAATTTAATTATTAGAAAAAGTCAAGAGGATTACTTAATGGAAGAAATAAATCAGCAATGTTATTAGAGCATGAAATCAAGTATGTTGAATGTAAAACAGAAACCCTATATTATGTTTAGCTCACATGAGTAGGCTTATTCAAGTCAATGAAAAGATGTGCATAAATAATACTTTTAAGAATTAAGTCTTTGAATAGCTGTTTGTAGTATCTGGACGTTATGCCCATACAGAAAATTGACTAGTATAACAGTAATGTTTGCTGCTCCATTGTTTTTGGTTTGGTTTGGGGTTTTTTTTCTTAATATGTAACTTCGTTTATTTGAGCTGTTTAATTCTTCCTGTATAATCTTACTCAGAAAATTCCCTAAGCCTTTACCTGAGTCTATCTTTTTAGATAAATTCAAGGACTACAGAATTTTCCTGCACTGGATAGACATTTTTAGATGTGTTCTGATTCATGCTTCCTTGTAAGGACTGTGGATTTTGTAGGCAAAGCAGCCATAGCAAGTCAGATATGTCCTGAGTAAAGTATTTATGAAGAATGAAAGTCATACACTACATATGAGTAGCAAGATTTCAGAGGAAACACTTTTATTGATTATGTGTGTCTCCAGTAAAGCAAATATGTGCACAGAAGTAAGTTGATTTCATAAAAATTTACTAGCTAATTACATAGAAAATTAAATACAACAGATAAAGGAAAAGGTAGTCTAATGAATCCTTTGTCCTAAGCAGCTGCAAATTATTTAATCAAATGTATGTGTTCTGATACTCTTGCACTGCTAACTACACTAAAATACTCCACACACAGTCCTTTGTAAGTTAATATGCACACTTAAGTAGGACCATACTGTTCACCATGAAAAACAGTTTCAGCAATACTAGGGGAATGGATTAATTTGCAGTCGCTGTTTACTCTAACTCGATTCCTTTAATACAAAAATATATTTCTTGTACGCAATAAGTCATTTCATAGTAGAGAGATTTAACCTTGACCATGACAACATGCAATAAGTCAGAAAGAAATTTTCAGATATGTAGTTTTACTGAGTTCCCAATGACTGGAATTAGATCTCGATACTTCATTGAAAGGATCTGAAAAGAGGCCATATTTCTTGATCAAAATTAAGATATAAGCAAATGTGGGAGGGAGTGGAAAGCCCTTTTTGTCTTAACCTTCTCATATTTGCACTGTATTTTTCCTTAGTATATTTTGTATCTGTTTAGCACTTTTCATAAGGTTCATTTCATTGTTTACAATAACGTTTATTATCTGTTTAGCTTTTATAGTGTATTTCAGTAAATATTTGGATTAAAGAATCAATATATAAAACTTGTTAGAGAATTGAAACTGTTAGAGATTTGAAGGTTGTGCTTAACAACTAGAACTTATAATAATCTTGTTGTTTCTTCATGTTTTAATAGTTTCAGATTTTTTCAATTGCTGCATTTCAGGTAGAAATGAACATAAATTCTACAGGTTTTAAGAAACTAAGAGACTGAGTTTTGCAACAATATATCTTTTGAAGAAAAGATTTTTTTTTTTATTTTCTGTAGTACAGTTTGCTCTGTTCTGGTGTTAGAGTGGAGAAATTAGCTGGAAGGAAACCTACAATTTGTTCTTGCTTTCCATAATTTGTAGCAACTATGTTATCCTTTGCAAATAATAATGTGTGAGCTCAAACTATTTGATCGTAGTATCACTTTTGTCTTTTCAGGTGGCTTTGATGCAATATTATTTCTTCCCTTTTGATTGTCTAACAGCAGATCATTATCCATACATTTCCATGGTTCTTTTTAAAAACAGCCAGAAGTTTGATTTCTTTTTTCCCCTGACGTTGTATGTCTATACTGAGAAGACCATATCATGCAAGTTATCATAGGCTGTCCTTACAGTCAGTGAAGAAAAACAAAGCATCATTCATCTGACCTGCTTTAGCCATTTATTTAGTTAGATAATCTGTGCCCAGAGGTTACATTTTCCCTTGTTCTAAAGTGAACTCAGATGACTAGCTTAAATGGAGATGTTAAAACTCTACAACTCATTGAAGTGAAACCTGCCCAGGATTTCTTCAGGCTAAATATTATCATGTAGACAAGAGGTAATGTGTGCTTACAGGCCAGCACAGTGTACTACTAAGTTTCGCATTTTCCTTGTCTGGTTATCTACCTTTTTTATATGTAAATAAATAAGAGAAGTAAGAGATGGAATTTTTAGGAAAATAGGTTGTTTTCCCCCATATAGTTGACTTCATAGGATTTAGCCTGTGTAGGACAAACTCAGTTGCCCACTAGACTTTTCAGAGCAAAAGGTCTTCATTTAGAAAAGATGCAGAATAGCTTTGCTGTTTTTAAAATTCCACTCATATGGAGAACTGCTTTTAGTTTGCCTTATGGTATTAAATTTTCACATGGAAAACCTGCAGTGACTGTATTGACAGTGATTATCATTGCACTTCCATGTGGCAAACTGAAGGATAAAAATGCATTTGGGGGAACAGAGATGAAGGAGGGGATCTGTCTGTATGAGCATGTCCTTCCCTTTATGTCCTCTGTGTTTTCCTTTGATTTGCTTATTTTGCTTTTACCTAATAAACTTGAAGAATAATTTAGGCTCAATCCAGTTAAGAGTTTGCATATGCATCAAAATGATGTGAGACGTGGGGTTCTGAAAAGAAATCTAAAGAATAGTAATGAAACAGTGTGGGTCTAGCTTTGGAGAGCAGGTGAGACACAGGGCATTCATGATTGAAAGACAATTATTGAAATAAAAAAAAAGATGAAAGCAAAAAAAATCACTCTGAGATGAGAGTATGATAAGTGGTTTTAATTATTTAAGTATTTATAATATTTGTTTAAAAATAAGTCACACAAATACGGTCAGTTTTATTTTTATATAGGATACCAGCAGTGATGTAATTTCTGGCAGTCTCCAGAAATTCCAGAATTCAATTTTTCTTTGACTAACCCTTACTTGTAGATTTCAGTTCATATGAAGTCATTGAAAATGTGTAACAGAACACCAAAATATTTGCTACACATTTGGGGATATTGTTTTTAATATAATGTGCAGCAGTCTCTCTTAAGAGTCTTGTACTTCACACAGAGAACAAAAGATGACATACACTGATCTCAGGACTTGTAAATCCTAAATGTACCCTGAAGTCACATTTTCATTGACTTTTTCCATCCTTGCTTCCCACAAATTTGGGAACTGCCTTCTAAATATAATGGTGAGGTAGCTGCTAAAACAAATTACCAGCTGAAGGGTTAAAGGATTAAAAAATCCCCTATATGGTATATTTAGAAATATTATTAAGACATCTTTAATTTTAGCTATACTGAAACAAAGAAGGTTCAAGGATCTGAGGAGAAAACAGAAGGAACTGACAGAATGAAAAAGGAAGCTCATACCTGATGTTTATCTGCAGGTTAATGCAATTGTTCAAAAGATGTTAATTAAAGGACATTTCCCCCTGTGCAGCAGTACTTTGAATTCTGTTCCTAGAGTAATTCAAGCATGCATCCATGTTCAGCATGTTGGAACCTGCTGCCTACAAATTCTCTGCCATCCCTGTTTCCTCCTCTCTCACACTTTGTGCTCGACCTTGATGCAGGAAAAAATGCAGGTATCTATTGCCCTCTATCTGCCACTTGTGTTTTCACAGAAGTGTAGTTTATCAAACTGAAAAGCTGGGGATTCTCTGTTGTAATATTTCAGGGAACTCGCAGAGTCATACAGGCTGGTATAAATATATGGTAGCTGAAGTTCACACTCAAATCATTTGAGAGTCTCAAAGCTGGAATATTACCAGCTAAGATGTGCTTGCTTTCCCTGAACACCTGTATCACCATGTACAATATTTGGAAGAGGAAACTTCCCAGTGGATGAGCTTCCTGTAATGAGGACACAACTTCTGAATTAAATCTCCAGTGGAATCGCAAAGATCAGCAGGAGGTGAGGACTTGTCTAGGGAAAGCCTACAATAGCGGTTCCTTCAGGAGCTTATTAGGTGGAGAAGGAGGCAGAAAGTTTTGACTTCATGTCTCCAGGTTATTCTACGTAGTAAGGCAATGAATAAAATTCATTAATAAATTTATGGTCAGAAAATTGCCTTTTTTACTTCACATGTACTTTTCAGAAGTATGTTGAAAGGTAATTTAAATTCTTCATTAAAATTTCCTCACAAAGCAGGAAAATATTTTTTAAGTGGAAATGCAAGTTTTATTCCAAAAAATGCAAATATTTCATGATCAGAGCTTCAAGTATCACTTGCCTCAGTTTTACTTTGCTGTCCAGCTACACTTGATCTCTGGTATTGCTCCTCATAAAAAGTCAGTAAATACTACCACATTCCCCTGAGAGTTTGTAGCAGAAACAGAAATGTTGGATTTTTTTTTCTCTTTTATAACAAAAAATTTATTGTCTTATACCTAAAGTGTGTCTTATTTCTTTTCTCTTTAAGCTTTCCTCTGATTTGGTCTACAAAGTGGTGGATAGGCCTTGCTGCTGTGATGGGTGGGGGCCTACGACTGAGCACCTCCTCCTTCCTCAGCTGAAGGTGTGAGAAAGCAGCTTTCATCACCTTCTCCCAACAGGAAACACAAAAAAGTAAGAGGCAACTCTTTGTGGTGCTCATCTCTTGCTATGAAAGCTGCCTTGCAATACAATACATTTTTGAACTAATGATAAATATAGCAGAGGTGGTAGGAGCACACTGCTTTTATATGTCTCCCAGGCTGTGCATGCATAACTCCTCTGCACAGGTTCACAGGAAAGGTTTGCTTTTTAAAGAATATCTGGCAGAAAGCCTTGCTCTTGGGTAGGAGAAGCAAATGGACACAGCATTTTCCTCATTTGACCTTGAAGTAGGAATATGTGGAATGTACAATGCTCAGTATTTACCTTGAAAATTTGTATTCTCAGTACATTTATTTTTACTTAACAATTATTTTTTCATTGGAGAAATATATACATACTCTGAATATGATGTTTAAATAAAATTAATATCATATTTGGAACAAGTTTGTATAAATAACCTGGTGAAAACAAATGTCTGCAAGTTTACTTCAAATGTGGAAGCCTGGTTGTGTTATTTTTAAGCATGTATAAACACTTGATTTTGCACAGTGGCTGATGATTCAGACTGTTACACTGGGTTGACTCTCTATGTGCTGTGGATGATGGCTAGGAATTTCTATGCCAGGAGTTATTTCATTGCCAGTGATCAGCCTGACAGCCCTCATGCTCCTCAAAGAACAGAGGACTGTGTGAGAGGATTGATTACAGAGAGGAATTTGGCTACAGCTGTGAAAATGTGACTTATAACTCTTGTTCCTTGTCCATTACAGTGCCTTGTCCTTCCTCTGTAGTACTCCTGTTGCAGTCCTCCCTTCCAAGGGTACCTTGAGTACAATAAACTATTTTCTGTTATCATCCTTTTCTTCTCTCCTGCTCTTCATCTTCTGCTTGTCTTCAGCTATTTCCAGAGCACTGAATAATTTTTCCAATGTTTTGAAGCTATTATCTGAACTTATTCCCATACTAGAAGAACATATACAAGATTAAAAGATTGCATTAAATATGCAGTAATCTTTGCATCAATTTTTTGAGTGACTTTTTCTTTCTATAATCTGTTATTGATACTGTTACTTAGTGGTGAAATTAGTCTTTATATTTTCATTTTTCTATGTTATATCAAGAGGTCTGACTAATATATTAGATGAAAACCCCAGCCCTCGCTCTCTTCGAAGAAGGCCTTCTTGCTTTCTAAGATTTGGAGACTCAGGCTCTCCAAACACTTACTGAAACATAATATAAAAACCATTGATGTTTGGTGGTGGGTAATGTCAGCTGCTGTTGTCAAGGAGTCCAAATAAGATAAATAGGTCAAAATAACAGTATCATAAGAATAATCCATTAATCAACTTTATCTCAGTTAAAAAAATATTTTATTGCTTATTTGACTTAGGGTTGTGAAGTAAAGCTATCCTGTTCTTGGAAGGTCAGCAACAAAGAAGAAATAGAAATATGTGTCAAATAATATATGAATAAATGAGTAACTATGGATTTCAGAGATACTTTTCCCTATATTTTTGTATATTAATTAATAATTTAACACTAAATATTTTAATTGGTAATACATATTTTTTAGTCTCCTGATGAACTAAAAAAGACAAGGTAACCAGCCATTTTCTCCTCTTTATAAAACTACTTTTGCAAGTCAGTGCCAGATTAAACCTCCTGCTATTCAGATCATTATTGCTTGAACTAAGTCCTCTGAGGAGGGCAATATTCTGCAATCTCTCCCTGCCTTCTCTTAGAGAGAATGTTACTTTCAAAATACTACAGGCAGCACAATGAATATTCAATGAGAGGTCTTCCTATGACACCTGCTTCCTCTGTAGAGCTTTAAGACTGCCTTTGAAAGCTGACAGAGGAATGGTATTATGTGCCTGTAAAAGCAATGAGTTTCATTTAAAGAGGTATATATTAAAGCTGTCGTAGGTGGCCTGATTAATGTAACACCTCAGTGAATTTATTATTTCCCAAGAAGCAGGACCAAGGAATATTTTATGTCAAAAATATGTATCAGGATTGATCCTTCTGTTGGAACCCCAGTTTTATGGCTAATATTCTGATTCTGTCACCAAAATGGATGTTATTTCTTAGTTGGAGTTTTTAATATAAATTTCTATATAGCTTCAAGGTTCTGTATGTATTTGTATTTATCATAGTTTTGCACTGTAACTAAGAACCACACTGTGCCTTTTATCAAGAATTAAGTTCATAGTACAACTATAAAGATGAAAGACAAACTGTGTGTGTTGAGTCCATTTAATGATTAGGATTATTCACAGACAAATATGTCTTATGTCTATCACATAGACAG
The DNA here is from genome assembly GCA_026770055.1 of Myrmophylax atrothorax. Classification (NCBI taxonomy): domain Eukaryota; kingdom Metazoa; phylum Chordata; class Aves; order Passeriformes; family Thamnophilidae; genus Myrmophylax; species Myrmophylax atrothorax. Next base: position 106,273,395 of record JAOXXN010000001.1, on the reverse strand, counting down.
TAGTTACCAATCAACTGCAGTGCTGCACTGAAGAAAACCAGTGTGATCTAAGAAAAGAATCTATTACACGTCATTTAGTAAATGCTACATTAAGCATACAGTGCCAGGAACTCTCTGTACAGCTGCTGGAGATTCCTGGGAAATGTCCAGTGTATGTATATATACACACAAGAACTCACAGTTTTATATATTTATGTTCTTTTTTTTTTTTTCTTTCTAGATGAAAGATCAGATGCACAGTGGCCATATAAATGCTAACAGCTTGGTAAGTGAGGAAAAGATTAGTGAGGCAAATCATTTCATCTGCTCAGGAGAGTTAGCTAAATTGCTTTAAACAAAGAGTTGTCACGGGCAGAAAGAAATCTGAGAACTGCTAGCAGCTCAAATATTTCATTCCTTGAATCCAAGTTATAAGAGCTAATAGACAGGGGACTTGCAGTCTCATGCAGTGGCACCCTAAATAGAAAAAGAGTTGGTGTTGGGTGAAACCTGGTTATTTACAATGTTAACTGGCTTATTAAAGATGAGAGCTCCCATGACTTCAGTGAAAATCAGTGGGTTACCAAATGCATGCTATAACTTGTTCAATTTTATTTGGTGAAAAACTTGGAGCTGTAGCAATTATCTTTTCTCTCAGATTCTCTTTTGATGATTTGTTAAACTGTCTGTGTTACTCTGTCAAGTGTAATTGTAGAGAAACACTCTATCTCCCTTGGAAAGCAGAAGCGACTTCATTGTGGCAGGATGGCATGGGATAGTTTCTGCCCTAGAAGGAGGGTTAGATGATACCCTGTGCCAGGTTCCCTGCCAGTGGGGTTCTCTTTCGTGGACCTGATCCATTGCCCTCTGCTCGGTGGTGAGGGAAGGGTGGAGAAAGAAAAATGAACTTGTATTTTGAAATCCTTTTGCACGTACATAAGGAGGCGAGAGGGAATTTCTTTTGGTTTGTTTGGAAGCTTCAAATATAAAAGTGTGTGCTGGATTTTTTATTATGCTGGTATAAGCTCAGCTATAACTATAAATATCATCACATGTGCATGTTCAGGGAATATGCACCACATTCAGTATGCCCTCAGAAGCAATTCTGGGAAATTAAAATCATTTGCTCATTATACCTTTGAGAGCATGATGGATTGTTGGTATGCTGTGGAGCAAAAAGGCTTTGTGTTTGTTGTCACTGCCCTGTATGTGTGTATGGCTGGTGGTCAGCTACTGCCAAAACCTCCTGTTCCACACTGAAGAAGGCTGAGATTCCATTTAAAGTGTGGGTCATTGAGGGAGAGGAGGCTGAGTGGTTTTGGGTTATGGGTGGTTGGTTTTTAACATCCTTGGCATAATTTGATAAGTAGCAGCTGTGAATACAGTTCTGCTTATTTTTATAACCTTAAAACAGATACTGCATGCCAATTTTTAATATACAATATCTATAGTGTTCCATTTTGAATTATGAAAAAATACTTATAAAAACGAATCTTTCCATACAACTTGTATTACAACTCTTTTTCTTTCTAGGAGAGAGATTAAAGTGACCTGATAAATTAAGACTTCTAATACTAATGTGTCTTCAGTATTTTTTTTTTTCAAAAAGCTTAAGGAACAGAGGGACAGTTAGTGCCTACAAGCTCAGGATGAGAGAAGTTCATCAGAATATTAGCTGTTCTCTGTAAAAATAAAGAAAACTAATGTTTTCTACCAATAGCAAATAAAGGACAATAATTTAAAGGAAATTTGTTACTAGTGAACAATTTTATCTCAAAAGATTACACCACCTCACCCTATTTCTGTATGTACAAGAATTGAGAATAATTTAGAAAAACTTTGGAATATAAGTAGCTTGTGGGGATTTCTTTTTCTCCAACTTATGCTCTGATCTTTATGTGTTTCCTTATTCCTTATGAAAGTAAATACAATAAGAGACAACACAAGTGGCTTCCAAATTCTACTCTCTCTAAATCTATCTTTCCTTTTTCACAGTGAAGTTACTCATGATTTTGTGCCTTAAAAGTACTTCTAGAACTCTGGAGTCCAGAAAATTGAATAAAAGTTTCAAAAATACTGCTACAGGGTACAGAATTTAACACTGACTAATTGTCACTGCATGAAAAACATTTTATTCACTTCAGGATTTAAGAAAAAACATAATCTTGAGAACTGTCAAGAACACACTTCCATTGAGACCAGGAGCAAACATCCTAGCTGAACCCCTTCTTAATGACAAACCCATTGAGTCCACATACAAGGACATCAGGAGAAGGCTCTCCACCCAGAGGGTGTCTGGGCACTGGAACAAGCTCCCCATGGCAGTGGTCACAGCACCAAGGCTGACAGAGTTCGAGAAGTGTTTGGACAATGCTCTCAGGAACATGGTGTGACTCTTGGGGTGTCCTTTGCAAAACCAGGAATGGGACTTTGATGATCCTTGTGGGTCTCTTCCAATTCTATAATTTTATTATTCTGTGAGTTAATCTAACTCTTCCGAATGGAGCCTAACTACACAGTGATCATACCTGCCTTGGCCATACCCATAAAGAGCCCAAGAATAATGTTAAGAGGTTTCACACCAACAGACCTATCAGAAACCTTGATGATATAGCTGGGTTATGTTATTTCCTTCTTTGCCTCTTCTACGTTATTTTTCAAGCATCATCTTCACAAGGATCTATTGTATACTTTCTAATTTTTGTCATTTATTTACCTAAGCACTTCAGAGAGAAATAAGTAAGAAATTCTATGAAGTAGATCTAATAATTTTTCAGGAATTGAATGATGATCTCTTCAGAAATGTGTGGGAAGAATGAAATAAAAACTTGATAATTAATGCTGAATTGGATAAACAACAGTAAATAAATTGATCACTCTGCAGGAACTTTTAACCAATATTATAGAAATTCACAAAAAACCATCAGTGTCTGAATTTAGTGAGCTTACCAGAATGGAAGAAAACAAAATCCATGGTCTGAAATGTAACAAATTTTCAGTTTGAATGAGCTAGAAATCTTTTCCCCTCTAGCTTGCCATGAAATTACACTAGAAATATTTCAAGTTTAAAGAGGAAAATAATTTCATTCCAGCAAAAACTTGATGAAATTACTTCTCATGGTGTCTATAATGTTTCAAAAATTATAGGAAAAAATAATGGCTAAAGAGGAGAAGCTTTGATTTTCCATATTTGCTGATAGAAATTTTGCTGAAAGCTTTCTTAGTAAAATCACATTTCTTGACCATATGTTCAGAGGAAGAATAGCATGGAGGTATAAAATCACTTTTTTTTTGGAAGGAGCTATCCTGTATTCTGTAACCTCTTAATTCTTCTGGCAAGATGTCATGGATAGAGTTACACTGCATGTATTTGTTCTTGTAGTGAGACATTCCAACAGGTTGCAGTGTGCTTATATAAATGTGTGTAAAGTCACATTGTGCATTCCCACTGTTTCCCTCCTGCCTTTCCTGAGGTGGTGTCACAGGCAGCTGCAGCAAAGCTGTTCCTGCTTTTGGACTCTATGTACAGCCAAAGATAAGAATGATCAGAATGACTCCCTTGAAAAATAACCTTAAAAGCCTTTCAGTGGTGTGCAACACACTTGGTGAAATGTGTGGAGGGGGAGATCAAACAGGTGATTTTCCGGGAAACAACCAGTTCTCATCCCTACAGATTTGTCAGCTGCTCTTTGGCACCCTGTGTCTTGTGGTTTGCAGTGCAGATTGCTTCCTGCACAGGCTCGTGTACCACTGTCTGCATGCAGGTAACAGTGAGGATGCATTCCAATTCTAATTTAGATTTGGTGCTGGAGAAGCAGAAATCACACCCCAAGCAAGCAGTGACAAATTTTATTGCTCTTTATTTTAACATGTGAAACAGAAACCAGATACATTCACAGGGACTGTCTGAGAAAAATGAAACTCATTCAGCCTGATAGGTTATATGAAAGTCATTATCAGTATGTGAATTAATGGTACTATTAACAGAAGAGATAATCATTTAGGTTAATGTACTGCTTTCCTTTACTCTTTTAATAAATGCTGTACATCTTTGAACACAAACCATATGATATTGTAGCTTCTTCTCATCACAATCATCTCTTGGTACTTTGACTTGCTTCATGCATAGTTCATTACTTTTGCATTGAAATGAGAAGTATAAACAGCTTTAAGTTCTGTAGGAACAGGAATTGTTTATGGTTAGTAAAGGGAAGAGACATAATTTCTGACCTTTTTCTTAGCTTTTATGAGAACTAGAGGAATAGATTTTGATAAGTCTGTACTGACCTAGAACAGAAGTTAAAACCAATAGTGACCACAGAAGCTTTCAGCTTACTGATATCTGAAAAGAACCCTGACTCTCAATATTTTAATATGCATGGAGACTGAATTAAGACAGCTTAAAGATGAAGACACTCATCTACTTGCAGATGTCAAATGAATTAAGTATCTTGTGCTCAGTAGGCTGAAGAGTTGCAACTTATCAAAGTGAGTTTTGCATTCAAAGAAAAGCTTTTCATTTATTCTGAAAAACCTGTTTCCTGGTCTTTTCTGGGTACCTTTGTCCTCTTGTGGCTGCCAGTGACTTCTGTGGGGTGACACTGACTCTGGGAGAAACATCTTGTTTTAGCTTATTAATTCCTCCTTATCAGCTGTAGAAAAATACCAAATGTGAGAAGGTTTCAATTTTCTCTAAGTTATAGCAACTTCCTGAATAAATGTTAAATGGAGAGAAGGGAATAAAAAACATAGGGTAAAGGGGAAAAAACATGCCCTTTTCAGTCTGGAAGCTTGGCTTTTTTCTCTCAAACTCTCCCAGGTAAGTGATGCTACCAAAGAATCAACATATCAAAATAGATAAAAGTGGTTTTTCACATCCATGTAATTAGCAAGAGAGACTACAATGTTGCCTGAAGGCAATATTTCTAAAGTTGAGCATTACTTTGAACAAAAAAAAACCAAAAACAAAACAAAACAGATAGAAGGAGAAATGCTATGTTTTTAATGCATGATGTTTAGAAAAAGATGAACAGAAAAAATTTAGTTTCATGGAGATTTTTACTGCTGAGGTGACAAACTTCAGAAGCAAATTTTGCATCAGTGAGGGTAGAAGAGTTTATTTTTTTTACCCCAGCCTCCTTGGAATTTTCACCTGAAGCACTGATCCTGTCTCATTCAAATGTTAGGCCTGCTGTCAAGCCGGGATATCTGTAAAAAACCCAACAGAAGTGTGGCTGCTGTGTGGGTGGTGCTCTGGGACAGTATCACTGCCCTGTTACCTCTGAAACAGAGGCTGGAGCTCAGGCAGAAGCTGGAGCCTGGAAGTTGGAAGCTGGGTTGCCTTGAGGTTTTAAAACCAGAGATCCTCCCTTTTAAACCAATTTTAGGAAGAAAATAGTGAGCTGCTTTGTAACTACCTAGAGAAATCAGGCTGAAGCCAGGCCAAACGCATGCACATATCCAGCTTAAAAGCTCATTTTTATGGAACAAATTAATGAAAGTGGAGCTTAATATTGGCTTTGGAAATGGCATCATCTCTATTTAAAAAGGGAAAAATAACACTAATCCTTGTGTCAGGGTTTGTTGCATTTTCTTTTTAATGGACTGATATTCAGGTACTCCTGGAACCGAGACAGCTTGTGCTTCAGATACAATGAGGAAAAGAGTGAGGGCTTACATAAGTCCATTGGAAGAAAAAGAAATAAAAGAACAAAAATTGAACATTGCTTAAATAATATTAGTGTCTGAAATAAGAATATAATAATGTTTTTCCTGAAGCTTTTTCTTGTAGTCATTATAAGAATAATCATTAGATAAGAAGGAAAAGCAAACATACATCACTAGCAGACCTTCAATGACTGCCCTCAGAGTGATGAAGTAAATCTGACCTCAAGACTCTCAGAATTACATCAGCTGTTATGACTAAACAGTACAAGAGCTGATTTTAAATATTGTTGTCTTGTTCATGAAATGTAAATGAGAGTTAGATGGGTTAACTTTCTACTGACAGCTGGATCATCTGTCCTGTTCATAGTTTCAAAACTGTAATTTCACAGTTTTCATATACGGTCAAACTCATATAGTAACTTCTTTGGATTATTACTGTTGCATTCCAAATTGTTTAAGGATCCAAATTGTTAAATTATTTCACGTACCTGATCAATAAGCTAAAGGTGGCTTGGAGAGGCTGGCTACCACATTATGTGCTGCATGTTAATTAGTGGAAGGAACTCTGAATTTTCAGATGGTGCTCATGATTTTCCAGGATGAGAAATATCAGTGTGGTTCAAAACTTAGTGACAACTAAGGGTGTGTAAGAGAAGGGGACTACTTTTGGCAGAAATAAGTGTACTTTTTTTTTTTTTAAATCTGTAGGCATATTTCATTAAGTGAATGTGGTGATTACTACTAAGGCTTCTTTCTTTTCATTCCATTTTATTAGAATTTTGAAGAATTTAAATATGGCAGAGCTCCTGCACCAGTAATTGGATTATATATATTATTTAACTGCAAACATTCAGAAAAAATTCTGACTCATACAGACCCCCTTATCAAATAGCCTTGGAACTTGGTTGACATTTTAGCTGCATGATTCTGTATTGCCAGATGACCTCGGACTGTTCTGAAAATGTGATGTTTAATCTAGCAGTTTTTTAGCAATCAGTCTGAAACTGCTTGCTTTGCTGTAATTTTTCAGTTCGTTGGCAGGTGTTCTACACCTCACTTGGGTGTGTCAGATTATGCAAAAAGGAGTTAAATTGTTTTTTAAACCTGATGTAAAAGTGTATGCATATGGTACACATTATAATGTTAAAAAATAAATTCAAAATAATAATATGTGTATTGAGTGATAATGTCAGTCGCTAGGAAATGAGTTACAGATGCTATACTCAACATACAAACTACTGAGTGTTATAATTTTGTATAAACTGAATAGCAGATATGAGTTATACATTTGTAAATTCAGGAATAAAAAAAATATTTTTTTCAGCTCAGGAAAAACACCATTTTCTGTCTCTTACATCAGATGGGAGACCGATGAAAGTTCATGTGCCTGCTTTTATCCTTTTTGTGGCAAGTTATTCATGTTACATCTAAATCAAAATGCTTACTGCGTAGAAAAGGGCTGTGATGGTTCCTAACTATGAGATGCAAAGGATTTTTTTGGCTTGTGATTTTGAGCTACACTTTAAAGTGCTCCAGTAATAATGGTTGGGAAGAAATAGTTGGAATAAATTTAAATAACTGCATAAAGTGCTGCTTTCTTCAAAAGTATTTTCCATGTCACCTAAAGTGTTTATGGTTTGTAGGTGTAGCAGGGGTTTGCTGTCTCTTTCCTCTGGAAATACCTAGGCAGGGCAATGCAAGGTGGAACATTACTAATTGTGTGGGTTTAAAAAAAGGGTTTGTGTTTGGTTTGGGGTTTTTTGGTTTTTTTTTTTAAAGTTTATGTTACTGGTAGCACAGGATTTTCTGTGAATGGAGGATGTCAAATCATTTGCTTTTAAATCAGGAAGACCAAGTTACTTTAAGTGATGAAGCTTTTGTGAAAGACTCAAACTTTACTTTCATGCTTAGTGTTTCAACTGAGGGGCAGCACTTTCTGCTAGTAGAGTTATTCATGATGTTAGAGAGTTTGGAGTATTGTATCTCTGTTTGCAACATAGCATTGATTTTCAACTACCTTGTTCTCTACTAACTTTTGGTTTAGGTGTCTCCTCAAAACCCAAAACCACTTATGAACACAAGGATAAAGGAATTAACTGGGCTATAACAGCTATCCCAATTTTATGATAACTATAATAATAGAAACTGTACCAGATTTTCATAGCAAATGGTACTTTTTGATAGTTAAACACATTCTTCTAACTTGTCCCTTTTTTTTTTTCTGTCCTCAACTTTAAAATAAGAATGAGAAAAGGTAGAGTTAATCTAAAATTTACCTTCTAAATTACTGGAAGCAATTTGTTCAATATTTACTTAAATTGATATTTAGTATGTGTTACCTTAGACCCACACACAACATTTGTGTTCAATGGAAAAGTGTGAAAAGCAGAGGAGGGTGACTGTGGCTGCATCCAGTCTTGTTCAGATATGAAAAAAAGAGACACAAATGTTTTGCATAAAAAATGTGCTTTCCCAGTCTTGTCATTACCCTCTGACAATCTGATCAAGTTTTAGGTGAAGTTAATTAACTTTTCAATCTTTATTAGTCCATTTTCCTAGGAATTTTGAAGTAATTACCTCAGAAGAGGGATCTTTTATTGTCTCCAATGGTCTATGTGATTTAGATGGGAAATCTAAGCACAGAAAAAAGTCCATTAAAATATACAGTGTTGATTATTGTACATTTTTCATGACATTATAAGAAATGTCTGACATCTAACTCTTTTGTAATGAGTGATATACAATAAATAATGGGTTATAATATGTAATGTAATGTATTATATGTGAGATATAGTATCTAATGATTATATATAATATACATGATATATATATAATATTTTTGTAGTGAGTTTAAATTTAAGAATGAGTAATGAAGTAGCAAGTTTCCTAATATTTGTGAAAGAATATGCATCCAAATCTATTTCCAATCTCTTAGACTTTGTTGTTAATTAAATAATAACATGTCTAAGTAGGGAATGCTTATTATTCACAAGCTACAAGATTTTAAAATTTAAATAATCCTCTCTTGAGAAATCCTGTTTTTCAAAACCTTGCAAATTTGAACAATTTCATCCCTCTCTGCCCATGTCAGGCCACCCCTCCCCACACGCCAATCAAGCTTTCCAGAGACAGCAGTATTCTCACTATTTTAATTATCTTATTTGGATGTTTTCTCTAGTAAAGTTAAAAAATTACAGTAGTTTAGTAATTTTCCGATATCTCTAAGAAATTGTGGAATAGCTCATGAAAAGGCTTCATAGAGTGAAGAAAGTGTGTGATGATGTACTTCTAATGAGGAATCCAAACATCTATCATGTAATTAAAAGTATCTGTTTTTCAGAAGTACAATTTTTTTCCCCATTTACATGACGACATTTTCATATTTGTCTATAAAGAACCTGGATTAGAGAAAAGTAGTACTTTCATAGTCTCATATAGTTCTTAACACAATGGGATTTTTCATAACTTTTGGCTCATTTTGCAGTGAATTCAACCACCTGCAGTGAATCCACTGACACTTTATGGGCCTATACCCACAGTTTCTCCCTTTTAACTGAAATTTCTTTTATTGGAACAGTTTTTCAGTTGTAAGAAAAGAAAAGGAAAGTGGTTGTGGATGAAAAGCTATAGTTAAGGTTAATATCATGGTGGGGTTGAATGTCAAGATGAGCAGATGGTGATAAAGGCAGTGTGAGATAACTTGCTGATTTTGTGGAGGTTGGACCTTGCAGTTACTGCCCATGACATAAAGTTTAGGAAACAGTGCTGGGGATGTTGAGTCGGTGGGTGACCTTTCTGGGTAGTAGAACTGATCCCATGGTCTGACCATGTAGCAGGAGCAGCAGCTGGAGACCTCTGAATGAGCAATGACTCCATTTACAGGAGGGAGAAGTCCAAGGCTGCAGACAAGTAGTCATCGCACTTCTGATGTCTGTGATAGTGCAGGACAGATGAAGAGGTGATTTCTCCTCCTGTTTTCTATCATCTCAGCATTTTGGTTAGGATCAACAAGTTTGGAGGAAGCTGCTAATTCTGCTCTTGTTTGACAGGAAACATACATGGATGAAGATTTAGGTAAATCTAACAGGGGTTATACTTTGGGAAGTCATATTTTCTTCCTCATAGATATTCTGTGATGCTCTTTTAGCAGCTAAGCAGCTCCTTAAGCAGAAAATTGTGGATTAGCACCTTATTTCTTGCAGCAGCTCGTCCAGAAGAGGCACAGATGGGATCTAAAAGGACACTACGCCAAGCCCTCGGCCCCTTATTTTTCTTCCTGTTAATGGATACTTGGGCTTCATAAAAGAGCACAATGCCAGTATTCTAGTATTTCCTAATTCTTTACCATTATGTGCTGATTTCTAATTTTTAAATTCTTAACCACACATAATAAAATCTGGTATAAAAATAGGAAATCTATGAATAAAATAAAAAATAAAAAAAGGAAGAAGAAAGAGGAGTTTTCAGTGATACCTCACTGTTACATGTGTTGCTGACCTTGTTTTGGCTTAACTAATTTTATTTAATTAATACTAGTAGAATTAGTAGACAGGCTTTATGAAATTAGCAATTTTCAAACCAATTTTTTCTTAAAATTGTCCTATGCATCAGCTCCTTTCTAAAAAGACCTTCATTTCATATGCATGACAATATTTTCCCAACATGAGCTTAGACTGAGAATTCCTGAGTTCTTTAGCCTTTTGATAAATGTGACAATCTTTTTATAAAGGCATCAGACACACACAGTTTTGAATACTGGTATAGTTCTGTTTCATCACTTTCTAGGGTTTGGATTTTTTTCTTTACTACTGTGCACCATATTTCATGTTTAAAAGTACATCAGTGTGTATGTGAGGATAAATAAGTAAAAGAAATTTGTTGTTTAATTCAAAATAATCATTGAAGAAATTGAATTATGTGAAACTGGTGTAGAGGAAAATTCCTGAAGGAAAAGAAAACCTAAAAAATGTGACTCTAATAAAGGTGTGCTATGATTAAAATTATAAAAAAATTATTGGTATTAATTTCCTAGGTGGCCTGTATGTCTTAAAAGAAGGAACATAAAAAACAGTGTCAGACTGTAAGAGGGATGTGCTGAAACTTGGGTGTGCAGGCCCAATAATTGCAGCTGGAAGAGGTGTTAGTTGGTACCTGTTCCAGGCAAGCTGCTTCCTCAGGGCTGTGGATTGTTCATGTAAAATCAGATTCCACAACACTTTAGTTATACTAGAATATCTTGGTCCCATCCATGGGAACTGTGGAAAAAAATGGAAGAACACCTAATGTCTCATCTTCCTGAGCCAAAATAGAAATCTTACTGCTTTGACATCTTGTCTGTGCAAGGGCAGACTGATTATTCTAGACTGTTTCCAAGTGAATAATCAAATAGATTCACCAAAATAGGAGGCAGAAAGAGAATATATAAGCATTCAACATCCAATGCTTTGAAACTGCCTTAAAATTCAATTTTTTTTTTAACTATTGATGAAAGTAATTGGATTGATTTTAGGTTTTCCTTTAGGAATCAATATAAAAAAATAGAGATATACTAGAAGTTTTTATGAACCCTCAACAACATAAGGTTTCATTACACTTTCTACTGATTTGTTGCCAGGTTTATTATTGCTGCTCAATAATATAGGATGATTTTTCCAACTTTTGGCAGCTGCTTTAGTAATATTTTTATTTAAATTCCCACTCATATCTAATGAAGGGGTGATGACTGTTTTGCTAATGACTTTTATTAAATATCCTGTAACTAATAATATAACATTTTCTACCACACTGTTTTTTGATGTAGCATTATATCCTATCCCCATTTACTTTATTCTATGTATAGAAATGTGGCTGTTAACTATTTAGGGTCAATGTTTGAGTGGTATTTGTTAATACAAGTAAAGCCTACTGGAAAAAGAAATCTTCTCTTGGCATACAGCTGCTTACATTTTGTGCAATACCAGCTTTTTCTTTTGCAATATACTCTGCAAAAACTGGTGACTCTCTCAAAAATGTTGTTTAGGACTGTAGAATATTAAGAAAGTCAATTATTAAGAAAGAATAATTAAGGTGTCAGAAAATTTCCAAAATTAAGTATAACTGAAAATATTTGCCTACTTTAGGGCACATAAAAGAGCACTTAAAAGATTATTAATGTGTATGTAGCCTACTAACTTTGGTGGCAAGAAGGGTCTCAGTTCATTGGTCTTTAATTAACATCTCCTCAAACCCCAGAATCTGGGCAAGTGAAACAAAACTGCTTTGATTACTTTGAGCTATTTCCTCTCAGTTGCAAGTGGTGACTCAAATGGCTTAACAAAGCAAGGAGAGAAAACAAAGTGGGGAGGTAAGGAATATGGGGTGTAATACACACTTTTCCAGAGACCTGTGGCTTCTAGTTCTCCTCTCTGATTTGGTTAAGCAACCAATGAAACAAGGTGGCTTTTTTGACATGTACTGTTAATACCTGCCTCAAATTTTTTTGTTTACTGGCCCCAAAACAGCTTTTGTGGCTGTTTGAGACAAAACAGCCTCAGCCCAACCACAGGTGATGAGATGCCTGGCAGTCACCCCAGTCAGCCACTTCCTTAACTCTTGCAGCTGCTTTAGTTCTACAGCAGGATAGATCAGTGCACAGCGCTGCAGTAAAAATCATCAGGCCCAAGAAAGATTTTAAAATGCAGGCTCATAGTACTTAAGCACTGGAGAGTTACACTTAAGCTTAAGCTCAGTAAATCGTTGCAAAACATAAGAGTCACTGTGCATGCCCAGCTGTTCTGCCAGTGCTATCACAACTGTAATTTCCACTTTGCTCAGGAATGATTATAACAGCAATTAAAAATAAGTTACATTTGTGCTTCAGTGATTGATACCTTTCATTAATCTTCATTTTTCTTTTAGTTACTGCATTTTACCATTCCTGTGGGCTTGGAAACCCTTTTCTTTCAAACCTTGGTTGTGGCATGAATGTGTGTATTGTATGAAATACCTCGTGTTTGAAGTGAAGGGTACCAGATGTTGAATTTCAAATCCCTACATTTAGTAAAACAAATGGGACATCTCACTATTGAAAAGCAGTAAGTGAATAAGAAGAAATATGTGTGATTAGGGTGCAATGGAATCCAGGAACTTAGTAAGATTAAATAAAAAACAAGATACTGGCATCACTGGCCTTACCAAGTAGAACCAGTTTTGTAAAAGCTGTTAAACACAATACTTTACACATTAATCTGTAATTATAGGCAGCTTGAATGATCCAGATTACCCCTGACTGGCTTCTATTGAATTCTTAATTCTTCATCTGAAGAGTTTTGTACTGGCTTCTAATTCCGTACTCTTACAGTGACAATGGCCATTTCAATGTGTGAAACATTGCGTTTAGTACCTCTTGGACCTAGATTTCTTGTGGTGTACTTAGGTAATTCCCAATGAACTTTAATTTTCAGGATAAATCAGCTATAAGTTTATTCACACAGACTGTTGTAAGGATGCATGCAAATGCTAAACTTAAGACATGCTTGTATCTAAGAAGTTAGTGCTAGTGTAGTGCTCTCAGCCCTGCTGCCTCTGTCCTCGGTCAAGGAGGGCAACAAATTGACTGAAACCATTCCAGACATCATGCTTGGTGAGTTGCATGAGAGGTCCAAATCTAGCTATCCTCCTGTTCTGTGGGCTGCTGCCTGCTTGAAGTTAATAAGGAGCAGAAACAGGAGACGTCTCTTTTATTTGATGTTTTCAAGTGTGCATCATGCAGTGCTCTTGGGGAACTTCTCTCAGGCTGTGAGCTGAAAACAGAAGCTAACAGAGAAAATCCAGCCATTAAAGGCAAGATTTATTTTTCCCAGCTACTCTGCTTGTCGTAAGTTAATTGAGGTTTCTTGACAAAGAAGCAGTTTAAAGTTAATAATCTCAGAAACAGACTGTCAGTGAAGATTTGGCAGGATAATTATGTCCATACTTCCCCGAAATTGTAAGACAGTAAAGTATCTCTGTGGTCAACCAACACTTAAGTGTGTTTAAGTGATTTGTTAAGAAGATACTAAGTGCTGAAGCAGTCTTTTTATACATTTTGGCTGATAGTAGGAACCACTGACTTGTAAAAAATCTCAGTGTCATGGATTTTGTGAATTATACCAATGTGTTCTCCAGATCAGAAACCTTGACTGTTCATCCTGTGTTGCATGCGATGCAGAGGGATTGTGCTGCAAACTCATTGTAAAGATTAGAGCTACAAAGATGGAAAATTCCAAAAGTATTCAGTAGCAGCAACAAAGAAGGTATGATGTTACACTCTGAAAGGGTGGAAATTCAAATGGGACAGATATATACGAAATTTCCAAGGCACTCTTATAACTCACAATGCTGCTGGAAGTGTTACGGACTGTGCTTAAAATGTAACACTGCGCAGCTCTGCTGGATAAAATAATTTCATGATTCAGGAGAAGTGAAGGTTGAGAAGGGTTTTTCTGCACCGATGGACCTTAAATAAGTGCATTGCTAAGGAAATGCAAGAATTTAGGATTTGTTATTGCACATAGACCTTTCTGTCATCTCATGTCTAAGAACAACTGTTAAGAAGTGCTGCATGCATACACATTGTGCAGCTACACAGTTCTCCTGAGAATTAGTAAATGGAATTAAACCATGTTAAAGATCACAAGGAGCTGCTGCTTCCCCCATCCAGCAAAATCCCAAATGGAAGGATTTCATCTTCCAGAAAGAGAAAACAGGAAAATGAATGCCTAGGTTACATTCAGAACCTGAAGGCTGAAATTGGAGTGACTTAGAAACTGGATCAAAATTATGTATGTGGCAGGTAGATGAGCATGTGTAAAGCACTTCTTTGAAACAGCATATTCTTGTTCAAGATTATTATTTTCTGTGCTGAGCTAGGGGAACCTTTGCTCTCTCAACTATTTTAATGGACCTGTGTCCTCTGGTCACAACAGTGGATGAAGACCGTGAGAGAGAAAGAGATCCCTTTGTAGTATCTCTGGGCTGTTTATTAATCAGCTGGAGAGGTTGCTTTGAGAGATGTGAAACAACTCTCTGACTTTGACCCGGATGTGAATGTTTTCCCTGAGAGTGTAGTTCTCCAGTCTTTGAATATAGGAGTTAAAAATGATGATTTAACTTGCTTTTTGTCATGGAAATGCAAAACACTTCCAATAAGTTTCTGAAGTCAAATACTTCTGTCAAATCTGATGTAATTTATTTCCTCTTTTATTGAGTTTCCTCTTCTTCAGAGTAGTTTTGCAGGGGATGGTCTTTTTCTATTATGTGATTCCCTTCCATGTAAGTGACTATCTGGACCATGATGCATTTTTCAAGAAATTGATATTTTGGGAATTTTATTGTTTTATTTTGTTTGTAGTGCTTGGTTTCAGGTATTTCTAAGGTTATATGGCAGCTCATCAATGCTCTGAGAATCTGAATTTTTAGGTCAGAGAGTAGCAGTCCCTTATTACGTCTGTATTCTTTGTATCCTAGTCTTTTGTGGAGCTTTCAGGAGGGTCTACAGTCTCTCTTAAACACTTTTTTAAGTTATCTGACTACATCAGCAAGTTCCTAAATATGTTTTGTGATTTTGTTCTTTTAGCAGGGTTCCATTCCTGCTTCAGTGGGAGACATGCAATTAAGTCCCTTAGGTTTCTTGGAAAATCCAATTTAGGAAATTCTACAAATTTCCGTGGGTTAAGTTGAGCCTTGAAGTAAAAATCTGTTGCCAGTCAATTGTAGTTAAAGATGCCTGAGATCTGCAGGAATGTCTAGCTTAATCATCTTCATTGAAAACTGCACCATCTCCAGGATTTCACTAATGGAATGTTGTTTCTGTGATTTCTTTCCCAAAAATATGCAGAATTAGTGAATTTTTTCAAGCATTCTCATCTGCATATCTTAGATTTTTAAACAGCCAAAAATCAGGTGTGGTAGGCAAGAAGCGCAAAGCAGTAAATGATATTCAAAAAGAATGAGAAACATTACACTTCTATTTTCAGAGCTGTGAAAAAGGCAATTTAATGCTGTAACACTAACAAATGTTTATATTTTAAAGTGTGACTAGAAAACTGAAATTAAATGTTGCATAAACATTTTCTAATTTGAAGTACATAAAGTCTTCAG
>JAOXXN010000001.1:106234661-106256939 GCA_026770055.1 Myrmophylax atrothorax | reverse complement strand
ATTTTCTAATTTGAAGTACATAAAGTCTTCAGCAGTTTTGTACTACAGTGGCTGATTTAGTGTATTTTCATCTCAAAATTATATATAAAGTAAAATAATTTTCTCTTTAAATACACCCTGCTTTGTATCGTGCAAGTAATTCTCTGGGGAAATGGTGTAAGTTCTATATATTTATATATATTATTTTACATTGTGCTGTAGGAATATTTTTGAAAGGTCAAACCTTGTAAACCAGAGTGTAATTTTTCTCAGTGATTAGATTTAACCTTTTTGATTCAGTACTATTTATTTGTAATTACACATTTTCAGAAAAGACTGATGAATAATATTACAGGATTTGAGAGTTTGTTAAAAAATACACATTCTTTCAAGCTGATATTACCACCTTTCATTGTTTATTGGCAATAGAATTGTCATTAACAAAGCTTGTTTGAAGACATCCATCCCCTTCCTTTATTCTCAAGAGAATTGAAGGCAACTGGTTCTTACAATAGATGTTTTCACCCTAAGCTAAGGTATTTAGTCTTATGGAGAAACAGAAAGGAGAAATAGGTTTCTCACAAGTCACCTACATTGCAGAAAATCTTGAAAAGACAAGAATAACCTAAGAACCAAGGCATTTTGAAAAGCATTTATTTACCTTTTAGCCCTTCAGTAGAACAGGTTTCAGGTGGCATAGCTAAGTGGGAAACTTTATTTTTTGAAGATGAGTGGTCAAAACGCAGGTATTCCTATTAAACCTATTTATGAAAGTCTTTTCACAAGACTTCAGGTAGGTAAAACACACAAGAAATTTGAATGGTCTATCATTATAATAAAATCATAGAATCAAAGAGTAATGTCAATCAGAAGGGACCTTCAGAGGTCTTTAGTCCACACGTCTACTCAAAGAAGGCCCATGTTAATCAAGTTGATCAGTTTTGTCCTGTTAAGCTTTGAGAATCTACAAGGATGAAGTTTTCAAAGTGTCTCCAGGCAAATTCTGCCATTCTGGACTTCTCCTGTGAAGACAGGCTGAGAAAGCTGAGGGTTTTCAGTCTGGAGAAGAGAAGGCTCCAAGGAGATCCTATTGTGGTCTTCCAGTACCTGAAGGGGACTACAAGATCACTGTGAGGGACTTTTTGCAAGGGCATCTAGTGACAGGACAATAGGGAATGGCTTCAAACTGAGAGTAGGTTTAGAGTAGGTATTAGGAAGAAATTCTTTTCTGTGATGGTGGTGAGGCACTGGAACATGTTGCCCAGAGAAGCTTTGGATACTCCATCCCTGGAAATGTTCAAGGCCAATTTAGAAGGCACTTTGAGCCACTGGTCTAGTGAATGGAAGTTGGAACCTCATATGGCAAGGAATTTAGATCTAGATGACCTCCAAGGTCCCATTCTTTGATTCTGTTGCTTTTTGACCATCCCCATAGTGAAAAAGGGTATTCCAAATTGTGTCTGTTGCCTCCTTTCTTTTCACTGCATAACTCTGAGAAGAGTCTAGATGCTTCTTTACAATAACTTGAGTTGTGGGGAGTTCTAGGGAGAAACAATGTCTCTTCAAGATGAAAAATTTCAGGTTTTGCCTCTCTTTGTATAGCATGAGATGTAGTGTCCACTTGGCTTGGTGGTCATCTGATGAACTTGTTCTAGTATGTCCATGTCTTTCACACACTGGACATTCTGAAATGAAATACAGGACAAGCAGAAGTGGAGAATGACTTTCCTGGACCTGCTGGCCACACTTTTCCTAATAAAAAAGAGGATGTGCTTGGTCTTGCTCATTGCAAAGGGACATTACCATCTCCTGTTCAGCTTGCTGTCTGCTGGGACACCCATGTCTTCTTCTGAAAAGCTGCTTTCTAATGAGTTATCTAGAGATACGCTAGGAGCTTTTATATTTTAAATTATTTAGAAATTATATCTCCCCCCACATTATGAATTAAGATTTTGGAAGGATCAGTTAGGTTTATACTTAACACAGGATATGCACTCTTAGCATGAAGTACAAAGGTAATTTATCTCTTGACTGTGGTCTTGCCCATAATTAAGCATTAAAAAATGTTACATTAGTGGACATATATGACAACTGTTGATATCATCAACCCAGAAAAAGTCATGTTATACCATTTTAATTTCCCTTCAAGAAAACCTGGCTGAATGGCATATAGAGCTTTCCTATGTAAACTAATTTTAACCTTATCTTTATGTTGTTCCAAGTAGTGGAGGATGCAAGCTACCAATGCAAAATCTTAAGACAGAATAAGACAATATTAAGGAGTTGTTCTAGGTTAACATGGCTTGTATTCTTTGAAACAACTTTTGCTTATGAAAAATTAATAATACGAGAGCATAGCAGCTCAGCATGTTTGGAGCTAATTTAACTGATGACTGCAGCTCAGTTCCTGACATGCTGCTTTCCAGGGTATGAAAACTGCAGTTAGCTCTGATTTTGCAGTTGATGACACACATCAAGTGAGGCAGGAGAATTTTATCTAACACTTTACAAAAATTAAAATCATGGATGAAAGAATGGCAGCTCCTTGCTGATTTGAAGCTTAAAGCTGTTAAAGTTCTTGGCATTTTTCTCTCTTGAGATTGTAATAATTAGATGTTGCAGACTGTTAGTGGCAGTGGCTATTAAATATGCATCAGAAGGACAAATAAAATAAACAGGGTATTTGAAACTCATAAATCAGCACATTGCAAGTTCATAGCTAGGGAAAAGATTGTAATTTAACAGGCAATGAAAGACTGAGTTCTCTCCAATGGAAATGTGTAGGGCTGAGGACAGACAGATTAGTTGATAATCATAGAAGATAAGGCTCAGAGTTACCTCAAGAAGTCATTGACCCTGACTCACTCCTCCAAGGCAAGGACAAATCCACACGAAACTTATCTTATCTATTTTCATCTTAAAATTTACCAGTAGCATGAGATTCAGGAATCACTCAGTTATTTTTACTGTTAGGATTTTTTTCAACATCTGAAATGGGAGTTCCTTAATACAGTTTAATTTGATTATTTCTTGTCCCATCTTGAGTGAATGTGGAGCTTATACAATGTCCTCTTACTATGGAAGCTTTTCGCACACATTGGGTACAGTTACCATGTCTCACTCACCTTCAAATAAATCTCCTTTTATAACCCATACATCTTTTCCTATAGACCTGCTGTCTCATGGCTACATGCTTGTATTTGCCCAGCTGATTATTCTTACCTAATAATTTTTTTCTTCCCATTACAGAATTATGTCCTATACATAATTCAGGGTATAGCTTCAATTAGTCTAGAGAATTTTTTAAATCATATTCTTCCTGGCAGAACAGAAAGCACAGTTTTCACCTTTCTCCTACCTCCTCTATTCATGTTGCCTTCAAATTCAAGGAAAGTCCTTCATTATCTAGCTCATTAATGAAAGTATAGAGAAGTACTGAACACAGGATGACACTTGGCTGATTTCATTCATCACATTTTTTTTTTTTTTCAGTTTATTTTTACTATGAACATTTACTAACTACTCTGTGATGAGTTTTCTGTAGATACAAACCTATTTTAAAACTGCTTAATTGACAGTGGTTTAGCCAACTTGTTTCTCAGAATATCAAAAGACTGTCAAAAGTCTTGCTACACTGAAAAGATATAGTGTCAAGCTACTTTTTATTTATAAGACTTGCTAAGATGCTATAGAAAAACAGTTAATCTTGACATTTATTCCTATAGTATCTGTTAGTTGCTCACAAATACTTGTTTGGAATAGCTGTCTCAAGATCCTTCTGGATGCTGAAGAGCAAGAAAAGAGAAAAAGTTGTTACTGCTCTCACTGTTCCTTTCAGTGTCTCCTTTTGTGCTGTGCTTATCAGCAGAGGATTTTGTAGTTAAGTTTTATTTCAAATTTTTAAAATATATGTAGTGGTTTATCCCCAGTGTATTTAAAGTACTAAATTAGTAGTTCAGTTAAGCATGTTTGTTTCTTTGTAGAGCTCTATGCTATTGAGATTATTCTGTCGATCGCAAAACTTCTTGAATCCTTTCCAGGTAAATCATCGGAAATGTGATGCAAAGCACTGGACAGAACTTGAAGTGTCTCATTAAAAACACTGCAATTGTAGTGTAGACTTCTGACTCTGACCTTTCATGAGGTAATTTTTGGCTGTAATTGTTTTTCTTTTGCAAAGCAAAGACCACAGAAATAAAGACAAAAACATGAACTTTGGGAGTTTGCCTTTTTCTCATGGACTGACCACATACTTTTACATTATTTAGGTACTGAACCCAGTTATTTAACACTTTCCACAATAGGGATCTGTGTCTATGTTTTTTATACACTTTTAAGATTTTAAACAAATGTATTCCCATGAATTTTGTTTTTATTTTTATTTGGGTTTTTTTCGGGGGAAAGAAATTAAAATAATGAAGTGGAAATATTTTCACACCATTTCTCACTGAACTTCTTCAGGATGCACTGTTGAACTTCAGACATCCCAGTTGCTGTTGTGTTTAGATGTCTAGATATTTAGTTACTGTGAGCAAAGGGAACCCAAAATGTGAGTCATTCACTTAGAAAAGAGACAGGACAACATAGAGTTCTTGTTAGGAAGATGTTCCCTATTTATTATTTAAGAGGCATTCAGGGTGCACTAAATTTTTAACTGCAGTGTGCTGTAACCACTGAAACAAACCTGGAAAAAGGAGAATGTGCATGTCCTTTGGATATTGTACCTATTTAACCAGTTGTCAGTTGGAAACCTCTGAAACAGATTTCAGATTGTTGGCTTTCTTTTGACTGCCTTCAGAAGTTGGTGTTTAACCATAAATAACTAATTCTTCTATCCATTCTTTCATTTTCTGTTGTGTTTTAGGAAAGCTACCTGAAATAATTACTTCATCTAATCAAAGATTTAATGAATCCTTGGGAGGAAGAAAGAAAATATGATTTGAATAGAGCCACAGGCATGAATTAAGGCTGTTGCTGTTACATTTGTGCTAAAAATTATTCTAAGTGATCTAAAAATTATCACTTTTTCAAGCAAGGAGTTAAATAATTTCCCCTTCATTATTTAGATTATTAACTCTTTTTCTTAGTAGTCTGCCTAATTTCACTGCTAGAGGAGTGACTGAGAAGCTGCTGGAAACATACATAATGATGCTCTCCAAGTTCAGTAATATGAGGTTGGCACAAATGGGAGAATTTAACTGCAGAAGACTCAATAATCTTTTTCTTTCTACAAGTTGTTTTCTGTCTTCAGCCTGGAATAAAATATTTGCTTGAGAGAGTCTTCAGGTATGTGCATATCAATGAGGATACAATTTCTCCTCTTTTTTCTCCCTCTTTCTTTTCTCTCTTTTCCTTTTTAGCTCAGTAGAGAAAAAGTTGCCATGTTTCCTATCTGGATCCCTTTAACCTTCAACCATCATAACTACTGCAGCCCTCCTGAGTATCTTTTTTGATCTCTCACAATACATAGGAAGGACTCTGATGACAGCTCTGAACTATTAAATGAATGCTTGATAATCCCTCTAAAATGATATGTCCTTTTCTTGGAGCATATTCTGGTGTGTGCTTATTCTTTAAAACATTTTAGCCTGTTATTGCGTGGCTGGTTTAGCTATTTTGGAAGGAAAATAGAAGGGAAAGGTGAAAGATAAAGATGGTTATGTTGGACGTTCACCAGCTGTAAAATGGGTCATTGTAGATGAATGACTAGTAGAATAACTACTATAAATTCTCCTAGTAAATAACTTTGTTTCAGTATGAGTTTTAGAACAGTGGAAGAATCATAAAAAGTCTGGTTTTATGGTTTTCAGTGGAATTACTCTGATATTCCACTATGTTGGTACAAGACACTCATTCCATGTTTTTGCTACGGTAAGTTGTTAATTCAGCTAAAAATAATTGAACTCCAAATTCTAAACCGAAAGAGGATTTTCAGTTTTATGCCTGCAATAAGCTTCCATATTGTTTTTTGCTTTGTTAAACGACTTACTAATGGAAATGAGTGACTGAAAACTAGTAAATTGTTTAGTTATATATATACATAAGGTATAGATGTAACAACATCTCAGTCCAACTAGAAGTCCATACAATTTCTTTGAAAATAATTCCTACAATATCTAATCCTCTTTCATTGTAAAATACAATTGCTGGCTTTTAATCTTGTTTGCCCAAAACACAATTTTGCTGTTACTCTTCTTCATGGAATGAGTCAGCTAGCATGTAATTCTTTAGTAAGACAGAAATAAAAAGGATTAGTAAGCTTGGCTGGCACAGGAGCTATGGAAATACTTTTTTTTCCCCACTATTGGTTATTCATTAATGTCTCTATCTCTCACTAACATAGCTGAAGTTGTTTGTTTTGTTTTCTCATTACCTTTACCAAGCAAAATGATCCATCTTAGTGGACAATTCCTCTCTGACTCTTAATTTAATTTAAGGGTGAGTACCAGGGAAGTGCAATGAACAAGTTATCAGTTGTCTTATGAATTGTTGCTTTGTATTTATCCTAGTGTTGGTTTCAGGATTTAAAATAAATGTAATATTACATATCCTACTATGGATTAGGTAAAAGAACTGAAACTAGATTCAAATCTATATTAATATTTCAGCAGCATCATGCACAGAACCTATTAAAAGTAATGATACATAAAATGCTAAAATCAAGATGGAAAAAATGCTACTTATGCTGCTACTCTTTACCAGCACCTGTCCTTCAATGGATTCTATAATGCTGTTTTTAAAATTGTTTTTGAACTACATAGTACTTTCCCTACAAACACAATTTACTTCAAAGTAGTTTCCATTTTGATGGAATTAAAGAAATAGCAACATGTAGTATGTTCTCTAAACCTCTCCTTAAGTTTCCTGCTTTCAGGTTTTCCTTGTGATGTAGAGGAAATTATTTTTTAAATCTTCTCCCTTTAGTCTAAAATAAGTGTTCATGTGTGTTGAGCCAGCCAGACTGTGTGCTGTCGCTGAGAATGAGAAAGGATGTCAAAGCAGATATTTGAAGATTCTCTTTGCTTGACTGCAACTTTGAAAACTTGAAATGTCGATGTTTATGAGCCCTATATATTATGCATGGCACAGATCAACTATGGTTCCTTATTTAGTCTTGAACAAGTTCAAGACAAAGGAAAGCAAAATGTTGATTTTAAAAGTCAGTACAGGAACAAAAATGACAGATGAGAATGAAAATGCAAATTGATAAAGCCACTAGGAATGGAAAAATACAAATCTTCTGTTAGAGTTATTTGAAACTCATTTGATGACTTCTATTGCAATAGATATGACTTCTCCATATTTATATGCTCTTGGTGTTAACTCTGTAAACCCTATAGGACAAAGGTTATACAGTGCATGAAAAAGTGTGGTTTATATTGGAAGGGATTAGAAGTAGGAATTAATGAGCTCCCTTTTGTGTGCTTTGATTTCTTCCCTAATGGAGTGGGGCAGGAGTAGCAGCAACACATAACAGCAAAGATACTAATTTATTCATTTTCTATCTTCGTGACAACTCTTCTGGGAATGCATTGCTGCTGTGTTGATTCATGATATAGTTGGTATTTGAGATGAAATTGAGATACTGGTTAGCATAATGAAATTTTTTTCCTAACATTTAAAGTTTCTTCAATATTGAAGCAAAATAAGTGGCATATCGTACTTCAGCATGTAGTTAGAAGTTTGTTTTCTCACCTTGTAGTAAAATGCATGGATTTGGACCTAATCATACCTAGTGTTCTGTATTAAGGATAAATCGTTGTCCAGTGTATTCTGGATTATATATTTAGTTTTAATTCCCTATCTACAAGTTCATGAACAAAAGACTCATATTGTCTCATAGTTGCAACCACAAGTTTTAGCAGAGTGGCTATGAAGTCTACTGGCTAGGAAGCTCAAGAACTGTTAAACCCCAGCTCTAACAAAGTTATAAAATAGAATAAGGCAGGCTTTAGGAAAGTTGAAGATGAGAATCTTGTGGGGTCAAGACCTACTAACCTTAGAAGGGAGAGGAGCAGGCAGAAGAAAGGTGAAACTTGGTGGTTTAAAAGAATAGAGAAGTAAGAAACTATGGGTTTTCAGTCAGTTCTTCCTCCATCTCTCTCCAAATTGAAATGTAGAAGGAATTCCACATAAAATTTGAAAAAAATGTGTGTGTGCCTGTGGCGAAAGAAAGGGAGTCTCAGGGTTTTCTGCACGAAGCATAACAAAGGCCTGGTTATCTGTTTTGAATGATAATAGATTGAAAGGAGGTTTTAGCAAGGCAGGGGTTGGATTCTTCTCTCAGGCAAGCATCGACAGGACAAGAGGACAATTACTTTATGGAAAGGGTTGTTAGACCCAGGGATGTGGTGGAGTCACTATCCCTGGAGGTGTTCAAGAAATGACTAGATGTGGCACTCAGTGCTCTGGTCTAGTTCACAAGGTGGTGATTGATCAAAGGTTGGACTTGATGATCTTGGAGGTCTTTCTCAACCAAAATGATTCTGTGATTGGCATCAGGTACATGAAGTGGTCCTCACAAACTATCGATTCTTCTGCCAGTGTGGTTCCCCTACAGGAGCCCTGGAAAACCAGCATGTATTTTTTAAAACAAACAGGTTTACCTCATAGCACAGTTTTACCTTAAAGCTGATAGCAACAAAAATTGAGCAGATATAGCACCAAGCCAAAGAAGGACTGAGCAATGAATGTTTGTACTGAATAACAGGTTTGTGGGATTTGTACTGAGGATACCCTATGGCAGAGTAAGAGTTCAACTGGGAGTCGTGTAATGGCAGCAAATAGATTTGATATTAGCTGGTTTTATATATACCAGCTACTGCAAGAGAGGATCCCCAAAGAGGAGATACAAGGACTCCCTGAAAGAACACCTCAGCTTTGGCCATATTGACTACCATCAATGGCCCACTCTGGCCTCCAATCAGGATTCATGGAGACACACCATTCACGATGCTGCTGCTTCCTTTGAGAATGCACGCAGAGTCAATCTCGAGGAGAAAATACAATGTGGAAAGAACCATTCCTAGTCAATATCGCCTAAGGAGACTTTCCGCTGTGCCTTTTGCAACCAGACTTGCCTATCCCACATTGGCCTTTTTAGCCACCAGCATGATGCAGCAAGCATGCCCTTCCTAAATCTTCGTTTGCAAAGCCTAGCCATGATGATGATGATGATGATATACCCTCAGTACTACAGAGGACCACATGATTACTTCCTCTTGAGTAGGAGGTAGTTACCATGACCTGATGCATCACTGAGATGAGAAGAGACAGGAGAGAGGTCTCTGGACAGTTTTAGGTGTTAAAGAGGAGACAAGACTCCTTACAGCTGTTTCCAGAAAAAGAAAAGTGATATAGGAAAGAAAGATTTGATTTTATAAGAAGTTACCTGATATATAAAAAACACACAAACAGAGACCATATAGAAAGAAGAGGCTTTTTCTAAATAGAGTTGTGCAGCCAGTGGTAAAATCTAGTTATTATAAAGGCTGAAAGATAGTACATGACAACAGATGAACGCAGTTCAAAACGATTCCTACTCAACAAATAGACGTAAATTAAAAGTTCTCCTCAACATGTTCATAAATTATTTGGAAGAGTGATGAAATATCAGGTGACAAAACTTAGATGATACAAAATTATATAGTGGAGTAAAAACAAAACCCAATTTTGAGGACCTGCAGAGTGATTTCACTACCTTGATAGCTTAATGATGGAGAAAAAAATTGCAGATGAAATTCAGGGAAGTTGGGATTCAGAGTATATAAAAGAAAGACAACCCTAATTACTAAATCATTGAGAAACTCTGTATTTACCTTCACCACTCAAGGAAAAAGGCCTTAGTGACTCTAACCTGCAGGGGTTTACTGGAACAGATGAAACGAAAGGGAAAAACAAGAAGCACTGCGGTAAGTTGACATATATACCTTTCTGATGGGTTTAAATCTTGGATGCTACATGTTCTGATCCCCTAATCTCAAAATAATATTAAAATTTGGAAAATGTAAGAAGAAGGGATATAAGATTACCAGAGGTATAGAAGACCTGTAAGTGAGACTACAGTGAGTGTATAAAGATACATAGAAGTAGTAGCATTTAGCTTAGATAAAGATCTGAGGGGACATGTTTAAATAACTATATTGAAAATCATGAAAGAAAATATGGAGAATGATTATTCATGATTCATTATAAAACAAGAAGTGGAAAGTATAAAATGAAATAATGAGAGGTTTTAAAAGGAACAAAAGGAAGTGCTGCTTCAAACCATGATTAATTAAGCTGTAGAATTCTGTGCCAAAGGATGCTGTGGATGCCAAAGTATAAAGTGGTTTAAAAGCAATTAGAGAAATTCATGGAAGAAAAGACCTTCAATACTTATTAAACACACAGATAAGGATAAGTATCTAAGTATTTAAACCACAGGATTATGTTTTATTGCATTGGGGAAATACCTAAACTTGGATGGATTTTGGCCTCTGAGGTGAGCAACACGTAATTTTGAGCAATGTGTTTTCTTAATAAGTCCAGCCTTGCTAACAGTGGGATCTTATGAAGCAAAGTGTTGCTACCCCTTCTCAGAACTACCACCTTGAGGTTCAGAAAGCAATGAAAAGGATTGTTTAGGGATTTTATGGTTGCCTGCTGTGACTGTGATGTGAGAGAGGTCAGGATCCTGAAAAGAGGGAGCAAGCAAAAAGCAGGATTGCAATGCTGTCCTTCAGGAGAACAGATTTGGGCCTGTTCAGGGAGTGCTTCAAAGGATACTGTAGGATATGGTCCTGTAGAGAGCAAGTGGGGACTAGGAGAGCCGATGGATTTTCCCAGGCCTCATCCTCCATTCTTAAGCGTGGTCTACTCCATGTGAGAAGACCTACAGGAATGAACAAAAAGCACCTGAAAGAATTCAATATAAAAATAAAGGATACAAGAGATGGAAATGGTGGCACAGAAGTGTTGAGTTAACTTGGAGGGACAGGGTTAACAAACCTGAAGTCCACCTGAAGTTCAATCTGGCAAGAAACATGAAGGTCAGACAGAAGGACTTCCATAAAATTATACCAGCAACAAAAGGAAGGCTAAGGAAGCAAACGTGAAGATGACCCTAAATTGGGAGGAAATCTTGAAAGATCTACCAGATGGTTTTGCAACCCTCCAGCGGAGCCTTTACAGATGGAGAAATGGGCAGAAGTGTTTTTCACAAAGTTCAACAGGTCCTGCCCCCGGGGAGGAATAATCAGATGACCCATTGGAGGCTAGAAGGCTGATTACTGAAAATCAGTGTGGTATCCTGGTGCATCCCATGCTGCACAAGGAGGCAAAAGTGTGCTCTCTTGGGAAAGAAAGTCATCACCTGTGTAGGAAGCATCAAGCCTAGAACAATCTAATTCAGGTGTTTGTAGCAGGGAGGAGGGCAACCAATAAAAGCCTCCAAAATGAAAAAATATTTCTACAGAATTGTGCTTCTCTGAAGATATTTCCTTCTTTCTACACTTTCTAAAATGCCATGCCAAAGCCTTTAGGTATGAGTACTTGAATTCATGAGGACTGACTTTCATTATCCTGTAAGACAGGCAGGGTCACTGTTAATGATATTGTCCATCCTCTATGTCTTGTAACATTTGCATCTGTGTTATGAATGATAAAGTATACTCTATGCCCCATTTTAACACAGTCCTCTGTTGCACGTTTGCAAGTGCAATACTCATTGCATTAAAGTTGTTTTGCTTGTATGAAACATTACTCCTCCAGAACCATGTAGTTATTTGTATCCTGGAGGGTTATCTGATATTCATTAATATTTATATTCTCCTTTTATCAGAATTCCCTCTTAATTGCTAATTAAGAACCATATTCCATGGCCCAAAGCATACCCTGAGCATATTTTCTACTTGGTTCTTTAACCCAAATTGCAAAGCCATAATGTCTGTATTTCATTTCCCACTTTACAGAAGATCAATATTAATCTGTCGGTCCTTCCCCAGCTGGTCACCTCCACCTGATGGGCTGTGATGGAAAACTTTCGCTCTTGTGACAAATTCTCTTTTATCCCTCCTGGGAAGAACTGTAGTTGTCCTGGCAGTGAAATCTGGAGAGGGGCCCAATCTCATTTGCTTGATTGAAAGTGTAAATCTCTATGACTGAAAGGACATGTTTTTACTCAGAAATAGGTGGAGGATTAATTTTCAGAGTCTTTCACTGGAACATGCTTTTCAGAGACACAGGCTTGACAAACAAACAAGAACTAAATCTCAGGGAGGAGCTGAAATGATGTTTGGTGAATCAAACATAATACAGTCATGCATCATCTGTGGTTGCTAAGGGAACTAGCTTTGGGATCCTGTCAGTGGGATTCTTCAAAATCATCAAAGGAGACACCACTGGTGTCTGCCAGTCAAGCCACCTACTGCTGTAAAGATAAATTCCTTGCTTCTTTTCATAAGGATAGTCAATATATTAGTTTTCTGAGAAAAGGGGAAATATCATCAGAAAATCATCACCTTTGTAAGGTGGCTGAAGTGCCACCTGTCTCAGCAAGCAGCACCTACACTCCCAAAGGAGCAGCAGTGGATGGACAAGACACAGCACTTGCTCTGCAAAGCTTTCAGTCCTGAAGGTATTCAGGTTTTGTGCTTTACAGTGTAAAACTTCATGGGTATATGGTGTTAAAAAATGTTGTTGGTTCAGTCTTCAACTGTGTAGGTCATTGTTGATTTCCCCTGATCCCATCTGCCTTCTAACTATATATATATATGTGAGTTTCTGTATTTAAAATTCCATATGCTTAGTATTTAAAAAGAGAATTATTTGGGAATCTCACTTGCTTTGTTGCTAACTCTGCCTGTGTTAGTTTGCTGTGCTTTAAGTTTTTCTGCCCATTTGTTATCACCAAGCTATCTATTCTGCTGCTGTCTTCATTTCTGTCACTCATTTGTCTTCCCACAACCCTGTCTTACTAACCTGCTCATCAAACACTGTTCTTAATTCCAACTTTCCTATCCACTCTTCCCATTTTCTTTCTGCTTCTCTCTCTGTTTACAGCATTTTTTTTTTCAGCAATCTTCTGATTTTTTTCTTTTCTCTCTTTTCTATTAATGTGTTTAGTACATGCCTTGATGGAGGTGACAGAAGAGAGAGGAGAATGAAATGAAAGGAGAATGAAAGAAAGGTAAAAAGAAGGGTTGCATAACTTTTCAGGCTAAATTTGAAAGCTTTTATAATCCTAGGTAGGGAAAAAATGACATGTCAATGTGGATTGCGTTTGGGGCTAGGACAGTGTAGTACAAAACAAAATGTTTGATTCTGGTACCAGTCTTTGGGTGAAATTCCTTCTACTGATCAGACCACGAATGGCTTGGACTGATGTCCTCTCTCTTATGAGAACTTAGAGGTATGTGTTTAGCCATAATGGTGCAATTAATTTTTTATAAATCACTTGCATAAACTGAAGGTATCCTAGGATGACTTTCTAGTCTGCTGGTCAGGACAATAAGTGTACTCCTATGAGAAGATGCCCTTTCTGATGTGACTATTTTAATTATCTTTCCTAAGTGAAGTAGTGATGATGGGCAAATGAGATGTTTAGCAATCTCCTCACCTTTTCTCTTCTGTGATAATGTTGAAAATAGTCCCCTGAAAGCAGTGACGTAGCTGTTCTCAAGCAGAGGAATGATTAGCCCTGACTTTCCACTTCTATGTGAGTGTTCAAACACCTATCTACTGAAGAACTCTACCTCTGCTCCTCTGGCAATTACTTGAAGCTGATTCTGAAAGAAACATTTTTAGGATGATTTGGCGAAGTCTCCTCCAGAGTTGCAAACTGAATTTGAAAGAAAAGTTTCTTCTGAAGTTTTGTAATTTCTGAAATCCACTTTTGGGATGTGTAGGATGTGTTCAAATTTGTCTGTCTTCAAATTTACAATGAAAAATAACAGAGATA
The DNA here is from genome assembly GCA_026770055.1 of Myrmophylax atrothorax. Lineage (NCBI taxonomy): Eukaryota > Metazoa > Chordata > Aves > Passeriformes > Thamnophilidae > Myrmophylax > Myrmophylax atrothorax. The sequence goes on along the minus strand of JAOXXN010000001.1, from coordinate 106,243,021 downwards.
TGGGGAGTTGGGTGGGAAAACAGACAGAGAAGTATAAGTTGTACTTGGCCCACCCAGTACAAGTTTCATTTTTTCAGTATTCACATCTATTTCTACTATCTGCTCTTGAGATTAAAGGGGTGGAAACTAGGATTTGTAATCATTTACTTTTAGTCAACTTTCCTGCACTTGGACCATATAATAGTGCTGAGAACAAAGGCAGTTTGCTATAATGAGTCTCAAGTTGTTCTCAGTTATACAGGCTTACACATGGTGCCTTTTTTCTCTGATTCCTCTCTTACATCTGCTTCTCCTGGGAGAGGTTGAGAGAGGATGGCTGTAATCTCTGAACTTAGCTATTCAAGATTCCAGAGGATGCCCTGAATGTGCTCTAATTTCAGCTTTCAGCTTTCAGATGCTTTTGTCTGAACTGTTGATATTTTGCAGTTGGGAGGGTTGCTGGTTGGGTTTTTTTTTGGTTTTGGGGGTTTTTTTTGTTGGTTTGTTTGGTTTTTTGTTTGGTTGGGGGTTTTGTTTTTGTTTTTGTTAAAGTAGAAAGTAATTGCAGCAAGAGGAATGAATTGTAATGGGCTGTTCAGAGCAAGGTGTTACCTGGTCTGTCTCCTAGATATGCTCTGTGTCAGGCTGAGCCTGCACATGTCTAAAGCAATTTCTCCCCAGCACAAGTAGTGCTGTATGGGTTGTTACTATCATGATACAGCATTTAGACATTTGTAGAATAAGTGTTCTCTCCATTATCAGAAAGCGGGTTAAACATAACAATGAAATGGGTATTTATCTTTTAAGAAATCCTGCACAGCAGAACCTTTTCTGTTTCCTGCGCAGAACATTAGAAGAGTTACATGTCTCTTAGATTACTAGAGCTGAACAGCAATTTTCTGTAGTGACTTTGTGATAAAAATTGAAGAGTCAGCAAAAGTAAAATTTTCCTTAGGGAAATACAAAATATGATGGTGGGATGCGTTAGGGATTCTGTTGGAGAGAAATCTCCTCATGGGAGTTTATCTGAGATACTGCCTGCAGTTTTTCGAGACAGCATGCACAAGGGTGATGGCTTTAGGCATGAATAAGGGCAAAGAAAGATCAGCAAGAAATTGAAGAAGCTATTTTATAAGGCTAGGCTGAAAACATGCCATTGGAGCTAAAGCAAGACCAAGTTCTCTTTAAATGAGGATGGGGAAAATAACAACATAAACTAAGGACAATAGTTTCTTTGGATAAATTTAAACTGGAAATGCTGTTACTGAGGATCTGAAATGGATGTCTCAAAGAGATATTGGAGGCATTAAAGAAGGTGACTACTGTAAGGAAGATTTTGATGTTAGCTGTTTAAAGGAACTACATGACCAAATGTTGCCCATCCAGGGTCTCAAGCACACTCTGTTTAAAATGGATTGAAACCTCCAAGGAGTTTTGTGCTCTGAAAAATTAGTGGTCTCAAATAACCACCTAAATGCATCACCTCTTTTCAATCAAATGCTTTTTGAATTTCATTGTTATCTAGAATTCTAGATTATACAAAAATATAATTACATATATATTAACATATTTATATGTCTGTCCACTTATTCCAATAATTGATGGAAAATAATATGAAGTTTCAATGTTTCATGTGAAGCAGAAAATCCCATTTCTTCTAGTCTGAAACAATTACACAGTATTTATGGGACTTGCACATCAAAATTGCCTTGAATTTATTCTTTCAGTTGCTAATAACTAGCTATAGGGTAGTCTTACCATAAATTCTGCTGATCAATAACTTTCCCAGTTTCTTAGCAGAACCTTGGAAAGTGAGAATTAACATCTGTTTAAATTTTCTGACCTTTCTTTTTTTGTCAAGCCTGTAACTTACTATCAATATTTGTATGTGTAGATTGTATTAATTTTGTCAGTGTGGCATGACCCTAAGACACTTTCAATCACACGTCAAAAGAGGAAAAGAAACATCAATGACCCTTAGCCTGAAGGTTTGGGTTTTGTTTAAAACACCCCCCTCCCCAAAAAAACCCACCCCAAAACACAACACAAAACAACTAATCAGTCAAACTCACTATTGATATACATAATGAGTTGGTTTCTTATTTGCTTTTCAAAAGTATCTATTACTTTTGAGAGATGGAAAGCCCTATCCAGAGAACTTTGCAACACACTTAGCTAACTTTTTGGTTTGCCTTTTATCTTTCTTTTGTTATGAAAAATGTCTGAGAAAACAACTACACAAAAATGAACTGTAATGAGCCTGAAAAGTTGACTGAGTTTGGTTTTCAAGAGTGAGTAGAAGAGTTTGAAATATCTGAATGGCACTTAAAATGTATGTAAACATTTAAACTAAAAAGCAGTATATTTGTCTTTTGGTTAAGTGGTATTTAGTTACCAGCTGACATGCTTCTTGCCAATACGCAAGCCTTGGTTTATAACTTGTTTGGTTCTTCTTTAAAATCTATTTTGGTTTATAATTTTTTTGGTTCTTCATAAAAATCCCTTTTGATTCACTTCCTTAATCAGTTGATTTTTAAATTAATGACTTTTCCCATTGACCATAGCCCTTCTAACTTTTCCATAGGTTAAGTTTCATAGATTCATAATTTTGGATTATCTGTATCATAATTAAATGGTGTATGAAAATGTCAAAATTCTGCATCACCCAACCCTCCTTCTAGGGAACAAAATGTCTATCAGACATTGTAGGAGCTCTCTGTCCTTCTTTATTTTAGTAGAGGATACTTTATGGCAAACCTGAAAATGTGGATTTTTGGCTAAAATCTTCTCAGAAAAACTGTTAATTCTTAGGAAATCCAATGTCAATAACTTATTCCATGTTTATCTTTCTTGAGATCCACTTCTCCTGATGCATCAGGAGAAAAACACTCTGGTTTTGTTAAACAAAGAATTTTGTACCCAGACTCATTATTTAGCTTGCTCATAGAAGAATCCAGCTAGTAATCCCCTTTACTATTTTTAAATGTAATTAACTTGTTTTAATTGAAATTAAAATTCTAAGTAGCTGTTCATTAATATTATCCTGGTTTTGCTTTGTCAAGACAAGTTAAATTCTTTCCTATTTCGCTGGCTGCACCTCTGGGCTGTAACCGGGTATAACTGAACTTCCTCTGGTTTCAGGCAGACTTTGTACTCGCTGCTATTTATGGTCATTATTAATAGCACAGAAACATTTCTGGTTGCCAAACGGTAGAGTCTTTGGCCATAAATGAACAATTTTTGGGGCAGTGAAATGCCACTGAAATGTAAACTTGTCACAGATATTACTGTAAAGTATTTTGAAAAGTAAGATAGGCTGGAAGAGTAGGAAGAAGAGATAAAGAGGAAACGGTATCTTTGCTCTCTCACTTCCCTTCTCATGGGATACCTTCAGTGGCTTGAGGAACACCAATTCAACACTTAAAGAACAAGATGGAGAAAAAGGCAAGAGATGAATCCAGAGAAAAAGAACAATAGCGACGTTATGGGACTGTCACAGATTGAAACAGTTAATGATTTATTCATTCTAGGAGACTTTGCAGGCTTTTGACTTTTGCATTATACCCCTGATGGGCTGTTGGGGCCCATCCCTTCCTCCAGTGCTAAGAGTGTAGCCCTGAAGAAGCAAGAAGAGCCTTATCTTGTCCTCCAGATGAACCCTTCGCCCATCATGAAGGGTGGGAAGAATGCTGGGGGTTCACGGGCCGGCTGGTGACACTACTTCATGGAAAACAGCCCCCTGCCTAGGGCGAGGTGCAAAAGGCATGCTGAGGGTATAAAAATGAACTGGTGACTTTGGGAATTTGGGTGGGTTCTTTTTCTCGCCCCCACCGCCTGCAGAACTGCTGAGATGCAACGCTGGATCCCAGGGCGGTGACTATATAACCTTTTCATTCTCATCTTTTCTCATCTTTTCTTTTTCCTTGCTGTCCTGGACTCTTCTCCTGTCTTTCTTCCCCCTATGCATCTTTTTCCCCCCACTAAGGTAATTTTCTATGTCACAGTATACGGAATTGTTAAATAAACACCGATTATCTAGTGTCGTTTCACTTTAATCCACCCCAAAGGGAATTATTAATAACAACCTAGGTTACCCCCGTCCCCTTTCCCAGGAGCAGGTCATAACAGTAGGAAAAAAGAAGTCTCAGAGCAAAGGTCACAAAGGTCTAAAGCTTTATATACTTTAAGTTGCCTCCTCTCCTAAAAGCAGAATTTCATCTTGCCCTTTCTGTATATATGCCAACAGAAAGGCTTCTCAACAGAAAGGCTTGGCTGGGGGGTTTATAGCTTGCAGAAACCAAGAAGTGCAACATACATTGACACAGTTCCCTGTCCCCTGCAGGCTGTCATTTCTAGTTTTAAAAGCCATCCTGTGACTTCTGGTCCAGAGGAAAGAAATTGGACAAAATTCTAATTCTAAACATTCTTGATCTGGGCTTTTCCTTTAAAGGTTTTGTATGAGAGCTAATTATTTTCTAGTCCCACTGTCTGAAAATAATCCACACTGATATCCATATAAATAAATGTGTTTCATAATTAAAGATTAAAAGCTTCTAGCATGAGAAAAACTATTTCTACTGCTCTAGCTGTGAATATTTGAGGTTAATTGTAGAAAAGACATGTGTACTTCACAGAGAAGAGGGAGGGAAGGAGGAAGGAGAGGGAAGGGATGAGGTATGAGCCATCAAGAAAAATTTCTTGGAAAGAAATTCTCATGTGTGGGAGGTATATTTTACCTCCCAGAAAATGTTCTGTCTGGTACTTACCCAGAAATTCTTGTGACACAGAGACTGTCTCCGCCATTTGCCACGTTGCACCTACCAAAAGTCCTAGAATCATCAAGACATGGCCAAGAATCATCATAAGACAATCATATAAGCTAAAATTATCCAAATAAGCTTAAAGCTACTGAACAGACTTAAAAGTAAGTTAAAGACAAAGACATGCAGCTGAAAACCTGTTTGTTAAATGCATGAAGGCAAAATAAAAAAAAAGGATAATAAATCAGCCCTTCTCACCACTTTTGAAACACAATAATAAAAGACTTGCTTAGAAAACCAGAAATGTGAGAAAAGCAAGGGACTGCTGCTCTCCTGATATGAGAGAGCATGCCTCTGTCAGAGATTGTGGGGTCAGGAAGTAAACTACAGTGCAGTAAGGAAGAAAGGCCACTCACAACCCCTGTATGACCAGAAACGCCACCAAGGCTACTTTCCTCCAGTAGGCTTAGTTCCATTTTCCCCCATCTCATTCTTGAAAAGTTGTGCTGGTTTAAAGGTAAACAGGCAGAAGTGAACGCAACCCAAAAGAGATTACAAGTCAAAGTTACAATTCAATAAAAAGATTACAATAAATATAATGATATAGAGAAAAATTGGTTTTTAACCCATAGAACCCCGATGTATAACCCATCACCCTGGGGCACAAACAGAATGGTTTTCATTAGCCCCTGTGCTGAGCACCAAGTGTTCCCCCTGAGTACAAAGTAAAAGGAAAGGAAAAGCCTGTTGGTGAGGATGATGGTCGCAGTTCTGTTGAGGTTCTGGTCCTCCTCTGAATCCAATGAGTGGTACCAGAAGTCCCCAAACCCCAAGATTATATATGCTCAGATTCAGATGGGAATGCCCAGTACATCCTCCAGGGCAGGGAGTTTCACAATGGGTGATTTAACTCTGTGATTCATGGGGTATTTTTGGAATCCTTGCTGGCCCATTAGCAGGCATGACCTCTCAGGCTGGGTATGAAGGTGCTAATGACTTCCTGGAGGGGAGTTATCACACATTGGTGTGAAAACAAGGAAACACTCCCCTGTTTCCCAGGGTTCTCTAACACCCAGCTTGTAGCCTGATGTGTCAGGTGTGCCCTGGGCAGCTGCTGCAAAAAATCAATTATTAACAGTTCATGAGAAATTAGGTAGAGGGTGTAGAATACAAAGTTTTGGTTACACACACACACAGAGTGATAAACTGGTCCCAGCCGCTGTGACTAGGTCAGAGTATTAGGGACCATGAGGTAGCAGAAGGCAGAGTAGGAGCTGGCTGGGGACACTGTTGCCATTTCAGCTCCAGAAAGTTGTACATGTGCTTGGGAATGGGAGGAAAAAGTTTTTTCCTGCTAGACCCAAGGTTCTTTATAGTCTATCCAGATACTTTGGCAAAGAGCCCCCTGCAACACTATTATCCAAGCAAGTATAAGCCTTCATTGTCCTAAACCCAACCCTTTAGGGAGCCTTTGAAGGAGTGCAGTGCACACATATCAGTGGCACAGTGAGCTTTCTTCTCAGCACTCAGATGCACAGAATAAGGATGTATAAACACTACCAGTCATGAATCCCTAAAACAGTGCTGCTTGTACTCCTTGGTGCTGTTACTGCTTTGAGTGTGAGGCAAGTCTGGCTCCTGCTGAGACCTGTGCTGGTCCTTCAGTTCTCAAGCCAAGTAACTTAGACCAGATCTCTCCTTCAGCATCTGTATCTATACCCTCCCTGCCCTATTGCAGGCTGCCAGTCTTTGGTGTAAGCTCATGGAATTAAAAAAGGCTGAGAGGCTCTAATAAGAAAAATAAGGGAAGCACAAAAGAAGAGTAACCAGAAAAGGAGGAGCTAGTGTCTGCTGGCAGGTCAGGAATTAGAGCATTCACTTGGAGACCCATCTTCCAGTTTCAGTATTTCCACAAAGGACATTATTTCTGCAAAGTTTGACATTTAAAGCAGAATTGTTTATGAGAATGAAAGTACTGCCTTCTCCTTATGCCGGTGTAGCTATAGAATGTGGATAGGAAATATTTTTTAGAGAGAGAGATAGCTGTGTTTAAATCCTCTTGGAAAAAAAACAAAGAGGACATTGACTTTGCTATTCCATCATTAAACATTAGCTGTTGAACTGAATAACACATTTCATTTCCTCCAGAATGCGTGTAAACACAAAACCAATTTTCTTTTTCTGCCAAATATAATTAAAAATTGTGGATCATTCTTGAAGAATAGAAGCCACAGTAGTTTGTAAAAATAGATTCACTGGAATTAATTTTAATAGTTTTTGTCATTCTATTACTGAATGCACGTGGAGAAAGTGCTGAATATAATTCGTTTTATGTAGACCAAGAGGTACAAAGCCTCTGAAGCTAATTATACAGGAAAAATTTTTGTGCCAAAGGAAATTACTTATTTGCATAGTGTTAATAGCTATATTTATAACTGTGCTAGAATTGGAAAGAATTACTTCTTTGCACTTTTGCAGATTCAGAAAAGTTTCTAGGTTGATCATAGGATGACAGGAACAGTGTGGTTTGGAGTGACCTTGAGAGGTCATCCAGTCTAATCTACTGCTCAAAAAAGGGTCAGCTGTGAGGACCAGACTGTACCCAGACTGGCCTTGAAAATATCCATGGATGAAGACTGCATAACTTCTCTAGGCAACTTGATCCACTGCTTGACTGTCCTCATGTTGTAAAAGTGTCTTTCTGTCCAGTCTGAACATCTGTTGCTTCATCTTATGCACTTTGTCTCATCCTACTGGCACACAGCACTATGGAAAGCCTACTTCCATCTTCTTGATAACATCCCTGTAAGTTTTAGAAGGTTACTATTAGGTGTGCATCCCACCCCAAGCCTTCTCTCCAGGCTGACAAGCTCTGTTCCCTCAGTCTCTCCTCCCAGGGTAGGTGCTCCAGTCCTTTGTCTGATCTGGTGGCCCTCTACAGAATGTGTTTCAGCTTATCAATGACTGTCTTGTATTAGTGGCCCCAAAACTGAGTGCAGCATTTGAAATGCAATCTGATGAATTCTGAGTAGAAAGAGAGAGCAATTTTCCTCAGTCTGATAGCTATACTCCTATGAATATGCTCCATGAGCTGCTTGGCTGCCAGAGCACACTCCTGGCTCATGCTCAGCTTGCTTCTATGAAGACTCTCATTCCAGCAAAGCTGTTCCCCAGCCAAAACATCAGCAGTCTGTGGTGTTGCAAGTGCTGTCTCCTTTCCAGGTACAGAACTTGTTGAATCTTTTAAAGTTGCTTCCAGACCCACCTGAAGCCTGTCAAATTATTCTAAATTGTAGCCCTGCCCTCAAGCATGTCAAAGATGCTGTAGTCTACTACCCTTCTCAAGTACAGACCCCTAGGCAATGAAGCTAATGGTGTTAGTTCCCATCAATGCTATTTGTGGTGAAACTGTGTAAAAATGGAAAAGAAACATTATGCCTTAATAACAGGGAAAAGGAAAGTGATACACCTCCAGTAACAAACATGGATCCAACACGTTTAGCTAAAGCGAGCTTTCAAACCATCTTCTCTTGGCACAACAAATATGACAAGTGAACGCAAAACTAAGACTGTAAAATTATTCAGTTACAAGCAGATCTAAATCCCACATCTTTTTTCTGT
>JAOXXN010000001.1:106218018-106230398 GCA_026770055.1 Myrmophylax atrothorax | reverse complement strand
AAGTGTGTGTTATATTGTAGTTTTCTTTTAATTTTCTCTTTTCTGTATAAATACATATAGGAGTTTAAGCATAAACCTAGTTTGGAGGGTTTTTTTTCTTCTCGCTCTTCTTTTTCCCTTGGCTGGTTGGGGAGGGGGGGGAAGAACCCTTTTCACTCTGTATTGGGCAGTTGGCGTTTTGCCAGCTCAACCCAAGACAGTCTCTTTACACCTCAAAAGATTTATTTTTTTTTTTAGACAAAGAAAAAATTGTATAAATGTAATTTCAATACATTTTCGTGAAATGCAAGAAGGCAGATTCTCTTCTGCTGCGTATACTTACATATATTTCCAACACAATCTGAAATCTGGAGTCCTACCAGTTGTTACTGACTGTTAGTTTAAATGACATCTTAATGGCAAATACAAATTATTCAGTCTTATGAAAATGCTGGAGGTTTAGCTTACCATGTAGGAAATACTATCTTTACTCAGGAAGTCAGATGAACTTAAAAAAAATCTTTAATACTTTATTTTTCAATGCAATGCACTCCTGTCCAAGTCAGTGTGTTCCAATGAATAGCAATAGGGTTTCTATTTTAAAGGCGTTAGATTAATTTTTCTAAACAAGTAGTATTGTAGGTTGCATGGACTGTAATATTGCATAACCAATTACTCTCTATCAGTTGGCTCTGTGTCAAAGCCTTTTTGGATAGAGTACAATGTAAATATTAGCTTAGGAAAAATGAAAGAAGGTGATATGATCAGAATAATAAAAAACCTAGCATAAAAAGCATCAGCACAAGATAATTATAGTGTCATTTTTAGTAATTTAATGTCAACAGTAAGTTATTATTTAATGTACTTCAGAAATTGGATTGTGCATCATGAAAGAAATATATAGCCATCAAAATAGAAAACTGGAATGCAAAAAAAATGGAGGAAAGTATATATACATAGGCACCCTCCCTTTGGAATTTAATCAGGTTGTATTTGCTTTCTGGCATATAGTTACATAAGCTAATTTAATGTTGTACCTTATTGAAAGGGAAAGAATAGTTCCAGTCAATAGACAAGGTCTGTGAAATTTTTGCCTGAAAAAAAAATAAATTGAGAAGTAGCATTAACTACTAGAAGTAGCATTTTGTTACCCAATTGTTACACTAATTGGGTAACAAAAGCATTAACCCATGCATATCCTGAAGAAGGTGTGGGTAAACTTGTGGAGTACCATGACCTGCTAAAGCTTTAAAGGCAAAAAATGCTGCCAGTTGTTTTAAATATTTGGTTAAAATCTGTTACCCAGACTGTCTAAAACATTTTTTGAACCTGGCTAAATCCCATGTCCTTGCAAATTCCTAGAAATCTCTCAGCAAAGTGCCTGGCTGTGCACTTGGCCCTCCAGGAAGGTTTGGTTTTGTGTGAGTTTTAGTACACTGTAGTTTAGGCTTCCTACTTTGCTGATGAAAGAGATAACCGATATTTTTTTTTTTAAAAAATGATAGTTTAAAATTTCTGCTTTTGTGCAACAAATTTCCTTTTAGTATGAAATGGACATATTCAAGGATGTCACCATGATATATAAAAGTAGTATATAATATTTCATTTGCATTCCTTCCATCTGGAAATTTTACTATTGAGATGAAAATTGTACATGACAAAATCACAGTAGAAAATAGCCTTCTAGGATTTGGAGGAATCCTTTACTGTAGGTCTAAGCTTAAAAAGTTCTGTTTTGTAAACCAAAGAATTGTTCATGAACCAAAGAATTGGCAATGTTGCAAAAGATTTTTGCCAGAAAAAAATGGTCTTGCTGATTTATGTTTAGCTGGACATAAATATATAGTTCTAATTTTACTTCAGTGATTCACATAGAAGAAGTGAAGTGAAACAATGTTTTGATTCACTGATGGATACAGAAGTTAAAAAAATAATTATTTTAAATATAGTATGTTGTGCAAATTGAAGTCAAACATTATCTTTCAGGTTTCCTCTCTTAAAAAGAAGAAAATTGCAGTATTTTAAAAAAGTTTTTAATAACATATAAAAAAACCCTCTTTCTGGTTTAATGTTTTGAAAGTATCTCTTGCTGAAAGAACATTTATGGTTAATATAAAATTTGTGGGGTTTTGGTTTCATTATGGTGTGGTTTTTTGGTTTTTTTGTTTGTTTGTTTTTTCTCAGAAATAAACTTCCCTTCAAAGAAAACTTTTGGGAATCTAATTTGATAAATTTTGAATTGGTACATTTTGAAGTCTCATTCTGCACAGTAATACATTGTAGGTGGTGACAGCACAGCATATATTACCCACTGCATTAATGTTCAACAGAGACCCATGTTTTCTGCTAGATGAAGTTTGGGATTGACTTGCAGAGAAGAAGGAGGGCTATGACCAGTAATGTCTATTTACACAGTGCACACTCCTCTTCGTATTTTAAAGTCTGATGGATTTTCAGCAGTCTCATACATAAAATATTTTAAAATATGTCATGTGTCTCATTTTACCATATTCCAAACTGCACATTCAATTAAACTGAAGCAAATGAAGTCACAGCTGCTCTGTTGCCTGAAATAAAAACTAGAAAATTACTGAGCTGAAGCTGTTCACATTTAGGGGATGCATGTATAAACAGAAGAATCCTATCTGCTGTCTCTGAATGTTCATACATCTTTTGTTCATCTTAGGCCACAGTGAATGCTAAGATTGAAAACAGTAATTTGTTTGTTTCAAATACATTCTTCATAGTTCTGAGAAGGTAAGAATTTTAAAAGAGAAGGAATAGATTTCTGTCAGCTATATGTACCTCCAAGTTCATGAATTCCATTAAACCTACACAATGCATACAAATGAACATATTTAAAAGAATCTTCAGTTTTGTATATAAATTTCTTTTTGTTTGATATTGCATGTGAGGAGATTAAAAATAAATGAGGTAATATGGCAATATTTTAATGCATCCAAGCAAAGCTAGTTTCTAGTTATTTCAAAAGCAACCAAGGTCTGAATCATTAAATGTTGAATATGTGACAATCATTGATTTATATAAGCAGGTATTCAGAGAGATTTAGGCACTTAATATTTGATAAAGTGACTTTACATGACTGGCATTTATAATGACTTATACCCTGTTTATTTGCTGTATTAATGTGTAATGCTACATAATAATGGGATATTATTTCAGCTAATGATAAAATAATTAATAAGCTTGGGTAGTGAAGTCATAGCAGTATAGTGACAACCCGTTGACTGCAATGGCCCAAAACACACTTTGCACCAGGTGGAAATGAGGGAACAAAAGGCATTTATTAAGGGACTACATGGGTATTTATAGGGTTCTGAGGGAAGGTTCTGGAACTTGGATGTGATTGAGTAAGGGTAGAGGCAGAGTGTGTAACTGGGCAACCAGATAGCCAATGGGGAACAAAGGCAGGAATAGCAACCAGTGGGAATCCAGGGATTAGGGCAAAAGCAAGTAAAAGCTATGAGGGGAGGAAGACAACATGGTGACAACCAGGTATAAAGCTATAAAGGGAACAAGCATGAGGGATAGCAACCGTGAAGGGGTAGCAAAAACCTTTTGAACTGAAAACCTCTACAATAAACTCACAACTCTTAAACTTCAACAACAAAAGTCTCTAGTTTGTCTGGTCCATGTTGTTCTGCAACACTGTTGTCCTCATAAATCTACTTTCTGAAATGCTCTGTCTAGTCCTCATAATCTGAGCATTCTCCCACAGTATAGACTTGAATACATGCTTTTAAAACTAGAGAAAACATTTTTCTGTTCCCTGAAACTGCATTAATAATATTCTTGTTGTTGTCTGAGATTTTAGCAGATTGGTGAGCCAAGGCAGAGGCCTGTCCCCAGGAAGATCACTTCTTCCTCCTGGTGCAAATATGGCAGGTCTGGGTTTTGGTGTCCCAGCAGAGTAGGTGAAAGATGAAATCTAGATTATGGTTGCTGGAAGAGCTCCATGGTGTCAGCGTGAGTGACCTGAAGTTGCAGTCCCTGGTGGAAGGGCCTTACAGGCCAATATTTTTCCATTCAGGTGATTGGCCATTATGGACTGTATATTTTCTTTGAGAACAGCTCCTCTCTCACAGATAGATTCTGTGGGAATCTATCCTCCCATGTTATACTTTCTTGTATCACTTTTAGTAGGCTGAATATTTTCATTATCATTAGGATAATGAAAATGAAAGTTAAGTAGTCTGTCAGTTTACCACGTGAGGAAAAATACAATGATTGTGATAATACAAATACCTCTTCTTGCTTTCTGTTACTCTAGTTTACAGGCATAGTGAATTATTCAGTGAGAGTTAACCTCCCCCTACTCTAGACGTGTTTGAAACCCGCCAGTTGCATCACTGGATGTCAGCATTCAATTTTTCACACTTAAATTGATTGAAACACAAGTGACACCCATGCACCTTTCTTCTTCTTCTTCTTCTTTTTTTTTTTTTTTAAATACTCTTGCATGGATAAATGAACTGCAGAGTACAAGGCAATTCTGTGTAACACTGCACTCCAGGCTCGTCAATTCATTCTGGTGTCCCTGGGGAATGTTCTAATGTCTTTCAGACTGTTTTTGTAATAAAGCACTGTGTCAGCCAGCATGTTGATGACAGACTGTGTACAACTAATTGACAAGCCCCTGTATCTGCTGACTCTACTAGTTACATGTATTTTGTGTAAGGAATTTAATGCAGAACTCATATTAAAATACAATGTGTGTCCTACTGTGGGAATGTATGTCATGCTGTAGTACATAAAAGGTCTACTCAGGGACCAGGACCACGCGGTGATGAGGGCTTCATGTCTACAAACCCAAGTAGCCTGCAGTGGCTTTGAAGCTTAGGACTGGGTACTTTCTAGTGACACAAGAGGGGAAATAATAGTGGTGGTTTGGTTTTTCAGCTTCTACTTCAGTGGAGAGATGAAATGTTAGAGTACTCTTACTTCTTCCTGTACAGAGCTCTCAGCTTCTGTCTCCCTGAATCTTTCTTTTGCATGAGGATGATATGATTGACCAGACTTTAAAGGTGTTTTAAAATGTCATCTACAAAAAAACATATATAGTTTAATTTCATAGAATCATAAAATCACAGAATACCCTGAGTTGGAAGGGACCCACAAAGAATATCAAATCCAGCTCCTGACCCTTCACAGAACAGCCCCAAGAATCAGACCATGTGCTGTGCCTGAAAGCATTGTCCAAACACTTCTTGTACACAGTCAGCCTTGGTGCTGTGACCACTGCCCAGGGGAGCCTATTTCAGAGCCCAGCCACCCTCTGAATGAAAAACCTCTTTCTAATATCGAGCCTAAATGTCAACTTGAGGCCATTCCCTCCGATCTTGTTGCTGGTCACCACAGAGAAGAGATCAGTGCCTGCCACTCCTTGTCTTCTCAGAAGGAAGTTGTAACTTTAATGAGGTCTCCCCTCAGTCTCCTCCAGGCTGAACAAGCCAAGTGATCTCAGCCACTCCAACTACTTTGGGGTTTTTGTTTCTTTGGGTTTTTTCACTATCAGATTATGTGAGAGTCCAAATATGTGTAGTATCCAGTTCAAAAGCAAGGTAATAGGGGCCATTATTTGGTCTCCCATTGTTCAAGCCAAAGGTCATTGCAAATCCTGTTACTTAATTTGCCACTAACTCTCACAGCACACAGAATGTAAAAACCAGAATTCTTATCTGACTTCATTGGCTATTATACAACATTGGATATTTGGAGAATTTAGCTTGTTGTCATAAATACAGGTGTTAAGCTGAATTCTACCTTTACCATACACTGTCACACTTTTATATCATGTCTGTTTGTCACGTCTAGTGGCTGTTGGAGCCCCCTGCTTGAAAAACTTGCACCTGTCCAAATAATGTCTTTTCAATGACAATCAATGCTTTGAATAATATTTTTGTCTTTTTTTGTTCCTCCTTAATTTAGTTTCTTTAGTCTTCTTGAAGTGACTTTGTTTCATCTCTTGTTTCATAAAGGCTTCTCGTAATTTCTCACTGTGTTTTGAATTGCTTTCTTAAATATTATTTATCTGCTCTGCACTAAAACCTGTTATCACAAAATGAAGTCTTGAAATGTTTTCCAGTTATCAACTCACAAGCCTTCTAGCATATCAAAATGGAATTTGGCCTTGTTTGGAGTTGACAAAAGAAAAAAGTATTGATGTTTTCTTTAGACATTAATGAACTTTTTTGCCTAGGTAGTTTCAACCACTGCTGCTGTTATTTTAGACTTCAGCAGTTGACAATATGTACCTTTTAGTGCAAGTGATGATCATGACATTGTTACTCTTTCTCCTTTTTGCTTCTTTGGTAACTGAACCAGGCACCATTATTTAAGAAGGGGTCTGCCACAGATCTCTCTGCACTTGTAGCAATCCTTTTAGAATGTTCAGATATTGCTGTTCATGCAGAAGGATGGAATAAGAGAAGGGATTTTTTTCCCCCTCTATTTTTCCTAAATAAAAAGCTATTTCAAACACAATTGAAAGAGGGGGGAAAGCCCATAACCCTTCTGGGATTATATTTAATTCATCTTAGATGAACTTTATGCTACTTTTTATACTGCTGAATTGCACATTTTAAAAATTTCGTCGTTTGAACATTTACAGCTGAATATATTGCTACTTGCTGGAAGGAAGCCAAGATGATTGAAGCAAGCAAATTAAGTTGTTACTTGCTATTACCTTAGTTACTTTCATTTCTATCTCAGTTAAAAGCATAATATTAGAGTTCCATGTTAAATTTTTAAATTTTAGATCAATGCATGGGAATGCATGAATTACATCCATATACATGGGTGAAAAATACAACAGAAATGTAGTTTGAATCATCAAAAGCCTGTCCTTTTTGAAGTTTATATATGTTAGTGTTAGATACCAGGTCAGTAATTTTTGAGTGGGAAGTACCTTGAGAGTGTGTGTATGTGAAGGGGGCAGGGATGAGTTGAACCTCACAGTGGTGGAGTGGTGTCGTATCCCTCATGTCAGGGCCTGGAGCCCACATTGGAAGCCCTGGAGCAGCTGCCAGACACCAACAGCCCTGGAAAACTATAACACCTCACAGTTCCTGGAGCCTTGACCTAGTTCGGATGGGCAGGGACATGAGAACACGGCCCCTCACCCTGGCCTGGAGCCCTGAAGATGCTGGTGGGTCAGAAGCCCCACCTGGGGGGAGTGGCCACAGGGACAAGAGCAGAGAAAACCAAAGGCATGTGTTTTCCACTTGTCACAGTCCTGCCATTTGGGTGTGTGAGAGCTGGTCTGCCATAGGCTTCAGTGGTGTCTCTATGATCTGTCTGTCTTTCTCTTTTTCTCTTCTTGCTCACTCTACTTCTCTTTTTTAGCTCCTTTTCTGTTGCTTTGGGTGTCTTGGAGCTGGAGAGGTTGGATTTTGACTGAAGTGTTGTGAATTTTCATGTATTGAGTCAGTATCGTGATGGAATATTTTGTCTAGATTGTGTAGTGCCCTTTTGAGTATTTGCCAAGTCCCTTATTTTCTCCCCTAAATTATCAATGAAACTTCTCTTGGGAACAAGTCTGTGGCTTATTCTTATTATGAGGTATTAAAGAACTCTATATATGTATTTTAAAGTAAAACTCTGGGCTAAGCCCATGAGCCCACAGTTCCAGGGCCAGAGTGGTACAGCTTGAAACTGCAGCAATGATGAATTCTGCAAACAGATCCCTGCCGGCAAATTGCTTAAATGTTCTCCATCCCGTCCACTTCAGAAATAAGTAATTTCAGACACATCAGCAGATTTGGTTACTTATATTTCACAATATTTTTGAATGTCCAGGTACTGATGAAATGGGGAATATATCCGGGGGGGGAAAAAAGAGATTACATCAAAATAAACACTTAAAAATCATAAAAATGAAGTTAGTAAATTTTCAGAATTCATTTATTTAATAGGATTCTGAAATTTGCCAACTGAGAACAGATAAAAGCTCACAGGTTTTTTGCAAGAGAGGAAAAGCAGCATTCATGTGTCTCTGCTGCTAATTTCACTGAAGCCATTTTGCACATGCAATATGTCTGGCCAAATGTTTTCACAGGCACAGCTCCTTCCTGATGCACTCATTTTGAAGCAATATGCTATCAAACCTTAGTATTTACTTTAGAAAGTCCTTAGGAAAAAAAGCAATTCATGACATAGCTATTATTTTATGATACTTCCTGTACTGTCTGAAGTGCTAATGTGATTCCATTTCAAAGCATATTATACATGAGCTGGTGATTGCTGAAAATGTAATTTCTTTTTGATTCGTGAGCATAAAAGTATGCATTTTTCTTATAGCCTTTCATACTGTTCTTTATAGATGTGATAATTTTACTAAATTTTAGTTAACAATGCTTGGTTGGATATGGCCCTTCCATTTCCAAAATAACTTGGGATCACGCACAGCTACAGATAGGTAATTTGCATAGGGAATGCTGCTGCATTATGTCAGCAATGGACCTTGGGGGATATATCACCTGTGTTCTTTCTGGAGCACATTAACACAAGTCAGACTTGTCAAGGATTGTTACCACTGGACACACACTTCCTGGGAGACAGTCCAAAGTGACAAAAACCATAATAAGCACATTATTTGTTAATAGCTGATGTTTTTAAATTGAAGAAAGATGAGGGGCCATTATAGAACTTTTGTTTTGAAGTCACCAATTTAAAGTTGGTATGCGGGCATTTATGTCTGTATTTTGGCCGTATACGAACTGCTGTGAATATATTGAAATGGACTCAAAGATGCCTCGGAACAGACTGCCCAGGGAGGTGTTGAAGTCACCATCCCCAGATTTGCTCATAGGTGGGATTTGATGACCTCAGAGGTCTTGCCCAACTTAAATGATTCTATGTTATGAGAAAGTTGCACCTGTAAACTTCTAGCTTCTAAGGCCTTGCTTATACAGGTATTTTCAGGGCAAGAATTTCACTGAAATCCAAGATATTTGACATCTTACAGTGGAGACTAGTAATAGGTTCCCATAAAATTACATGGCCCCAAATTTAGCTTCATATCTTGCCCATAACTTTGCAAAAACAAGGAGGAATTGTGCTACTTTCTCAGGAAGTCTCGTACAAGATACATCAATTTGTAATAGATATTTGAATTATTAAATCATTATGTGATCATTAATTAGTGACATAGTAAAATGGCTGCTAAATTGCAGTTTCATAGGTGGGAAGCCTTCTCTTTGAACTCTAAGGACTTTGGATTGCAGACTATGTGAAATTGCATTCAAAATTACAGAAATATACATCATATTTACAAATATTGTTTCCTATTTGTTGCATCTATGTTATTGTATAATAAATTTATATAAAAGTTTTATAAGTATATAAAATTGATATAATATTTATTCCATTTAACAGGGGTAAAACTGGCACTAGATTTTCAGAGAAGCTAAGGTTATTTTGCTACTAAAATACCTTAATAGAAATATGATACATAAATGGAGCATGGTTTCAGAAACCAGATGATTCACAAACCTGAAAGCACCAGTAGATGTAGGTCTCACTGGTAGGTCTCACAGACAAAAAGATGTTCTTATTCCATCTTCATCGTGCATATGTTACTGTTAAAAATAAATGTTCAAGCACTGGAAGTATTCAGAGGTGACACAAACTATCTTGGCATATTGTCAGTTCTCCACGATCATCCTCTCTTTCCAATGCAATCTGTGGCCTCCTTGGGTTCCTTTCCTCTCCTTCAGCTCTGGGGTTGGGGGAGCTCCTGGGCAGCTGGCATGGGCTATGCTGAATATGAACAGGGGGCAACCAGCCTTTTCTTCTCACTGTGAAAGGTTTTTTCTCTGCTCAGATGCCAATTTTCTGAAACATTCAGAAATGTAGCAACATTTTAAATTTTGTGATGTGTTCCCCTCTTTCACAACTGTTTTAAAGTTGGGCTCAAGAAATACTGTGGAGAGAAGACCACCAGTGAGTGAACAAACAGCTCAGTTGCAGAAGCCTGTTCCCAGGATATGAAATTAAAGAGTAGAAACCCATGGTATTTCAGTTCAGAGGCAGGAAATACAAACAAGGGCTACAAGAAAGGATCTCTCCACTCCTGATTAAAGAGGAAAGCTTACATAAACTGGGAGTTAGACGTGGTTATGGAGGTGTAGAAGCTGGAGATCCCTTATTAAAGACTTATCCTCCAAAAGGAATCAGGGCTGTGCAACACAGAGTGCATTAACAGGAAAATTTCCATGCACAGTTTGCTGGATGAAAAAATGTGGGGGAGATCTGATTTTTTCCCTCTTTTTTTTTTTTTTTTCTTTGTAGTGTATATTTCATTGTCTATGTACATAGGCTGCTTGGTAAATGGTGGTAAAGGTACTTGTTTGAGTAAAGGAATACAAGCTGTCCTCCAAAAGACACTGAACTGGGCCTTGTTACACAAGCCTTGTCAGAAGGGACTTCAGAGAGCTTCAGTTCGCACCTGCAATGATAGGACTTTGGTCAGAGCTCTGGAAGGAGTTGTCTCTTGCTTATGCACCAGTCAGGTGATCTCATCACCAAAAATGATGTTCCTTTTTAACTAGCAACAACTTAAACTGAAGCTTAAAACATGGCAGATGTTTATTATTCTATTATCAATTAAAACAGCTGTTGGATTAGTTTACTGATAAACTTTTAAACAAAAAGCAAACAAAAGAATGCTGCCTTTGCTTTAACAGCTGTGGTTTGCCTGCATACATGGGAACCCAGAAACCCCAGTTGTCCTGCTTAAACCTTCAAATCTACATATACTTTTTATTTTGCTTAAATTTCTGTGTTAGTAGTGTGTCTTGAGAATACCTTGAATTGCATTTCCAGATGAAATAGCTTATTTCTGTCTGGTAGAACTAGAAAATATAATTAAAAAAAAAAGTCCATCATCAGGTTGGTAGCTGCCTCCTTTAGTCAGCCTTTACATGGATATATGGTGATCATGTGCCTTTGCTGGAAGATGGAAGTAGTGCTGCTCTTTCAACCGTGAGGCACGGAGGTTGAAAAATAAATGGGAATAAATAGTGTCCAGGAAGGAAAGTCACACTGGGTTTGTCTCAAGTCAAAATTTCTGATTCCTGCCTTTGTGTCATACAAAGAACTGGCTTTGCAGAGTATTGATCTGTTTGGGAGAGGGTTGTGTGGGGTTATGAGTGTGTTTCTATACAATAGAAGAATATCAGCTTCTGAATGCAAAGGGTGTATTACTAATCCTGCAATCCTAAGAGAAGCTTTGAGCTATTATGTCTTACAGAAGCCTCCTCCTTAGTGACATTTTGAAACATCACTTATTGGAAGACCTTCTGTTTAACCAATTGATGGGATAAAAATTGTATTGGACCAAAGTGATAAAGAAAACAGTCATAGCTTCTTGAGGGGAAATAATTAAAACTGCTTTGAGGGAAAAGTACACACTGTGTATAAATATTTGATTGTTCAAATGGACATCTCTCTTGTAGTGTTCAGAATGAATAGCCTGCAGCAGTATGTGCTGCAGAGCAAGCTGGTAGTTATTCAAACAAAGAGAACTGTATGAATCATTGAAGATAAGAGGAGAAGTAGTGATGCAACTTCCACATTTTGCTATAGCTCCTCATTTGCAGGTTGCTGTAGTGTAAAGGACATCACTGCTAAGTTATTGAGCTGTTACAGTCTGCAAAAGTATTTTCCATGAGTAATAAAATGAGCGTTACCAAAAGTAAATAATTTATCAGGAGCAGAATGCTTCTAGTATACCTCTAAAAGCTTCTTTAAATGTTTGGGAGACTATCCTAAAGGGTATTAAATACAGGGAATGTCAGTAATAAAACAAAATTCTACTGGAATAAATTTGGAGGTTCTAAGGAAAATGTATGGTTTAATTTACTAGAAAAATTGATTTTATCTAAACAGAAATATTAAATTTTTTAATTCCTATCTTTTTAGTGAGTGCTCCAGTCAAAAAATTTACTAAATTTTGCTAAATTTTATTTTTTTCTAAGAAGAAAATAATTTTTCTTCAAAGAGGAGAAATCAGATCTGTAACATTACAGTTTTATTGCTCCCAAATATGTAAATTTACACTGAATATACTTATTTATTATCTATTTCTGTGTTTTGAAAAGATCGTAAAATAATTTATAATTTAATTGTTGAGTTTGGAAATGCAGGAGTCATTGTCTTCAAGAGGTTTAAAACACCTTGAAAAAAAATGCTACATGATTCTTTGTTAAGCTTTTAAGCGAATGAAAATGCTACAACATCATTGTTAACTGAGGAACATTTGTAAAGAACATTTTGTAAAGAACAAAGTGCCAGTCTGGGCGTGTATTAAAATACACCTCCATGTTAAAAAACAAACAAAAAAACCCAAAACACCAAACAAACCCAAAAAACACCCCAGA
>JAOXXN010000001.1:106173633-106212790 GCA_026770055.1 Myrmophylax atrothorax | reverse complement strand
CACCAATAAATACCTTGCTGTTTACTGACTAAAACTATGTCTCTAAACAGTCTTATTTTGCCTTTTTGGGCATCACTAATGTCCTGTAACCTAAGTAATTCTAATGTCCTGTAACCTGTGGTAATAAGGTACTATTCCTTTGAAGAAAAAAAATTATTAGATACTGGTTTTAACATTTACTAAGTAAGGCATGAAATTAAATGTCATGCTAATACAGACAACAAGAATGAGCATTTTAAACATGAAATTAATATTGAGACTAAACAAGAGTTGAAACGAGATGAAAGGAAGGAGACCATATCATTCTCTGAGTCTCAAAAGATCTCTTTTTGCAATTGAACACTTGTTTAAAGAAACAACAAAACCAAGCAGGTTCACCCAGAAAATGGTCAGACTTCAAGAAGCATTTGGACAATACTCCTGGGTACAGAGTATGACTCTTGGGGATGGTTCTGTGCAGGGTCAGGAGTTGGACTCAATGATCTTTGTGATTCCCTTCCACCTTGGCATATTCTGTGATTCTGTGATTCCATAATATGTTGTTTGCTGAGCAGACTTTGGCACACTGGTCTTCTACTGTGGCTCAGTGTTCACCTATAATGATTTGCCTTGTAATCTTTTACCAGCTGTGCCACAGAGAATAGATTAATGATAAGGTGAAATAACATTGATAAGGACTAGTCTGAAGTGATGAATTTTTAAATTAATTTGTTGTATCTTTCATTTGTTGTGTCATTCTTCCTTTTAGCCACCTCCCTTGACATCTTTTTAAAGCCCAACATAATTGCCTTGCCTCAATATGAACACAAAACCCTACAGATGGATCCCATTTTGTATTTTGCTTTCCTTCCCTGCAGACCACTTGACACAGCACTCCCTCACTGGAACAGCTATCAGATAAACACTTGTGCCTGACAGAGCACCAAATAGCCAACTCAGCAGGTTTTATTATGGATGCAACAATGTCAGTGATTTCCTTTTCCTGCCAGAAGAGCAGCACTGCTGCAGCCGGTGGGTGCTGTTAACACTGATTGCTTTTGGCCCCTCTTGTATCCTTCTAAAAATGCAGGCAGCATTGTGCTACCTTTATCAGGCCAAAGATCAATTAAGAATTAAAAATGTTTTTATTTATTTATATGTTTTCCTTCATAGGCATGCTTGGTTTATAGTTCATGGATATTTTGCTATGATGTTGTGACTTCAAAACCAGTGAAATTTATACACAGCTTCTTCTGGATGGTTCAATTTAATCATCCTTCCAGTTACTACATACATAAATAATTAAAACACTGTAAATGGAGGAAAAAAGTGAGATTGTGGTATGTATACTTTATATATACTATAAAAAGAGACTGTCACTGTCCTATATAGTGGTTTCAATTAAATATGGATCAATTATATTCTGTGTTAGGGCTGCTCTTAAACTTTGATAAGACAAGAGCATGCAGTTGTTAAAACCTCCCTTGATCTTGGAAGTTGCCTGTGGCTTTGAGTCTGTGGTCTGACCTTGGGCAAGTTGCTACTGTGAGTAAAGGAAGCTTCATTGTCTAGGTAAAAGCATGCAGCTCTCAATATCTGAGCATAGCTTTTGCTAGTAAAATTGCAAATATGCTTAATATTTCGTCTCTGACCTTGCCATTTCCGAATGCTCTTGTGTCTTGTTCATGGCCGAGTATCAGACTTTATATTTAAACCATATTGAAAGCCATCAATTTGACCTGAAATAAATCTGCTACCTTAGGCTTGGAGAAACCCAATCAGATATCTCTGTGCTTAGTGCACCTAAGTCAGTGTACCTTCTCTGCAGTGGGAATTACTCCTGTTCAAAAATGTAGCCCTAGCATATGAAAAAAAAATATTCCTGGATCATTTCCCAGAGATTTCAGCACTCAGTTTCATGTAACTGACTTTCATTTTCTTCTTATCCAGATTTCCTATTTCCATAGGAGGAGAAAAATACAGGGGATGATTATAGTGTTGGTTCTAAAGGCTGTTTATGCATTTTAGCTATTGTAAATTACATTCAAAGTCTTCAGAGTGGGCACTGAAATACAGACTCCTCTGAAAGATGTAGGCTTGGGTTCTCTCTTTTCTTCACTGGCAACTTGGCCTTGGATTCTCCTCTTCTGCAAAATTTAGCAAGTTCAGTAGGAAAGATGGAGCCAGCTTTCATCCCAGGAAACCCTGGAGATGGAAAACCAGAGCAGTGAGTTAGTGGTGAAGTGAGAACTGAAGCCCAGGGGAAGGTGTGAGAAGCCTAGCCTGGTTTTCTCAGCTTTGGCACACGTGCTGTGAACACCAGGTCAGCTCATGCCCTCCTTTACAGTTCTTATACTGCTATCTCTCTGTCAAGTGCTTTATAACAAAAATAGAAGTTTACTACTAATGATTCTTTGTAAATTAGCACAGTTAAGCTTTTACTTCGTGTATCAGCTGAGTCCTTGACTACCAAAGGCTGCAAAAGCCTTGCTCGAGTCAAAACATTTGTTGTGTGAAGGTGTCTCCAAAATGGAGTGAATAACCTCTTTATGTCCCAAAGTCAGGCAGAGATTCATCAAAAAGGTGTGATATATTCAAATAACACTATGGGAAGAATATATTATTTTTTAAGACCAGGTGGACATTTTAGAATAATTGCTGTTGTATTTATTTCTGTTTTGCTTTTATTTAAGGATCAGGATTTGGACTCAATGGTGTACAGTAAACCTGTGGTCACCCTTAAACTTGACATGGAGCAAGAAAAGGGATTTTCTGCTTTTGTCTTAAGAAAACTGAACTAAAGATTTTTGTACTGTTGTTGGCACTTGTAATTTCATTGTAAATTCTACAAGATTTTCTATTTGTCAAAAATACCAGCTCCTAAATCCCTGATTGCCTCAGCTATATATAAATTTATATAAAATAATTTTTTAAAAAAGAAAGATAATTTCTATGTTAAAAAAAAGCATTAAAATATTTGCACAAAGGCCTTTACTTATATATCCTAGAATGTAGTGGTTGCATAGTAATTATCAGGGACAGACACTTGGGAAGCATTCTTTAATCAAGGAATTTTGATTAGTCTAATCACTTCACTACAATGACTATGCAAATGTTAATTCTGGTGGTGTTTTTTAATTTGAAACCATAGGTTTCCTTATTAAGGAACACAAAAAAGTAAGTAGTGTTAATAACACTGTTGTTGCAGCAGCGTGAAATCTACAAAACAGAAATCAGTGGAACATAAAGTAGTGAAATACTTCGAGAATAAAAACATTATTTCAGACATTTGGCCAGAGCTAAAATATGTTTACCACTGCTAGCAGATGCTTGAACAAGGCTGTTCCTGGTTTGATTTTCTATTCTAGGAGAAATTAATCTTTTTATAGACTAATCACTTACAGTTGTTTTTTGGGGAAAAGCATTTTCTCTGTGCACCCATTCCAATTTCAGATGCTTTTAATAGAAATCCGTGTCAGCAAAATTACTTTTCTTAATGATTTTTCTATTATATTTCTGCTTGAATTACTGTTGATTAGGCAAGTTTGAAGCTACAGCTTAATCCTTAGAATCATCTGTATAGCCATAGATGTGCATTCAGGGTTCATAGTAAGGCCTTAAGGACTGTTCAGACATATTCTTGCACCAGAAGAGAACAACTTTCCTTTTTTATAGAACTTTCTTGAGAGTTTTTTCCAATCTCAGGTTTTTACTTCAGCATATGAGATTTTGGGGCTGGTTTTTTGTTATTTGTTGTTTTTTCCTTAGGCATACTGTCATTGAAAACAAGTGAAAAAGCAAGTAAACCTGAAGGATCCAACTACCTCTCAGCATAAACAAACAATCAAAAATAATAGTAGTATAGAAGTACAGAATATTCCTATGGGATATGATTGAATTAATTAAGAATACCAATTAGGCTCCACAGTATCATCAGTTTGGAAGCAATTATATTCCTATGCAAGAGTGTATTTGCAGATTCGCTTGACTTATTAAGTAGGGGGAGGATGTTTGTACACACAGTGTATTTGCACTTCATGTTACACCCATGTGTTGTGCATAGTGCCTTGCCATAGCTGAAATCCAGGTATCTTGTACTCTGACTCATACTTAGGGCATAAACTGAAAGTGGAATCTAGCTTCTTTTTTATCACTTCTTGCCAATTTGTAACTGCTGACTAGCATTTAAAACTTTCTTGTAAGTTTTTATGTTTTTTTTTAAATCTTGCTGTTTTGATTTGATATCTAAATATCCTCCAGATATTTAAGCACCTAAATAATAAGAATACTCTATATGTTTCAAAAGAGAATGATTTTCTGTAAATCTGTGAATTCACTGAATCTTTGAGTATTTTGTGATCTTAGGATTTTTTACATGTTTATAAGTTTTTGGACTTTCTCATCTATAGGAGGTTTTCTTTGCGAATTTATAGAGATATATCCTCTGTTTAAATTATTCTTCTTCAGTGTTTGTGTGGCATAAGGGATTTGAGGGATTTTGTGGTTATTTTTTCAGTAAGGTGTAAGACAGCAAGAAAAAAATGTTGATACTTGTTGCAGTAAAAATAATTTTTACTAATATTATTTGTACACACAGTTGTTTTTACTTACAAGAGCAGCTCCAGAAATAAGCAGTCATACTTTCACTGTCCAAATGACTGAAATGTAAACTTCCTTAGGGTTAATGTTGCACAAGACACTCTGTGTAATTTTAAGTGTCAATATTTTGCCTCTTCCCAGAAATCCAAAGACCAATGACTGAGTCTTTGCTAGTAATTGCTCCATTTTTATTTTTCAAGACAATTACAAAACTCATTGCTTCTATATCCTTACAAGCTATGCTCTGGTATCTTTTTCATGCCTTCTGGTTCTTAGAAATCAAAAATAAGATATTAGGTGGCAAAATCTGACAGTAAGTGCATGACACAGTTGTATCAGTGAAAATTTAGAGATCTATAAGCTGGATATAGAGGTTGTCCAGGTATAGAAGTGCAGACAGCTCTCATTGTCTGTGGGTAGATTATCTGGGATGAAAATTACCAGGGATGCGGATGCAGAGGCAGGGAGGTGGTTCCATGGAGACCCTTGAGTGAAATAGGATTTATTAATGCAACTACAGCACTATGAATGTGTAATTACATCTCTTCTGAGGGCTACTCAGTAACACAACTACTCTCTAAGCAGTGCCATAAGCTGATAAGCTCTGAGCTCTTTTCGAGCTTTTCCCCAGACTAACATCATCCAAGCACTTTGTAAACTTACTTTCTATAGTGCAAATTGTTACTGATAATATTAGAACAAAAAAGGATTCTTCTGTAAGGATAATACGAGAACAAAAAATCCTCTCAAACACTTTCAAATGATATTTTTTATAATCTCTGTCTCCATAGCAGGCCTGCCAGGACCACAGGATTCATCATATAAATATCTAAGTCTAAACTAGTAACCGTGGATGTGTTTTTAGTAGAATGAGGAGTAGAAACCCCTGGTATAAGTAACAAACTATCGTATTGTCAACACCCAGTTGTCTGTGCAAACAATTTGACTGGCTATGGCAGCAGGGGCAACTTACAGTGAAATCATTTAAAAGATTTGATGATAAGGTGGAAAATGGCATTGCAGTCTGGAGACTTTTAAGATGGTATGGAAAAGGCAAGAGCAAAACTGTTCAAGTTGTTGCTTTGGCTCTGTCTGAAACTAAGCACCTAAAAGAAATTTGTTGAGTGGGTGTAATGAGCAGCATGCCTACAGATCTCTTGAGAAGTATCACATGATGCCAGATCCTAAAGAGCTCTAACTAGTTCAGACAGTGTTAGTACTTGTACTGACAGCACTTTTGCATATATCTGGGATGCCCAACACAGGCAGGACATTCACCTGTTCAAACAAGTCCAGAGAAGGCCACCAAGCTGATAAGAGGGATAGGACACCTCCCCTACAAAAAAAGACTGAGAGAATTGGGATTGTTCAGCCTTAAAAAGAGAAGGCTTTGGGGTGACTTTATTGTGGCCTTCCAGTACCTGAAGAGAGCCTGCAAGAAAGATGGAGAGAGACTATTCACAAGGACATGTAGTGACAGGTCAAGGGGGTACAGCTTCAAACTGAAAGACAGTAGGTTTAGATTAGATATTAGGAAAAAATTTTTCCCTGTGAGGATGATGAGGCACTGGAATGGGTTGCCCAGAGAAGCTGTGGATGCTCCACCCCTGGAAGTGTGTAAGGCCATATTGGACAGGGCTTTAAGCAACCTACTATAGTGGAAGGTGCCCCTGGCCAACATAGCTGCTGCAACACAGGTAGGCCATCATCAGATATGATAAAGCCCAACATTCTCAGGTCTGGGGCTTCAGGAGCACAACAAGAAGTACCTATGCAACACAGAGAGATTGCCCATCCAATAGGATTCATCTTCTGTCAACAGCACCAGTGGAAAAGTTTTAAAAAGGAAAACTCTGTAGTAAAATATGGTAAACCAGATTCTCCCAAATACTGTGGCAAGAAGCCATGACCGTTTCACTTTGTGTAATCAGCAATAGGGATTTTTCCCACCTGTGTGTTTCATGATGCATGCAAGTAAGCTAAAAACTTTGATCTGTACAAAGGTATTCACTGTGCTGAACTCAGCAGTTTCTTTGCAGAACAGATAAGACAGTAAAGAAGCCTTATGCAACAACAGTGAATGACAGAACCAATATTGAAATACATTGAATTACCATTTTCTTGCAAGTGAGGTTAAAGAGAGGAACAAACAGAAAACATTTTTCCTTGATTTTCGCTGTGAAGCAATATATTCTTACTGAAGTAATTTGTACCAGTCTCAAATTTAAGAGAAACATTGGAAGGATCTGACCACAATAAATACTACCCCACCAGAACTGAATTCCATGCTGGAGTTGTTGCTGGTAGAGCAAGAAGGTGAAGTGTTTGTAGACCCCATCTGAAAGTTACTGATGTGGAAATATCACGGTGGATGAGCTAAGGAACAAACTGGTTTGTAGAAATAGGGCTCTGATATTGGGGTCATTTATGCTGGTGTAAATTTGGACTAGTTTGTTGAAGCCAGTTGAGTTACACCAAGGTGAGCATTTAATTTAAGGTGCTGAGTCAGATCTTCACTTCTTTTAATGTTTATGCACTTTCAAGCTTATGCTGGAGTGAATCAAGGGACCATTGTGGAATCAGAATCAGATCTACCATATTAAATGACTGCTGGGAACTTGTTTATGGAAATTAATTTAAAATATTATGCAGAAAAAACCATAAGGGGTACATATTAATTATGACTCGTGCATGAAGATTTGGCTGAATAACTCCCATTAACAATAATAAGAGTTGCAGAATTAATTTCCTTCAAGGTCCTGCTAAAAATTCACCCAAGGATGTTACATTCTGTACCTTCAGATTCAGATCCTCTTTATATTAGCAAATAAAAATCTCCTTGCAATCATTGCTGGAACAGTCAATCCTGAATAGCAGTTATATAAAACAAATTGATTATTAAATTACAGTTACGTTGGAAGGTTTTAGTTAATTGCTTAATTATTTTCAAATTCTCATTTGATTTTTATTGCAATGACTGAAAATTATTTATGGAAATTGTGAAATAAGCAGTGAAATATTTCCATATATTAGCATCAAATAGTTATATGTTTGTTATTAAATAATTTTAGCAGAAGATTGGAAAAAGAGAAAAAATTTAAGTCTTAAAATCATTTTTTATGCAGAGGACAGTCATGAACTGGGTTTTAGGACCAGTCTGATTGCAATGTAAATACTGAGGCTGAAAGTGGCTTTCTTTTACACAGTATTTGACAAACAACACCCCACTGCCCCTTGCTTTATTCTATTTTGCTAATTCTAGAAAAGAGTGGTATTTTTACTTTATTCCTGAGATCAAACTGCAGAGGTTTGTAAAACTGCTGCATTTTGCTAATGTAGAGTCGAGTCTATTCTTAACTCTAGATAATATGATAAAATAGCCATTCTTGTGGCAAATATCTGATTTCATGTTAGTTCACACCCACACAACACTACATCTGTTAGAGGATTTCTCAAATAATCCCCCGAAATGGTCATGTTATAGCAAAAAAGGCAGAGCTGAAGAGGAAATTTTGATTTCAAATAACTGAAACCAGGATGGCCAAGGTGATGTGTAACAGAACATCCAGACTGTATAGATCAGTAGGTGCTGGGATGTAGCACTACTATTTGCCATTTTTTTGTTCATCATTTCACTGATTGAAATTCAAAATCAGACTGCCTAGGACTCTGGAGATAGTTCCTAAAGCGCACTGGGTTTAGTGTGGACAGATGGACAGATTACTAACACATAATAATGCCCTCCCTGCTGACAGACAAACTCTTGCTCCAGTACTAAACAGTTTCCATAAATAGAATAATGTATCAAATTTTCAAAGACCCCAACATGTTGAAATTTCAAAATATACAGTGTTTATGAAATGAAAACTGATGCTGACATAATTTTAGTCCTCTGAAGTGAGTTTAATGAGCAGTAGTTTGATAATTAATTGCAACACATGGTATGGAAACTGCTTGTGGGAAGTGTGAGATGAAGTTGCAGAAGGTTCTTGCTGTATATTGGGATAGAAGTGGAAAGAGAAATGTTTTAGGACTAGGATGTGTCAAGACAAGGCTGGATCTCTGAGTGAAAGTACACTACTGATTTCACACATGAGCACACATACATGCACACACCTGCATTCCTGCAACTACATTTGCCCTCATGTGAGGTCCTGATTTATGCTCAAAAGTAGACCTCACAAAAGCCCTATTCATTTTTTTTTCTCTCTAGCTATTGTTACCTATTTTTGGAAGTCTCTGTTTCCTCATATGAGTGCCCACATTCCTTGGGTTTCACAAGGGATTGAAGTGACTTCAGATTCTCCTTGCAGTTGTGGGAATTGAAGTAGATGAGCGGCTTTGAAGACTCTGTCAAGGGTTTCCAGTGTCATCAGCAGAGACATTATCTTGTTCATTAACATCATGATGTAGCATAGGGGAAACAATTCAAAGTCCTCTTATGTCAGAACATTCTTCATCAGGATCTGTCAGGAGGAAAACCTCAGAGATGCTGTCAGCATATCAGATCTGAAAAGTGGATGCTGCTGTGAGAAACATGGAAATTTATGCATTCTTTGAAAAGCAGAGGTTCAAAGTCAGTTTGTGTTTTGATATCAGCT
The DNA here is from genome assembly GCA_026770055.1 of Myrmophylax atrothorax. Taxonomy (NCBI): domain Eukaryota; kingdom Metazoa; phylum Chordata; class Aves; order Passeriformes; family Thamnophilidae; genus Myrmophylax; species Myrmophylax atrothorax. Next base: position 106,203,611 of record JAOXXN010000001.1, on the reverse strand, counting down.
TTACTTTAGATGGCTAAATTCTAGATGTCAGAAACATGGTGGAGTATCAGGTAATAAAGCTAGACAGCTCTAATTAGTTACAAGAGAAAAATTAGATACTTCATATTGAACTGCTAAGTTAACATTTCAAGGGACTAGTGTTTTCAAAATGGCCTGTCCTGTGTAGGTAATTTAAAATATTTATATACTGCTCCTCCTTCTGAACTTCACTCTCAAAGGGATTCCAGTATTTGATTTTGGCTTTTACTTGGAAACAGAATAGACACATTTTAGAAATGAATTTTGTGGTCCAGCACCATACAGAGAGTGGAATGAAATGTTCTGATTCTGAAGATGTCTGTGGTGTCTTACTCAGGACAAGGATTATTCCTGAGAATTTTTTGATTGATTATTTGATCAGACTTTGCTAATGAAAAAAAAATGCTACAATTTAACAAAAATCTGTCTCCTCTAATAATGAAATTTAAAAAAAAAACAAAACAAAAACAAAACAAGAACTTAAAATGTTTTCATAGATAACTGATTTTTTTTTCCATCAAAGTTGGAAAACTTAAGGTTCAGTTTTGGCATTATACTGGTTGGATTTTAGTGTTCTTTTTACAGATTTGGAGTCATGAGGCAAACATTTCATAGCAGTTCCTAACAATCTTCAAGAACCAGTGCCTAGGTGGGATATATAACAAAGCTAGAAGAAGCTAAGTATGAAACATGATGCTAGCTTGTACTGATTCAGTGTATTGAACTGTTTAGGATATCAAACTTGTAATCCTGGTTGAAAGAATAAATTAGGTTTTGCATTTCTGTGTTCATCCACAAAATCAGATCTGCTCTACCTTTTGTAAAGCTAATTTTATCAGAAAATTATAGCTCATTATGTAAGTTATAAGGGGGGTTATGTTGCTAAAATTCTAAAGATATAAAAGGAAAATACCACAGAAACAAATGATGAGAAACCTCTTAGAATTTAATGGTGTCCAAATCCTGTACCAGCTGGTATTTTGACACCAATCTGTCAAACTACAGGTGCCAAGTTAACAAACTTTGTGACCTATACTTCCTCATCAGTGTAGAAAGCGAAAATTATTCAACTTGTGCCAAAATAGGATTTTTCCATTGGATATCAAAACAGAAAAGGAGTGAGATTTTTAAATGCACTTTGGTTTTGTTGCCCCAGTCTTTCAACAGCTTTGTTTTCCTTTTGGAGATGAAAAAAGCGTGGCTTTCTAATTCTGTATCATCTTACATCATTTTAGCCTGGTATTTCTTATAATTTCTGGAGGCTGCTGTAACTTTAGTGGCAGAGAAGAGAAGACAATTTTGAAATTCTCTCTTTTGTTGAAGAGAATTTTGAAATTCAGGGCAGAATGGCCAAATACACATACATATGTACTTGTGGTATCATCAAAGTTATCTACAGTGCCTTTTGCACATCAGTTAAGAAAGCACAGACTTCTCTGGATGCTACTGAACAGACTGTTTTCTTTCTCTGTGTATCAAGGTATCCTATTCATCCTTCCCGCAGCTGAAAGAAAAATCATATATCCAGTGTCAAATTCAGCTTCAGCATAAATTTATGCTAATTAAATTTACTTAAGATAAAGAAGGTACAACTGGTAGCAGTTGGCCTAATCTTTCAGCCTGTGTTTCAGTTTCAATAAATAAGAAATGTGTTTAAAATATCCGATTTAGTTACAAAGTTCTTATTTCAGAAGGTGCTAGAAGACTCTTCATAGAGACAGGAAACCACGCTTATGGTGTGGCTATCTCGGTTCAAATGTTCTCTCGGCAGTAGACGATTAAACATCATAGTACACTACCAGTGAATGATACTTTATTTGTGGATGTACTTTACAGAATTTGACACTGCTTTTGCTAAATCTTTTTAAATTAAAATGATGCTTGAAAGTATGTAAAATAAAGATTATAGGGAAATCTCTACTAATTTTATGAGAACAGACCAGAGAATAAGAAAGTGACGAAATAACTGCTTTTAGTGAAGGTTGTATTTATTTGGTGTAGTTTGGGAATGAAAAGAAAAACAGAAATGAGTCTTATTTAACCACAGGACTTGTCTTCATTAGCTTGACTCTGTTATTATTTCTCAACTCAATAATATTTTAGAGCACCTCAATGAGGTTTTTCAGCAAACACTTAGAAGATAATCCCAGTGCTACATCTGTCAACATCTATGCTCCCATCCAGTTTACACAGCTGCGCTGTCAAGGCTGAGCTCAGATCAAAGGGATGCTTACTGCTTACAACTTCCCCCACCCCTTCCTCTTTCCAAAACTAGAGGCATCTGAGTGGAACATAAATTGCTTTAAAGTTGATGCTGAAAAAGTTAGTCAATACACAAGAAAGAAAGTTATTTTTTACAGCCCAAGCGTGAAAGAACAAGGATAAATTTGAAGTGAAATGAGATGAGTATAAGCTTCTGTAATTGCAGTATGCTTCAAAGCATGCAAGGAATATATTTGTTTAAAAGAAGTTGCTTTGATTCCTTGTGAAATGCTGTGCATGGACTTTGGTAAAAAGTGTTCCTGCCAAATGTATTTTCAACTTAAATATTAGCAAAACTGGAAAATAGAAGGCCATAAGCCCACAGATCAAGTCTTGGTGGTTCAGCCACAATAATTTGCAAAATGAGCACGGCAAATTGATTAGTTGTGCTGTCTCCAACCATTTGATATACTCTTTTTCTAAGAATAAAATACCTTTCCTTCCATTTTGCTGATGTCTAACCCAGAAACATCAAGTGGAGCTATGTTGAATCCTCTTTTCATGGCTTAACACTATTCAAGGGAAAGAACTTATCACTGCCTAACTCGGGGTTAAATGCCTGTGTTGTGAGTTTTCATGATAGAACTTGTTTTCTTCTTTCTTATGAGGGATCATGGAAGCAGAGACTTACCCCAAATGAATATACACTTCAAAACAGCTTTTAAAAACATAATAAAGTTCTAATTTGTCAGTGAAATTCCTAAATTCACAAGAGCTTAGATGTCACATTAACTGATGCGAAAGGTAAATAAAGAAGCTTGACAGAGGGCAGATCAGGGGAAAAATTTTTTAGGACTTTTTCATAAACTCTTTGGAATTGTAGGCAAGGGGCTGTGAACACTAAAAGACCTACCTCGACCTCCTTTAGATGATTAAGATCCAGCTTGTTATGGGTTTTCAGTACCTTCCTTTGCTATCCCTTTCCAAACTAGTTGATGTCTATGACCTGAATTTTGATATATATTTGGCTGAATAATAAAATTATGTCAAACACTTCACCAAACTACTATATTCAACTTTTTGTGAATCTATTGGTGTGCAAAGAGATTCTATCCTACACTATTCAAAGACCATCAAACTCATACTGTAACTGTTTTTATGTTACATGACAGTGAACAAATACACGTGCTAAGGTAGTTAACAAACTATAATGGAATGGATTTTTTTATTATTGTTTTACTCTTGTATTTTACTGTGTTATGAAGAGGTGACTTGGTGAACCTTTAACCATTTTGCTGCAGTTCCTACGGAATTCATTATCTCTGGAAGACATGCAGGCATCCTGAGGGATAGGCCTAGCTACCTACATGTACCTCAAGTAATCAGGCATGAATACTTAATTAAACACCAGATGTGTAAATACAGATGACTATTTTTAAAGACCTACAGGAAGGTCAGTTGTGCTGATCAGAGGTCTGACCAAAAAGCTTTAAAGAAACAACAGTTACCCTAATTATTTTCCTATTAGAGGGATTTTCATGTTGACAGAGTATTAAAACCTTCATCTGGAGAAATATTATTATTACTACTCTATGTTTAGCAAATAATATATTTCCTGTGAGGTTTTGTGGGAGTTTTTGTTTGTGGTGTTGTTGTTGTTATTGATGTGTTGTATTGAAGGTTTTTCAAAAGTATTTGCAAACTTTGCTTCTCAGCCAGTGCATTTTCTGCTTACTCTCCTAAAGAACAGTGCAGGAAAGAACTGTGTCTAATAGACCATCTGCTGAACTGTGAGTGTGAAATGGAGGTACAAGTATAGCTAAGATGGCTTGTTAAGAAAGATTTGAATTCTGTTAAGAGAAATATGCCTTATTGTCCCTGTTGTAGCAATTGAATGCTTTCTGACATACACTTTAATGGATTAATTAAGTTCTATATAAAGGATGGTTATTTTTGTAATGATGGACATTTTAGTATTAGCACATCTCTTGTAGATTTTATCCTAATGAAATATTAGGCAGTAGACTATTGAAATGTCTGGATAGACAACAGTGAGTACATCTATTGCCAACAAAAAGGCAACAAGATATTATGTTCCTCTTGTGCTTGAGAAATCATCATTTCAGACACATTTGAGTACCATGAAGTGAAGATACCATTGGCATAAGGAGAAGCAAGCTAGAAAATGGAAATTTACTCTATATGTATCTGAAAAATGTAAACCTGTTTTCTAAATAGCTTTCCTGAAGAACAATCATGGCAGTAGTTGTTCTCCATTACCTTCTCTAGTAATTTCTTAATCCATTTTGGAAATGGAGCTGGGTGATCAGAGATTCAAACAGACTGTTTTTTAGCTGAAGTTCATTTTTAGGCCGAGGAAATTACAATGTGCTGTGGTTCAAATATGTCAGGGATTTTTATTTTTTTTTTTTTTTGTACTGGAATACAAAAAAAAATGAATTTAGTGTTCCTTTCTAAAATATGAATATTTCTGTATAACTTTTTATATAGTATATAAGTTTGAAATTTTCCATTTACTTTCCCAGAGAAAAAAAATCCCTTTGCTACTTCTTTTTCCAGTAAATTATTTATTAGGAATCAGAAGGTTTGTACAAACAAAATTGTTCTGAGGTGATAGCTTCATTCCATTTTTTGTTGGAGAGGAATGGAAGTCAAAGGCATTCCCAAGTATGTCTGTCAGAGTATGATTGTCAAATAGGTACAAGCAGTGAGATCTAATGATATGTTCAGATTCAGCTCTGTATAAAAGTAAATGTTTATTAGCTAAAAATGGATGGCCTCAGCAATGCAGACAGTTGCTCAGATACTTCCTTGCTTTGGCAGACCTAAATTCAAAGTCCATAGCTAAAACTTGGCCCCCTTGTCTCCCCAGTGAGAACAGATCAGCTGGTTGTGGTTGGACACTTTCTGTTTTGCTCAGAGTTCCACTCTTGATCTCAGAAACCTGCTTGATAATAGTTTAGTTAAATAGATACATCTCTTTAAAGGATTTTGCTTGGATAAATTGACATTTTCTGTATCTATTGAATATCCCAGACTAATCCAAAGTATATTAAAAGCAACTCACTCTCAGAAATTAATCAAGGATCTGTGTCAAAAACCTTTTTGCTTAAACAGCTTGAATCCTCTCAGTGGAATTCCCTCCGTATTAACAATAGGTTACCATAAACCTAATTTCCTTACTTACAGGGCTTCATTTAACTAATTTTATTTTATTAACTTCCATATCTTAGCACTTGACTATTTCTATTTACTGCAATAATGGAAGCTGATATCTCTCCTTTTAACATGGAACAGGGATGGTTTTAAGTTTATCTGTGGTTTTAATGAATACTTAAAACATTCATTCTATTTTCATGGCTGCTAAAAGTTTTAGAGATACTATCTTTTCTTTTTATGGAGAATGCAGGTGTATGCAGTATGGGTTGCAGTTTTCACTGCAGAAGTGAACAAAGAAGTGGGCACTTTGGGGTGATTACTCTGAAGTACTTTTCCTAGACTGTCTTTGTGATGTAACAATTTTTACAGTTATTTTTTTCTTTTTTTGCCTTATGATTTTGAATCCATGTTCCTCTTGTAGAATTGCACTGAGTCCCAAGCTTTTGTCAGTGAACGGTAAACAGCTCTCTAACAAACTGCCCATGACAGAACAATGAGTAACTTGATGTATCCTGGGTATGCACAGTAAAACTTTACGCTCCATAGCATCGTGTCAAATCCCCTGTCCTTTAAAGGGGATATGAGAACATAATTTGGAGGGGTTTACCTGACCTGATTGGAAATGGAAACAGTTTTACTTTTCTCAGGGGCTCTGCTGCAGTCTCTGTCATCCCTTAGCACATGCTGCAGCTCACAGCTGTCTCCAGTCCTTACTGTATGTGCTGGTTTAAAGGTAAAACGGCAGGAGAATGAACCCAGCTCAGGAGAGATTATAAGTTAGAGTTACAATTTAATAAAAATATTACAATAAATACAATGAAACAAAGAGAAATTGGGTTTAACCCACAAAACCCAGTAGTATAACCCAGTAGTATAACCCAGTTGTTAGCCCCTGTGCTGAGCCCCACATGGTTCCCCTGAGTCCAAAATGAAAGGAAGGGAAAAACCTGTTGGTACAGATGATGGTCGCAGTCCTGTTGAGGTTCTGGTCCTCCTCTGGGGATGCCGAGTGGTCCCTGAGGTCTTCAAACCCCAAGATTATATACCCTCAGGTCCAGGTGGGAATGCCTGTGAGTCATGGGGTGTTTTGGAATTGTTGCCGACCCATTAGCAGATACACCCCCTCAGGCTGGGTATTAAGGTGTTAACGACTTCCTGAAGGAGAGTTATCACAGCTTTTGTCTCACAGGCTTCTTTCACACCCAGCTTACATCCTGAGGGGTTGGGTGTACCCTGGGCAGCTGCTGCAAATGGTCCATTGTTAACAGTTCATGGGAAATGAATTGAGGGTGTAGAATACATAGCTTTGGTCCCACCTACACAGAGATAAACTGGTCCCATCTGCTGAACTAGGACACTGTACTACTGGTTTTCAGTCAAAGTCATCAAACAGAGAGAAGAGTGGTTCTGTGCAGAGGTGCTGCCAGGACCTCAGTAGTTTAAATAGCAGGAAATACCCCAAGGAGGTGCACAAAGATGTCCTCTATTTTAAAAAACACTTTTTCTAAAATCCCCTTAGATGTGAATCTGCTTGCATGGGTGAAACCCGATGTTGACTTCAAGGAAAATGACAGAACCATATCCCCAGGTTTATCTGGGCTGCAGAGCAGCAGTGAGTGACTGTCAGAGCATTCAGGCAAGTGAATGTTGCTCTGCTCTTCTCCCTGTCCTGGTGCCCTCACTGTCTGCACTCTGGTGATGATGGTGGGGATATTTTTCTTTTGTATCCTAGAATCACAGAATAATTTAGATTGGAAAAACCTTTAAGGTCAAGCCCAACTGCTAACCCAGCACTGCCAAGTCAACACTAACCCATGTCCCCAAGTACCATATCTACAAAGCTTTTAAATCCCTCCAGGGAGGGTGACTCAACCACTTACCTGGGCAGCCTGTTCCAGTGCTTAACAACTCTTTCAGTGGAGAATTTTTTCCTAATATCCCATCTAAATTTTCTCTGTTGCAACTTGAGGCCATTTACTCTTGTTTTATCCCTTGCTACCTGGAAGAAGAAACTGACTTTCAGCTCTCTACAACCTCCATTCAGGTAATTTTACTGAGTAATCAGAAATAGCTTTGTCTTAATTCAAGGAACAGCTTTGAAAGGAATTTAATTTATCACACAAATACCACTTAACAGCATGTGTTCGTCTGCTCATCTATCTTTTTCTGGACTAATTCATAGATAAGCACTTCTTTATGGTATGGGTGATGCTCAACAATAAATTCATTATGAGAAAAGTAAGAAAAAGATGTTAAATTAAAAAGAAAGACAACTATTTGATATGTCTTTAGAGTCTGGAGTAATCTGCTGCAGGACAAAGGTGTGATGATTCATGGGCAATGGTTTGGACCTGTTTCTGGAGGAAATGTTGAAGAAGGATTTGTATACATTATCATTATTCCGTAGTCAGGATTTTAATGAGGATGAGTTAGGAGAAAAGTGGATAAAGCCACCTAGAAAATAGATATTTAAAGTCAGATAGTTATAGGATAAGTCCTATAATTATCATTATGGAGGTGAGAAGCATTGTGGTTTTTTTGTCATTGTCCTTGTACAGTAGCTGATTTCTTCACCTTCATGGGTTGCAACTCTTGTTTCTGTCCATTTTAAAATCCTATTTGAAGTAAATTCCAGTAGGTATTAATTCCAAAACATTTATATTGTCAGAAATCGCCCTTTCTTTTAATTGTGAAGTGAATTGCTATTGAGAGAAATTTGTATACCTTTATGTCTAGACTATGTGAAACATCTCAATCAGAAAACATTCTGATGTGGATAAATAGTCAGTGGACAACTGACTTAGTGTTTTTCAAGCACTATAAATATGCCTGAAAAATGTTCTGAAATTCCTTTTAGGAGGAAGAACGACTTGCTTCAAAGGAGGGTTCAGAAGCTTTACCCATTTTATACATGGCATAAGGAGATAAGTCAATTGATGTTCTTCTGAAGGTCTTCAGTGGCTTCCCACTGGATTATTTTGTAAATTAATTAAATGTCTGTAGGCATTAATGTGTAACTTCTTCAGTAATCTTGCTTCTATTCATCTGAGGCAGTGCGCGTCTGATCATGCACAAATCTCTTCAGAGAGGTTTGCAAGAAGAAAAATCCATATTTAGAGAATATCCTGAAAATATTGAATAGAATTTATGTCTTTGGATCTTGAATATTTTTCAAGATGAATATATGCTCTGAATCTATCTGTGCTTCTCTGTTAATGTATGGCTTTTGGTGTATGGCCAGCTGAAAAGTTTAGTTTGCATGTTGGGCATACTTGTACCCTGAGTTGTGACTGCTGTCACAGCCCAGCCTGGTCTGTGGGGCACGACAGTACAGCCCAGGATATCACCTTGGAAAATCATGACTCTGAATGCTTTGAAGGATTCAGCAATTGTAGGCAGATCTTGTGCAGCCTCAGGAGGAGAGCAGTTGGGAGTGTGGTATCAGCATCTGGGCAAGAACACTGTGAGGCAATAGAGAAGGCGAACATTCCAGCAAGGCAGGGCTGGGAACTTACGCTAAGCTTGGTGACATCCGTCTATCCATGTCTGTTATTGGGATTTTTTGTAGGTAGAGGTTTGACTCAGAAGACTAGCATCAAATAGGGCCCTCAAAGACTATTGAGTCAAAACAGTTGTTAATCTGTTCACAGATGAAGGAAATGTGGCATTTATGAGGATGAGACTTCAAGGATTGTGGGCCTTCAGATTTGTACGTTACTTCTTTTCTTATAGGAATTTGTGCTGTGATGTTTTTGAAGGAAATAAACTGCATTGTGGGTTCAAGAATAGAGAATACTTTTCAAAGTAACACTGAACCTGAAGGAGTAGAAATAAGTGAGAATGAGGATATTGAAGAAATGCTATCCCTGGGGAAAAGGAGTTTGTGGGGTTTGTTTGATTTTATTTTTTTGGTGTGCGTGTTTTGATTTTATTTTATATGCATGTATTGTGTTGATTTTTTTGTTGTTGCAGTTTGTTCTGGTTTTTAAGCAATAGCAAAACAAACATCAAAATGAAGAATGCACTCTTAGGAGAAAAATATAAAAATTTTGGATTCATCACAGCAAAAGGTTAACCATTTACTCTGTTCTCACAGAAAAATGTGTTTCCTAGAGAGTTAGCAGGGTGTAGGGACAGATAAATAGCTTAAGAAGTAGGCTTTAAATGTAATCTGTGACACACAGTGACTTTAATTTAAGACAGTAATGCCAACTGAAGTCTATTCCATTAATTTTTCAAGCCCACTGTAAAGAACTCTGATAGACATAAGATGAATATTATTGTTCCTAGCAATGAGTAATAATGCCAAAGCATTTCATATTCCTTTATTTTAAATTCCGCAAAAGATTTGTACATAAACTTAATAAAACTGAAGGTCTAAAAATGAGGGCAAAAGCTCTCAATGACTTTCTCAGGCCCTCAGTTTTTGTAGTGCACATACACGTTCACACATATGTATATGTGTTCTGTCTCCATCCTTCTGTAGCAAATTGTTCTATTTACTATTTTTATTAAATATTGAAACAAGGGAAAGCTTCCAGCATTTATGCACTGCTGCCTTAGAAGCTAGTAGCATGTTTCCAATTTTATTCAATTGCATTTGTCTTAAAAAAAAAATTCAAATGTATTTTCATTTGTAAATAAAGGCAAGCTCAACTATTATTGTCAAAGAATAAAAATATTAGCCTATATTTTTTCTAGCTCAGCTGCAACTGCAACAGAACCATCAGCACTGATGAATTTTATTTATGTCCCTACTCACCTGTTGGAAGTTTTAAAGCAATTAAACAATCACAGAATTGTGTTTCTTTTTAAAAAGTTTTTAAACCATTTCTTTCCTGAAATAAAAATGCTTCTGATTAAAAATTAATACAGGAAGGAGAAGTAAAAACCTTTGTCCTGTGAGCATGTGGGATCTGCAAAAATATATATTGGTCAGTAACATCTCCTTTTAGATGAAAAAATAGTGATTTATATTCCTTCTGGTATTGTTTGTGGGTTTGGGTTGGTTTGTGTTGTTGTGGTTTTTTTCTTTCAAAAAACCTGAAAGGGTGTTTAGCTCCTATACATTTGTAAAGTAGAATTATTTTGGAGTAGTGTGTCAAGGAGTTACCTTTCACTGAAAGTATTTAGATATCTCCAAACACTGTGAAGTTATTTTATCAGGTAAATGACTAGGTTCCAGGAACGTAAAAGCATCCAAAGTTAACACCTGCTTTTTTAGAGGAAAAATCTTGTGCTTGAATTTAGGAAATGGAAATTAACGTCTTTAAAATTCTGTATTCAAAATAAAATGGAACAGCAGAGGCAGAACACAGGGTGCAAGGTTGAATACAAATCATTGTGCAAGGGACTGTTGCAAAGAGGTGGAAATACAAGAAGATTGGAGTATAATTAATGGCTGGCAGTAGCATTTTGGTAGGAGGATGTTAGAAATAATTTCAGTCCCATTACAGAAGCAGTAGTGGATGCGAAAGCTTTGTTATTGGCTGGGCAGCAGCGGTGAACTCCTGAAGATTTCCAATTGATGTGGGTGTAAAAAAAATTGTTGAATAATACTAACTCAATTATGGCTATTGTGAATTTCAATTTGCCTCAGTATTGAAAGAAATGACTGTGGGGAGAAATAAAGAGGAAGAAATAAGTGGAGAGTAGCTTGAAACGGTAGCAAACCTTAGGATATTGTAAATATTTAATGTATGAACTGAGTAAGTCATGGCTGTTTTCTATATGTTATAATTAACCACATGAAAAAAAGGCTGATTAATTTCTGCACAGAGTAGTATGCTTGTGGATGTGAGGTGAGCTGAACCTTAGCTGGTCTTTCTGATACATATGTGGTGAGTTTTGCAGGCTGCTCCAGGACTTCTCTAGAAGCCTTGCTCTCAACTGGATAGACATGAAGTCTCTGGGTATGGTCCTCGGAATGCTCTTCAGGTGAAATTAGCACAAGGATGCAACAGAAAGCTTAATTTTGGACAGGTTTTCATTGTCTGATAATGGGCAAACACCTCCATTTACCTGTCACCCAAAGCTTGAAGTCTGGAGAAAAAATTTTTTTGTTTCTTTTTTTTTGACAGACAAGTCTGTGTCATCAGAAGACAGCAACTCTGCCCCACTGCCTATGGGGAGAGAAAGTTTTTATTGTGAAAAGTCTAGATGTTGTAAAACTTGTTTCAGTCTTCCACAGTTCTGCAGACCTACCTGAAAAGGTTCTTTATCCTTTGTGTTTGTATTTTTTCCATATGAACAAGAGACATCATCTTGTTACTAGAGAATAACAAAGATACCTGTGGGTTATGGGATGGCAGATGTATGGGGACCACCTCATACCACTACATCATGCTTAGCTTGAAGTCCTAGTATATTTTTCTAATGTATTTTGGAGTATATCTGCTCTGGTGATTATTCCTATGATAACAGATACAGATATAACACTGTCAAGATTTGATCTCTGCCAGCAACTAAGTAGCACACAGCTGCTTTCTCACTCCCTGAAGCCTCCTGTCCCTGGTGGGGAGGAGAATCATGAGCAAAAGTTGTTAAAACTTGAGGGTTGAGATAGCAAGAGTTTAACAATTGAAACAAAGTAAAATAATAATACTAATGATAACAACATAAAGGATAATTCTAATTAAAACAAGAGAGAGAATAATAAAGTGTCTTGGGTTTAGGCCAGCTTTTGCCTGCCAAGCCTGGACCAGCCTCTCCCCCGTCCTTCCTGCACTCCTGGAGCAAAGGGAAAACTGAAAAGAAAACAAGAACTCAGAAGAAACCGGATCAAAGCAAAACATACATATATTTTCTAACATTCATCACTACACATGTAATTGTACCCACCCAGGGGCCCCCAGGGAAGAGGGGAGAAATGGAAAGGGGGATGGGAATGAGAAGGGACAAAACCAAACACACAAAAAACAGAATACAATCAAAACTTTGAAAAAAAGAAGAGAAACTGGCAAAGATACAGTCCCACCCCTCCGAGGGACACAACCAATGAAACAAGAGATATCCGTCTGGGCCATTTCTGCTTCCCCAAGCCTCCTTTGAAAGCAGCAAACCTAAAACTAAACCTCCTCGCTCCTGTTCTGTGGAAAACACGTATGGAATACCTACGTAATGCCCACTTCCCTAGTTACAACTAGTTACTTAGGAAGCCTAGATCAAACCCATCACTTAAAGCCAAGAAAGACAAGTGATTCACAATACAATTTCTCACCACCTGTGAACTGATGCCCAGCCCATCCTTAACTGGCCCCTCCTGGCCAGCTTTCCCAGTTTATATACTGAGCATGGCATTCTATGTTGTGTAATATCCCTTTCGCCAGTTCCAGTCAGGTGTACTGGCTATAGTCCCTCCCAGATTCTTGTGGACCACCTCACCGGCAGAGTATGGGAAGCTGAAAAGTCCACTTAATGTAAGCCCTTCTCAGCAGCAACCAAAACATCAGTGTGCTATCATTATTTTCCTCTTACTGGATTGAGCTGCTTTACTGAACTGAATGTTGTGTCTATTTCTGAAAGAGAGTTTGCTAATACAGGCAGTGGATCCCAGTAAAAAGAGCATTTCTGACCACATTACTGTTCTCTAGCACTATTCATTCTGAATTTGAGTAGTGACTAGAGGTATATCCATAAAAAGAATTAAAAAAATTACCACAAAGATCCAGTCTCTCCTGCCCTTCATATGCACAGAAACATGAGAAGTTCTGACATTTGGCCCCTTCCTAGCAGCAGTGAGTATCATTTTGATTCTTTTCAGTTGACTAGTCCATTTTGTGCAAAAAGAAAAGGCTTTTCTGACTGAGACTGAAACTTCCATGAACATGTTTTAATGTTTATATGTTGTTGTGGTCCTCACTGGTAATGGTGAGTAAATGAAAATTGCAAGGTATGTGAAGAGTTGGTGAATGGTACATACAAAACTTTGCTGAACAGAAAGAGGGGAACTATGATTTTGCCTCAGTGAGATATGTAAGCATGTGCAAAACAGTAAAAAACTGTTCCCTTTGATATCTTTAAATTGTAGTTGTGGCTCTCGTCTTACTCATTTGAGGAGCTTTGAGCATATTTCCCGCTCTTCTTCTTTTATGAGCTTTCTTTTAGTGCTCTATGAATGTCACTTGGAGGAGGAGTAAAGATATTTCAAGGGCCTCTCATATTTTTCTACTGTAACATTAAGCATATAAGATTCTCATAAATATGCAATCAACCATCAAGTGCACAGACTCTGGAAATGTCAACCGCTTATACAGATCACTTCAAAAATTTTGGCTTGGTATTAATCACTGTAACTATTCTGTTGACAGGAAGTATTTACCCAAATTATATCAACTAAAGAATACAGGGAAATCCAGTAATGCTGTGCAAGGTGGAAAAGTCTGGGAGAAATTCTGGCATTTCTGAAATATACTTCTTGACTGACTCTCACGGAGGTTATTAGAAATATTGGCAAAATATTGAAAATAGGCTTGGACCTTTGATGTTCATAGTGTATGCTCTCAGGTTCTTGCCGCCTATGTCTTTACCAAGATTTCTCCTAGTTTTAAATACTCCACTTTGTTGCGTAGCATGATGCAAATACAAATGCAAATAGTATTCTTTTTTCAGAAATGTTTGAACAGGGCCAATGGAGTCTGTCATAACTCCTGACATGGGGTACAGCTTTGCTGAGAGAAACATTATTACATGGAAGAACATAATTGCCTTTCACAGAAACACAGAATGGTTTGGGTTGGAAGAGGCCTTAAAGACTGTCTAGCTCCAAATGCCCTGCCATGGGCAGGGGCACGTTCCACTTGACCAGGCTGATCAGAACCCCATCCAGCCTGGCCTTGAACACTTGCAGGGATGAGGCATTTCTGGATGCTTTAGGCAACCTGTTCCAGTGCTCATCACTCTTGTAGTAAAAATTTCTTCCTAGCATCTAATCTAAATCTCTTCTGTTTCTGTTCAAAACCATTAACCCTCTGGTCTATCTCTATGTGCCCTTGTAAGAAGTTGTTCTTCCTCTTTTTTATAAGCCCCCTTTAAGTACTGGAAGGTCACAATGTGGTCTTTCCAGAGTCTTCTCTTTCCAGAAGAACAATCCCATCTCTCTCAGCCTGTCTTTTCAGGAGAGTTGCTCCATCCCTCTGATCGTCTTTGAGACCTTCCTCTGGGCTCACTCCAAAAGCTCTTTCTCGTGTTAAGGACTCCAGAGCTGGGTGCAGGACTCCAGGTTTGGTGTCATCAGAGCAGAGTAGAAGGACAGAATCATCTTTCTTCTTCCTGTTTCACAGTGATATTTACAAATATACTCAGTCTTTGGAAATGCCTTTGGCTTTAATTTCAAATGCCTTTTTCTCACAAGAAAGTTAAGAAAAATGTCAATAGAGAAAAAAACTGTTTAGGTTTTGTACAGAACATGAGTTCTGATGGTAGCTTTTTACAAAGTAAAAGTTTTATTTCAATATTATATTTAAAACACAGAAAAACATGGTATTTGTTATCACAATATTAAAGATACTGCATGTTGTATTATCATTTTGATTGGTTTGATTACTATCATATTTCACTGATACGTTTCTCAATATAAGTTGAAAATAATCATGTCATATGACACAAGAACTATTTTCTCAAACCACAGGGAACATAGAAAAACATCTCTGCAAATACTTTAATGCACTGCCAAGAGGAAAGGTTACATTGTGTCTGATCCTTTTGACTAAAGACTCAGTCTGAAGAAGGATCATAAGACAAAACTTAATAATCAAGAGATTTGTTTAAACTGTAACAGGAATTTGTCTTTTCATAAACATTTTATACACAATGTTCCCCAATGATTGAAATATGAAGAAGAAATACAGATAGATTTATGTCATTCTGATAAATTTTGCTTCACTTAGAACAACATGTACTTTACATACTGAGCCTTTTATTTTAGTAGGTGTTCATAGACATTTCTCATCAGTGCCAATGCATAAGAAACACAGAAACTTTCTATAATACAAGCTTAAAATCACCAGTTTTGAGGCAGCTCTGTTTGTATCTTGATGCAAATTTTCCTATCTCCACCCGATGTTTGTGTAGCCTTTCTACTGCTGATACAAGGTGACACACTTGCACTGATATTGAAGCACTTGTTCTTTTTCCTTCAGCATTACAGTGCATGTTTGTGAGCACATGAGAAAGAAACAGTAGTGGCAAGCATGTGACAGGATGGGCCATTCCTTGCTCAGCTGGTGGATGCTGCAGCTGGATTCCTCCCAGGGCATGGAATCTGCCTGCAGTTATCAGAGCTCCACATGCCCACAGGGAGCTGCTCCAGCTTTCCAGCTGGTCCATGAAATTTCTGCTACATTCTTACATCAATTAGGTGACCTCATAAAATTAATGAGACATGTTTTTACAACCTTCTCTCAGACAAGGCAATAGTAATCACTGTATTTTATGTGATAGAATATTTAAACTGTCAGCATGGTAAAAAAACTCATACAAATCCAGTGTAAATACTTCAAGTTGCACAAAGTAATTACTGATCTTAAAAAAGAGTCAGATATGCAGAGTTAGCTAATAAATGACAAATGAATAATTCATTCAGTATAAAAGAGAACGGAAGAGAGGTATTAACATTTTACCCACAGTTACTCTTTGACAAGCTATTACTGAACCACTAGATTTTCAGTTTTATCATGTTTATTCAAAAACTTGCAGCAAAACAGAGATTTATAGTCATTTTGAAGGATAGGTGTGAATATGTCTTTGTGTATGGATGTCTCAGATTATATGTATATAGAGAGACTTTTTATACTACTTGTTTTCAATCATTCACACTGATAGTACTTAGAGGAAGTTAGCAAACTAACACATATATGCCCTAATTAAACATATTTAGTGAACTAATACATTTTTCCTTAACTCAAGTTTTCACAGTCTTCCTGCCCTGTACAAGTTCATCGCTTGTGAAATATCCAGAGTTTATATTTCTCAGAAAGTCTAACAAGGTTGAAAAGGTCTTGATGTAGTTTCTCAAATAACATTTCTCTTTTGGGAGCTCAGTCATCTCAGTTCACAATAAGTAATGAACCTCTAGTATTAGCTGTAATATAACATGTTTGCGAGAATGTGTGCTAAACAGACATGAATATTAATTTGTAATAATCCAGCATTGCTAACCCTTTCAAAACTCATTCATCAGTCCTCAAATATAAAAACAAACAAACAAAAAAAAAAGAGGCAAAAAAAAGGTTCAAATTATATAAAATTACTTTATAATAATTAGTTGTAGGTTCTTTTTATCTGCCTTCTGTTTTTCAGGCTTTAGTTTCAATGCTTTCCTTTGTTACTCAGGAGAATATATTATAATATATTACCATGTGACTGCAGGGAACTGATGTTTTAAGAAAAAATACCAATTATAACAAGTCTCACAGCAAAGCCTCTGGAACAGGTTTTGTGCATCTTAGTTCGCAAAGTATATTCTGTTTAATTTTTTGTTCCACTTTTTAAATTTTTTTTTTAATATTATCTTTGATTCCATGTTTCCCTTAGGTAAGCATTCATCAGGAAGAACACTCATATTCATTTTGAATTCTCTTAAATATATACTTATTAAATCACCACTGTTTAAAAAAAAATATCTCCTAGGCAGGTTGATTCTTTCAACAATTCTCTTTGGATTAGTGGATTTTCAGATTTTTTTAAGACAGAAGATTTGTTTGGCATCTTCATGACATAGAGATTTCTCACTTATTTCTTGTACAGAATTAAAATGTCACCCTTCACCTGCCCAAAGAATAACTGTCTTTTTCATTTTGTCTTCCTTTGGGCAGCTAATAGAATGCATGGGTTGATTAGAGGCACAAAAAGAGTTCATCGGGGCTAGAAATGCTGGATGGGTTTTTTTAACGACTTGGCATATATATGGGAGGAGAAAAGAAAAATGTCACTAGCAGAGAGGAAGTGAGAATAGATACATCATTTATTTGATACTTTTTTGTTCAAGGAAGAAAGACAAGTACTTCTGAGGTGAACTTGGAAATGGCAGGAGACACCATGGTCTTACTGAGGAAACTGCTTGAAGTGCTGAATTTATTTCAATATTTCTTTCAGGAGAAGAACATGAACATCATGCAGAGCCTGATTGCCTTGAGGTTTGGGGGTTTTTTTCTGTTGATTATTTCTTGGAGCAATTAAAAAATATTGAGGTAAGGTATTACCAATATTGTGCACTGTATTTTCAGAATCCATAGTAAATAAGAAAGCAAATACATTAATATCTAACCCACTTAAGAATGTAACTTCATGTCCTGTTTGTGTCTGAAGAACTGAAAACTGGCATTTCAAGGTCTTCAGAAGAGGAACCATCATATATCACCAACATCTATCCATCCTCTGGCTGTTACTAGGATTCTAAATAGCAATATAGTAGGAATTATTTGAAATAAACCAAGAGTCCAGTTAACATTTCTATTTTATTCCAAATGGCAAACTGGCAAAGGTTAATAAATTCTGAGAGATCTTCCTGCTAAGGTGTTGAAAGAGGGTCTACAGACATTTCAGTGTTATGAGTTCTAAAAAGTTTTCTAAACGCAGTGTAGAAAAACCTGCAGTCCCTTTAGGCATTAATTTGGACATCAAGAGCAAGAAATCTAATCTATACACTTTATTTGTGTCCATAACACTAAACAATATTATATTATCAAAACATTGTTTGCATATCTATGAAGGCATTTAAAATTTTTTGGATATATATTTCAGTTTTAATACACTTAAATGATGTAGGAATGCAGCAGTCAGAGTTTACATGGCAGCACAGCCACCAGCACACTTTCAGGTGGATTGACAGGTTTAAAAACCTCAGGCAAAATCAGATTGCATTTAACAGCATCATATCTCTCCAGAGTGATAGTTGTTTCTCTTATCAGTTCTATCTTACTACATCCCTACTTTGTTCTATCTTCTGAATGGGCTTTGTGATCTGAAGCTTGTTGAAGATGAATCTCTGTTAAAATCTCCTGTATTTTAGGTACTGACAGAGATGGATAAAAAAAATATAAAAATTACTTCACTACCCTTTAGCACTGATAACTGAGCAATGATTTTTAATCCTGTGCAGGAATAACCATCTTTCAGTATCATCGGTAAATCCTCCAAGATGCTATGGATGCTATTTAGATGAAATCTGTGCCATGTGACTACAGAATGGAATAAATAAGCACTTAAAGATGCTAGGTGAATTAATGACAGCTTGTGTATCCCAGAATGTGATAAATTATAGTTTGCTGCTGGCAGCAGGAACTATTCAAACAAATATTTCTGCACTATGACAATTTCTTAAGGCTTTTATAGAATTCATGTATAATGAACTGCCTACAGGGAAGATTATGAGGAAACTTAGAAAAAGATTTTCATTTTGTGATTTAAGCAATGTCTGTAATTATCAACATAGCCTATCATTTACTAAGTGGTTAGTTGCACATACGAGACCTTTATCTTGTACTGTAATTACAGTATATAGAAACAATATGCTTGTTATGGGTGACTGCACATAAGTGGGTAGTTAAATGTCATTAAAGATATTTTGGAATATATCTATTTATGAATAAATATTTTCAGTTTTCCTTTTAGCAATTGTTGCTGAATGACCCTTAAAAACAGGTGCCAAACAAGAAACTCCTGAATAACAGCAACATTAGTTTAAAGCATGTCTTCCTATGCACATTGGAAGCCCTGCTGATAAAAGCATTTGAAACTTAACACAAGATGAACCTTATTTTTGACAGTATCTTTTGTATCATGTCTCTTTCAGGTCTACTTTGTGTTCATTTCATTTTTTATTGTTTATTGCCCTCATATTTTCTTTCAGTTTGCTTGAATTTCTAGAGGTGCTTGGTTTTGTTTACATTAATTGTTTATTGTCAGGAGAGCTCTATAAATATTATTCTAACATGAATGTAGACAGTCCTAGGATTTTAAATGCATACCTATTAACTCCATATTGTTATTTGGTAAGAACACCGAGATTGTCCTTTAAAACTTATTTAATTGTCGCCACTCTTGACCTTCCAATAGTGATGCTGTATCACTTTAGAGCTGTGATTAAAATTGGTGGTATGGATCTGCCAACAGTTTCCCATGTCAGGCTTTGCAAACAAATGAGACAAACCCACTGCTGCTTTAAAATATGATAATTAATAGAAGATATCATTGATCAAAGTAACTTCTCTAAATTCATATACTTGATATAATTAATTTTTATCCACATCTCTAATGTTAAGCTGGTTTATATATATGTTGTTATGTTAAAGATACAGTATCATTTTCTATTATTTTAGCGTATCTTTTATATAGATAGAGGATTTCAATGGGTGGAAAGTCATGATCTGTCCCTATTTCTTCTTCTCCTAGGTGTCCTCTGTATGTGGTATGTGACAGCAAACAGCCAGTGCTTCCTTTACCCCACCAGCTTTATGTCTGGATTTATCACCTGAAAGGACAGACTGTCTCTTTGCTGGACAGCTGCAATCAGAGTATAAATATTTCCTGTGTTTCATGTTGTCTCATGGGTATTAAGTGGCCAGAGTAAACTGATGAATCCAGTCAGTACTTTTTTTATGAAGGTAATAGTCAGTGAATTTCTCTTTCTTAAATGAAGATTTATTTGCGTGACCCAGTGTAACATTCCAAGTTTGCTGTAGACCATGTCTGATACCTTTCCCCACAGTGATTAATGAAATGTTCCACCAGTGATTAATATTACATGGAGAAATGGATTGTTGGTGAGATTAAAATGGCAGAATCCAGCTTTCTGTTTCCTGAGTTATCTTTGAGAGGAAATAAAATTCAGTAAGAGAGTAAATGTGGTTTATTAAGAATACAGATTAAAACAACAACAACAAACAAAAAAAAACCCACAGCAACAAAAACGTTTGTGTTTTTTTTATTTCTGTAGAAAGTATTTTTATTTAAACTTTACTATTTCCAATAGTTAATTTTGTTCCAACTTGCCCAGCCGTTCACCAGGAGTGTCAGCTCCAGTATTTACTGTCAGACTGTGAAGCACAGGGAAGGCTCACTCTCCTATCCAGCTATCAGTGTCTATCTGCAAATATATAGATGTGTGCACTTCCGTGTATGTATATAATGCTTGTGTATATGTGCATGCATAAAAATGTTGAAAACAGATATAACTATATAAAGGCAAAAATAACAGTTGGCTCTAAAATGAACAGCTGTTCTCGCCTTCCCTGCATGTCAGAATGCAATGTTCAGAGATAATTACAAAAGGAGCACATCAAGAACTTCGTAAACATTTAGTGTACATAAATGTCACTTTTATTCAAGCATTCCTTGTTTTGTGTTTGGCAGACATAATCTGTGAAAGAAAATACTGCTTGCTGGTTTTTTTCAATTTTTCTATTTAATGTTCATACATTTCCTGAAAGAACAATCTGGAACAGTTCTACAGTTGCTACAGCGAAACTGTCTGTAACATGGTTTCTTAGGCAGTCTGGTCTACCCAGCTTGCATTTCTCTTAGCTAATTCTGGTGTTAACTTTCTCCAGGAAAATTGACCTACACATTTCTAACTTCATTCACATGAATAATCAGAAGAAACAAAAGGTGCATACCATACCCAGTAGTTAGATGTTCTCCGATGCTATTGAAAGGATACTTTAAGTTGTGTCTGTAACAAAAAAAATAGCGATTGTGGGAGACAGTAATATATGGTGAATGAGAGGCTGGACATGCCCTGGCCATGTGCACTGGGAGTCCAGAAAACACCCATGTCCTGGGATGTGTCCAAAGCAGTGTGAGCAGCAGGGGAGGGAAGGGATTCTGCCCCACTGCTCCACTCTGCTGAGACCCCACCAGCTGCGCTGCCTCCAGCTCTGGGTTTCCAGCACAGGAAGGACATCGACCTGTTGGAGTGAGACCAGAGGAGGCCACCAAGGTGATCAGAGGGATGTACTGCTTTTGCTATGAGGAAAGGCTGAAAGAATTGGGGTTGTTCACCCTGGAGAAAACTGGGGTGACCTAATTGCAGCCTTCCATCACCTGAAGGGAGACCACAAGAAAGATGGAGAGAGACTATTTACAAGAGCATGTAATCACAGGACAAGGAGGAACGGCTTGAAACTTAGACTAGGTTTAGATTAGATATTAGGAAAAAGTTATTGACTGTGAGGGTGGTGAGGCACTGGCACAGGTTTTCCAAAGAACCTGTGGATGTCCCATCCATGGAAGGTGCCCCTGACCATGGCAGGGAGGGTGGAACAAGATGATCTTGAAGGTCCTTTCCAACTCAGGCCGTTCCATGATTCTGTGATATGCCCATATAGTTCTAGTTCAGCTTGGCTTCTGAAAACAATACAGTTCCTTGCCCAAGCTGATAAACTCTTCTTACCTGGCAGACAGGTGAACTGTTTGTGTGTGCAACACCTCATGGACACAGCTGTGACCTCGTGCAGCATATTGCATATACCTGGGGTATGTCTGCATATTGTAGCTGCTAATATAATTATTCTGGAGAACCTTGTACGGCAAAAAATATGCAATGTAACAGATAGAAAACCATTATTAAATGGGAGGTAGCAATATACTATTTATTAAAGATTTGCAGAGCAATTCAGTATTTGCATGTTGGAAGCAGTGACCAAAAAAGGAAAATCTCACCCAAGCCATGGATTTGCACGTAAGTTCTAGCCTACTTATACTATACATTTTAGTGGTCTCATATTGAAAGTTTAAGTTTCTTAAATTTTTAAGTTTTTATGAAACATATACTCAAATCAGACTACTTTACAGTACATTAAAAAATCCTCTAAAAATTACAAAGATATTATCTGCAGTATAATATTTTTAAAGACAGTAAGTTACAAGTTAGGGAAAAAAAGGGTTGCAACTCATTAAATTATCCAGCATGATTCAGTTATTTAATGAATTTGATTTTTCTTTTTTTCATAAATGAGATTTATGAGAAATTGCTATACTCGTAGTTCATGCTGCTATGCAGAGTGGAAGCATCTGTTGTGTGATGAAAACTGTCACTTCAAGACATGGGGGGGTTAAGCATGGATGAATTTGGACTGTTATGCTGAAACTCTTTCTCTAAAATACTGTGCTTGTCTTTATGAGTAGCTGAAAAATGGGTAAAGAAAATGCCAGCTCAATTCTTTTCTGTCACCAAAATGAAATTTGCCCTCTGATAGGGCTCAACTGTGAAGTGATACCCATTTTATGAGAAAGTTATCAGAAGATGCAGGCATTCTAGATAAAGTTTAGCATTCCAATTAGTGAATAAAAAGAGATTTAAATAAGATTTTTTCATGCTTTACATTGTGCAGTTAAATAACCTTCTGTAAACTTATTATTTTTCTAAGAGTCTTCCTGTAGCTACTCACATGTCGATGGTGAAACTGGTAGTAGTTGTCCTTTTTCAGATTATTTTCTCAGTTTTAGACAATCAGTAGATCAAGAAAATACTTCAGCAAAGTGGAAAAGGGTTGTTATGGGTTCATAGGCTATTTCTCAGTGGGATGAATGATCTTAATCTTAATCACAGAATTAGAGAGTCACAGAATCACAGGATCATTTATGATGGAATAGACCTCCAAGATCATAGAGTCCAACCTGTAACCGATCACCACCTTGTCAGCTAAACCAGAGCACTGAGTGCCATGTCCAGCCATTTCCTGAACACCTCTGGGGATGGTGACTCCATCACCTCCCTGGACAGTCTGTGCCAGTATTAAGCTCTTTTGCATTAAAATAAGCTATTCCCTGAGTCAAGGACAAGGATCGTTTCCATGATGTCTCCAACACTGTGTCTCCACAAGGCTTCTTGGTGACTTTTTGGCTTTGACTTACTGAGGATTTACATACTTGAAAACCGCAATAAAGGGAACTGTGCCATGCTCTGAAATCAGAGTATGCT
The DNA here is from genome assembly GCA_026770055.1 of Myrmophylax atrothorax. Taxonomy (NCBI): domain Eukaryota; kingdom Metazoa; phylum Chordata; class Aves; order Passeriformes; family Thamnophilidae; genus Myrmophylax; species Myrmophylax atrothorax. Next base: position 106,180,291 of record JAOXXN010000001.1, on the reverse strand, counting down.
TGTTTGGAAGGCAATGTTCTGGGTAAAGCATAGATTTCAGCCTTCTCAAACAGATCTCCCAGGCACTTGGTAAATTGATCCAATTTATGTGCTATTACAGAAAAGGGGATGGAGAGGTGGGATTACCAGTAAAATGTCTTTGTTTTGCAGCTTTGAGAAATGAGCTTTTAATTTTTTTTTTTGCTTTTATGATAAGTATTAGAAAATTAAAATTTGTACCCTGTGTGAAAATGAGTATTATTTTAGTGAACAATGGAAAAGGAACTTTTAATTTCTTTTTATTTTCTAATTGGAAAAATTGAAAAATCAAGCAGTTATACTCAGCTCATTATTTTTCCTTTTTAAAAAAATCCTTGAGTAAATTATTCCTTGTTCTTAAAATAAAATAAAATCAAGGACTCTTTCTGAGTTTATTAAAATCCCTGAAACACATAAAATAGGACAGCGGATTTTGAAAGTTTTTACCTTTTCTGTTTCAGCATTAATATTTTGTGGTTGGGCCTGCTGGTCATTACCTTTCTTCCCACAGTTTAGTGAGACTGTAAACTGTGTGGAAGGGAAAGACAGGGCAACCAACATTTAGAATATTGAAAAGGTTGAGGTAATAAAGCACCTGTAAGAGATTGTAAGAGATATTAAAAATTTGATACTTAATTTCAGTAACTGTGGCTTTGAAGGACAGAAGACAATGATACAGTGCAAGCTTAGTCTCCTGAAAAATGTTACAGTGAGAAAAGATGTGGTAAAAACTTGAACGATTCTTACAGCAATTTCAAATTGGTTATTTCATGGTTTTCAGAAGGGGTTTAGTGCTATACAAAGGAAACACAGGCAAACAATGCAAAACTCAGCTCACTAAAATATGTGTGGAGTGAGCTAAAACCATTGTAGCTTTCTCAATACATAAGGCTATATTTTAGTCTTTCCTTACTTCCCAGAAAGAAATAAGATGAAAGAAGTATTTCACATCACCAGGGTGAATGAAGATTTATTGCCTTTGTTGTTCCAAAGTGTGTGAGCTCTGAATAAATCCTTTTCTGGAATACAGTTGCTTGTAATCTCACTTTTCTTGGAGATTCTTTGGACCTCAGTAATGCTTGAGCTTGCTATTCAGCACCATGCCCAGTGTGCCCTCCTTGCCCTACCTGGTTTTGCTCTTTCATAGCTTTTGCAGAAACATAATAAAACTTTATCTTTCAACCAGACTGAAAGCAGCAAGCAAATTGTGAATGTTATGGTGTTCATAGGCACAGAAATGTTTTGCATGTATCCTGCTGGAGGAGGAGACAGCATAAAACCAGAATGATGAAAACTTCAAGGAGAAAAGACAGAAAACCCCTAATAAAGGGGAAGGATATAGAGGATCAAGAGAGTTTTTCAAGATAATGAGTGCAATAGTGATTGAAGTGCCAGAAAAAAAGGCTCTTGAATTCAAGAATATTTTGTGTGCATGCACATTTTTGAATTTGCAAGTGATTTTGTGCTTTTCTGTAGATGCTTACAGTTTATATATATATTTTTTTCCTATAGATATATAGATATATGATCTTTTATCTCTCCTATGAGGAAAGGCTGAGGGAATTGAGATAGTTCAGACTAGAAAAGAGAAGGATTTTCTGTGACCTTATTGTGGCCTTCCACTACCTGAAGGGAGCCTACTGGAAAGATGGAGAGAGACTATTTACAAGGGCATGGAGTGACAGGACAAGGGGGAATGGCTTCAAACAGAAGGTTTACATTAATATTAGGAAGAAATAATTCTCGACTGTGAGGGTGTTGAGGCCCTGACACAAGTCGCCAAGAGAAGCTGTGGCTGCTCCATCCCTGGAAGTGTTACAGGACAGACTGGATGGGGCTCTGAGCAACCTGGTCTAGTGGAAGTTGTCCCTGCCCATGGCAGGGGGTTGAACTGGATGATGTCTAAGATCCTTTCCAGCCCAGGCCATTCTATGTTTCTGTGATTGATTCTATAATCTTTTCTTATGTTTGTTTTTAGTTTTTCAAGGGAGAGTATCAACTGGGTGGAGGATACTCTGAAAAGGTGCAAAAGTACAAAGATAATTTGAAAGCATATGAGGAAGAACATCACAACTCTCACAGTAAGACCTAGGGACACTGGTGACTGACTGTGGCATGCCCAGATTCTCTTCCTGCCACCCAGAGTGGCCTGGACACATAACATCAGAGGAATGGGGTAAATTGTCCTAAGTTTTCTTGCATAAAAATTTTAAAGTTATCACTAATTAGGTGGTTTTGTATTCCTTTCAACTATGAAACTTTAATGATAATGATTAGCATAGTTATGTATTGTTATGTTCTTAAATAGATCACAAAGAAATCCTTAGCTCCCTGTCTATCTTGAATTTCCTTTTTTTTTTCTCAACAAGATACCAAAAGGGACTTTATGAAAATGATAACTTAAACCCACAACCCATGACTCAGTGAAGGATGTCTTTGCCATTTGGCCTTTATACATTTCCGCATGAAGTTAATTTTAATGTTTCTCTTGAATACTTTTGGATTAGGAATTTGAAAAGGACTCTCTATCATCAAAGGTGAACAGAGACTTAAATTGCATACTTTCTTTCCATCCATTTTTCTCCCAATCACAATTCATATTTAATTATTTACTTAAAATATAACAGCTTGAAAACAATAGATTGGTGAATGGCCTAATAGATGGGACTTTCTTCTCATTTCCAGGTACCTATAAGTTATTTTGTTGCCATTTTAGTCCATTTCTCCAGTCTCTAAGAAATACTAGAGTAGTAGATTTTGTGAGGTTAAGGACGGCTTCCATCACTCCATGAGAAAGAAGTACAAAGGGGCTGTTAACAGCCTCACTCTGAGAAAGTTTTTGCTCAAGGAGTCCAAGTAGGGTGGGACATTTTCCCATCTGCTTCTTGGGTCTAATGGCAACAATAAGAGTGAAAATTTGTATTTGACCTCTGTGCTACCTTGTTCTGCCGGGTTTTAGGACTATAATTTTGGGGGGGACTGCTTTCATCTGCAGATCCACAAGCTTTTTCACTTGTGCACTTGTCTGTTCTGACAGGGTTTTTAGCCCCAAGCTGTTCTCTCTCAGACTGTACCTTTCACCAACTTCTGAACAGTTTCTTTTTTTCCCTGAGTTAATTTGGCATCTTACTGATGAGAAGCTTCATGATCAGCACTTTTCATCAACTCAAACTCTCCTATTGAGCAGCAAAATAGTTGAGATTGCTAGTTTAGACCTCTTAATTCAGAGCATTAATAGCTTGTCCATACATCTTTCCCCTCCTATTTAATTGTGTTGTGGGGGTTTTTGTTTGTTTGTTTTTATTGTTTGGTTTGATTTGTGTTTGTTGGTTGTTTTCTGTGCGGTTTTTTTTTTGGTTTGGTTTGGTTTTTTCGTTGTTTTGTTTTGGTTTTGGTTTGTGTGCAGCTGGTGGGTTTCTTTTTATCATTTTTAATTTACAGCAGATTTCACATGCTGATGTACTGCCAAGAGCAGAGAGAAAGAAGAAAAGTGCTTTCTTGGATTTTCATTTTTTCCCCTCTGGGTAAGTATGTTGGTCAGACTTGACCAGCACAGCTGTTTCTTTTAAACTCCAGCTTTCTTAGTAATGTTCTAAGTACGGTTGTATTGCAAGGCAGGCTACATCTTCAAATATTTTTGCACCTTTTTTATATTTTTATCCTTCACTTGCTGAACACACAAATAAGATACTTCATAAATAATAGTTGTTAAAAAATATAGAACAAATTTCTTCTTAATAAACTGCAGACAGATTCTAAAGTATCTTATCCATCAGTGCACTTGTCACTATATTTTGTAAGTTTTGTCATCAACTGTCCTTAAAAAGCAGTGTGGTCTGGTGATGTGGCTTGGGGAAAATGAAGGACTAGGGCTCATCTTAGTGATGTCCTTGAATTGCTTTATGCCAGTTACCAAGGTTATATCACTGTAGTTTGCTTGTAAAAATGAGGATACTGCCTCCTGAAGACCTCTCTGGTTCACTAATAAAATGTGCTAAGTAAAATCCCAAGTCTATGAAGTCTTTATTCATATAACTAACTTGAGTCCTTTGACTTAAAGAAATGCTCACAGTTATTCTTCTTACACACCTGGGGCTCAATGAACAAAGTACTATTATCCCCATTCCCATACCAATTTCAATTATGTGTTGGAAAAAGGTCTTGTCTTTACCAAGAACTCCAGCCATTCATATTGTCATGCTGATACTTCAAAATGTCTAGTTGTAATACAGATTTTAAGCAGTTAGATAGGATGCTGTATATGGAAGTTTCTGTGAGGTTACTTTTAGTTACATTAGTTTGTTCATGAATTGAACTAGCATAAATGTCAATATTCTCTGGTGTAAAAGGGAAACACTTTTCAACCTATTCACTCCTCAGGCAAGGACAATATTATGTCTTATGGAGTTCTGTGTATTTTTAGTCCTTTTAGATACATGTGGCTTAAACATATCATAAAAGCACTTGGTTAATTTAGGTTTTGTGTATCAATCCAATATCTAACTGCTTTATTCCTTCTGTACCTACTTAATTCTCTTTAATTTGCTACACTCACTCTCCTGTGAATTTTCCTTGTAGAGATCAGGAAATATTTCTTTCACAATCTGAGTACTTTCCAGTCTCAGTATTGGAAAACTGATTTTTTTTTCCTCTTCAGTAGATGTACTTGAGAATAAAGAAAAGGCTTGATACTGAAGTTTTTATCATACTTTCAAAAACAGAGCATGAAATGAATTCAGATAAATGTTTATGTTTATTAACCTGTTTCAGGTTATTTTATCTCAGTGTAATAAAAGTATGGCTTTTGGGGAATAATTTTAATTGAATTGTTGTTTTCTGATTCACATCTATTTGAAAAGAACGTGCATTGTCATCATTTTGTCTGCATTCCTGCTACCTAAAATGCCTAAAATACTCTATAATTTAGTGACAATGAATGGTGCAGTTACACTGAGACAGAATTTAAACTTGAATGCCCACAACTCTTTTTCTTTTTGGTTTCCTGGGTATATATTATGAAGACTGTTTTGTACATTCTTTAAGTAGTCATTCTCATTTTATACTAAGGTCGAGGTATATTTCAGATAACTTCCCTTGTAGTCTTTCGTTCATTGCAAATGCAGTGGAACAGCAAATAAAGTATCAAATAATGGCAACGTTTTTTGCTTTAGCTGAACACTTACCTTTTTATAAGGTGAATACCAAAGCTTCTCTTAACTTTTGTGTAACCCAGAGTGTCATATTTGATGCTTGACTACACAAGCAGGCTTCAAGTCAGGAGAGAAATATATTTAGAAAGGGTAAGCAAGTAAAGATATTTCTGAAATAACATTGTCCTTTGCTGCCTGCCAGAGTTCAAGAGTCTTTTGGATGACACACTCAAACACATTGTGTAACTTGAGGATAGCTTTGTGCAGGGCTAGGAGTTGGACTCGATGATCCTTGTGGGTCTCTTCCAACTCAGCAGAATCTGTGATTCTGTGATTCTGCAAATAAAATCTGTAGTATTTTGAGACAAATTCTGGTTTGTTGGGTTTGCTTTGGTTTTGTTGGTTTTGTTGTTTTTTTTTCCATTTGACACACAGCATTAGACACACCTGTCTCTGCAAGACTGTTTTCAAAATTATTATTTTTGATTCTGTTTTTAAGGGTGTAATTTGCATTATACAGAACCTTAGGAACCTCCATGAAATTTTCCATTCATTGTAGGATTTTCGGCTGGACTCCTTCATTATATTTACCCCCACCATTCTGAGCACTTAGGCACTTAACCAAAATTTATCTTTTCAAGGCAGCCCAGCTGAATGATCTGATGACCCTCTAGGTACAAATTGCACAATATTGACCATTTTGCCATTTTAATATTCACACATTATTTTTATGTAATATTCTATGACACTGATTTTCAGCTAGAAAATCTCCCACTGAATACTAAGGCAGAAATTTGCATTAAGGGTCTCCTTTTTTCAGTTCTGATTAGCAACAGCATTTCTCTAGTTGAAAGTGTGGCTTGCCATGAAAGTTACATGTGGTGAACAATCTTGTTTTTTTGCAAAGTCTCAGGACATCACACCACTCATGCATTTTAAATAGCATTTAAGATAGCATTGTTCATGTGGAAATTCATGTGTTTTTTGAACACAGGTTTCTTCACTAGCTGTCTCAGAGAAGTGAAAGCAAGATTGACGATGACTCAAGATCACAGAGAATGAAAACATCCTGTTTGGGTGACTTGGTTTATTATGATCCCAGTTAGAAAAGCATTCAAGCTCTGTGAAGAAAAATTTTCAATGATACTTATTGAGGATAACAAAAAATAATATTGAGGGGCAAATATGTGGATTTAGCAGGTTTCTCTTTGAACTATGAGGGACAAAAAGGGCTGCAAGGCTGACCCTGGCAACTACAGGCCTGTCAGACTGACCTCAGTGCCTGGCAGGGTTATGGAGCAGATCATCCTGAGTGCAACCACACAGCACCTGCAGGATGGACAAGGGATTAGACCCAGCCAGCATAGGTTTAGGAGGAGCAGGTCCTGCCTGACCAACCTGATCTCTTTTTATGATCAGGTGACCCACCTGGTGGATGAGGGGAAGGCTGTGGATGTGGTCTATCTGGACTTCAGCAAGGCCTTTGACAC
>JAOXXN010000001.1:106107824-106126322 GCA_026770055.1 Myrmophylax atrothorax | reverse complement strand
GGACAGCACAGTGTGTCTTGCTGGGACCACAGCTGGGAAGCAACTGACCAAGCCACACCCACACACTGGATTTTACCCCTTTTGAGGTGATGTCGATATGGTATGGAATACAATATCATTGGTTAGAAGAAGTCAGCTGCTAGCTAGCCCAGCCCAGCTCAAGTCACCTGACAATTCCAGGCCTAGTCTGAACTTTAAAACCTAAATTTAAGCCTACCTGGATGAACCCATAACAAAACGCTTAAGAACAGCTCTGACTTCTTTTTTTTAACTAAAAATTCAGATGAAATTTTTATGTGAAAGAAAGACGGCACTATTTCTACTTATGGTCTTCTTTTTAGTATTAGAGTCATTTTAGAATAACTAAAACATACTTTGTTGTCTTTGTGGGAGCTCTAGGACTTCCTAGTCATAAGGACATGTCGTTAGTCATTTTTGCCTTCTCTAATTTTCAGCATGCCTACACTGTAACATTTTAAGACTTTCTCTTTTTTTTCCTTTATAGTTTAACGATGGGGAGCTCAAGCTGTGCAGTTATACAAATACAATTGTCTGGTACAAACTTGGAATTTCAAAGCACTGTCTGTCACCTCCTAATCTTAGAACAAGATTTAATTTAAAGATTCCTGTTATCGCAGCAGTGGTTCAATAATATCCTGAATCTTAGAAAACTAGGCATATGATTATGATGTACCTTTTAAACTGTTTTGTCTTCACTATCCTGATGACTTGCTAAGCTTTGCTATTGTTTTCTAAAGCTTTTCTGATGTAGACTTAACAGGTATGTCTTTATCAGGTATTCTGAAGCTGATCAGATCCTGATCTTTGTCAACTTCAGTCTCATCACATTTCTCAAACATGTCACCTTGAATGACAATTGTTTGTAACAATGTTTATTGTAATTAGACGAGATTTTATTAAGCTTCATGTACTACATGTTTATTTAGTAAATGCAAAGTCACTGCAGTGTGTGTATCAAAGTACTGATTGTTTGACGGGTTATAGACAACATTTACAACCCTTTACAGGAAACAGTGAAGGGCACAATCGGTGATGGAAATGTTGGTCTTAGTGCTTCACTTTACTAGAGATGATGAGCTTTATGTTTAGTTGTACACTAGCACAGAATCACAGAATCACAGAGTAACAGAATCACAGAATGGGTGAGGTTGGAAGGGACCGCCATTGGTCATCTGGTCCAATCTCCTTGCTCAAGCAGAGTCATCCCAGAATACATGGCACAGGATTGTAAGCAGACAGTTCTGGAATATCTCTGGTGAGGGACACTCCGCACCCTTTCTGAGCAATGTGTTCCAGTGCTCGGTCACCTGCACAGTAAAGAAGTCCTTCCCATGTTCAGGTGGAACTGTCTGTGCATCAGTTTCTGCCTGTTGCCTCTTGTCCTATTGCTTGGCACCACTCAGCAGAGCCTGGTCCATCCTCTCATGTCTCCCTGCAAGTACTGACAGACATTGATGAAGTCCCCTTTTAGTCTCTTCTCCATGCTGAAAAGGCTGACTCTCTCAGCTTGTTCTCTATTTTTCATTCTTGCTTGATGGGTTTGTTATTCCACAGCAGAAGCTGCCAATTTTCATTAGCAGTGGAACAAGATTATCACCACGGGACCTCACAAGGTACAAAATTCAGATCTCTTTTTCCCATGTTTATCTCTTTCCCTTTGTTTTTTTTGCAATTGTTGTTGTGTAGGAAGCCCACAATTAGTCACAGTCTCACTTTTTGGTACAAGTCTGGAAGAACACAGTATGAGTAATAATCTGCTTGACTGCAGCTCAGTGTTAGTGTACTAACTAGCTCTGTTGGCTTTGCTTTTGCAACTGTTATCGTTTTCAAGCATGTTGGTGGAAAATATGAAAAGCAAGGAAGGAAATATAATTCAACAGTCTGGGGACAACAAATGTGCATTTTGTAAAGTCATTGCTCACAAGTCGCTTAATGCTTTATGCTGTAGTTAAAAACATGATCATGGGAATGATAGAGTAGGTTTAGTGTACTTGGTCTTGAAAAAGACTTTCAAAATTTTTCACCAATCACTCTTCTAAAAATTAAGATCTCATTGGGAAGGCTATATCTCAGTAGCCAGATTTAAAAAAAAAAAAAAAAATAGGAATATGTGATGATTTCTCAAAGAACTTTTTTTCCAAACCAGAAATGCTATTTCGTGCTATTTTTTTCTCCCACAAAGAATTGCCTAGATATTTTATGAACAAGTCAACTAAAATGAAAATAGAGGAGACACTCTCATGCACAGTCCCTGCTAAAATGGTGCCCAGAATGAGTTCAGACTCTCATCAGTCCTGTTCCCTGGGGGAATGTGCAACAAGTCCCCACAGCAGAGCTGTGTCAGTGCTGTATCTCCTCAGCAGGCTAAATCTGGCTCCCCTAAGCTGTGCTGGACTCCAGGGAAGACCCTTCCCAGCCTCCTCCAAAAGGATATTGCAGCATCTGTACAAAATCCACCTTGTGGATTCTCCACACAGCCTGCATGTCATCTGCTGGTGATAAGCATTGCCAGTTTTGAATCTTTCCCTGCCATTTGACTATCTGTCTGAGTTGTGCTGTTATTAATTAACTCTGCCACTTTTCACCTCATTGTTGCCATTTGATTAACTTTTCCATTGATGCCTTTTGGGTTTTGGCCTGTTTTTAATTCATTGCTGCCATTTCATTAACTTGCTCTGCCATTTAATTTAACTTTTGTCTTTTGATTTACTCACAGTTGCCAGTGGATTTAACCTTGTCTTACCAGGCAGCCTGACTTCATCTTCCAGCTCCTCCCTTGGTCCTAAACCCTTCCTGCAGCCAGGCATTTCCCTAGTTCTCTCATAAAGGCTTCACCAGCACTCTTATAATTTTTTCTCCCATTTTTTTGCTCTTCCTTTCTGGGTAGTATATATTTCTGAGAGCATTAAATTTATCATATTTTTGGTTTGTTTGTTTTATTTTTTAAGCTGAGTTGTATTTAACACGTCAGGTAACACATAAACTTGTACTGTGAATGAATCAGTCCTTCTTTTCCTTTGAATATTTCTACATTGCTGTTCATGCACAGTTATACTCTGATAGTGCTCTAAGTGGGCTGTATTGCATCAAAGAAAAGTGGTCTTCAGACCTAGAGTTGTTTCCCCAAAGCATCATAAATATGTATCCAGTTTATAAGGTAAGTTAATTATCTGATTTTTGAGATTCTAGGGTGTATCTAAAGTACACCCACTTCCATCAAACATGTCAATTTTTTAAAGAGGTAAAACTAAAGCATACTTCCTTATTTCAAAGGATTCTTTGGTAAAAGTGCCCTTCCTTGCTGTCTTTAAATCTTTTTAAAACAGCAGGATATTTTGCTTTGTTGTCCCATCCTTATACCTCTTTTTATATATTCTACTTTTTTTTTTTGCGTTATAGATCAGACTGCAAATAATCAAGTCATTATTTGTTTATTTCTTTGCCATTTAGCTGTTAATGTGAACTACCTTTACAATCTGTCCAGACAAAAATTAATACATGGTCAAAGAGAAAGGAGAGAAAATTACTTCTCTGGCTAAGAAAGGGGCTATGTTACACAATATTCTTCAACAAAAAAATTGTTCATTTCGGGACCTAGCATTATATTTGAGAAGATGAAGGATGTTTGGTGACAATTATGGGTGTAAGTTGATTGATTATATAACTCTGTATTAATCTTCTGTACTGATTTTTGAAGCGTTTTGGGCTTTCAGAGGTGATGGTAAAGAGTGGGAAACACTGAAATATTGTTAAGATCTAATCTTCGTTATTTATTTGCTAACTTAAATTTGCTTAGTTTACTTCTTTTAAGTTTCTGTGGTTATTACTGAGGCTTATGGCTAGAACATCTTTCAAAGTGATAAGTCTTAAAATCAATGTCTTCCACACCTGCAGCTCCTTTTTTTTTTAAGATTTGTATTTTATTTATTTATTTGTCCAGTAAAATGTTTGTGAGTGTGAAAATTCCCTCCCCTGCCCAGTTAGCCACCATTGCTCTCAATTGAAGGTGTTTAGGGAGTCCTATCCATCCTCTCCAGGTGTGTTCTTGCTGACACTACAGAAAGCGGCTGCACCCATGTGAATAGACATCAGATGCATCAGCAATCACAATGGTGTTGATTTTGCTGTTCCACTGGGCTAATTAGGCATCAGACTGCTGTACAATCCCTAGCCAGTTCAAATCACGGTTTGAATTCTCTTTTCCTCTCTTTCTTTTTCCAAGTTCTCTTGTCTACTGAGATTAACACCTCATCCCTTGCTTATCCTGCTTTTACACTTTTATTCAGTATGTGTGGCATGGTTACCCTGGCAATTACTGCCTTGGGTCAGCAGCTCTGTGAAACTGCCACACTACTTTACTGGCTCCAATGTTTCCCATTTCTTCAGTTTCTTGTGTTGCTGCCAAGGCTGGCCAGCTGCTCCACTCCTCTTAGCTCTCTCTGATGCCTTGTAATTTCTCATGTTATCTGGCCAGGTTATCTTGGCCTTCTGCTCCCATTCCCTAATTCCCTTTCACAGATAATATGATTTAATAGAAGAAGCACCTGTGTGACCCTTCCTCTCTGACAAAGAGCCTGCATACACCTCCTGTGGTACTCTCCATGAGCTATAGAGGTGGGAGAAGAAGCCAGGCTCTCCTGCACGTTCATTGTCTGTGGTGCTTGGGTACCAGTAGGTGTAGTCTGCCATTTTGGGGTCAAATATTTTGGCCCTGCCACAACTTACACGTTGGAGATATAACATTTAAAAGCAGTATCACTGTAAGGTTATAGTCTAACATGTCCATAACAATCCATGTACAAAAGCCAGCTCATGTGCCTGATTCATGACACCAGGATGGTGATATTTGCACTGAAGTTTGAATGTGTGCTTGAAACAAGGAGGTTTTGCAATTAAATTGGTTGAAAAATAATGAGTGCCCTTTCACGATGCCTCTGACTAGGATCAGCAATAGTGTGACCAGCAGGACTAGGAAAGTGATCATCCCCCTGGTACTCAGCCCTAGTGAGGCTGCACCTCAAATCCTGTGTCTGGTTCTGGGCCCCTCACAGCAAGAAAGGCATTTGGAGCATGCCCAGAGAAGGGCAACAGAGCTGGGGAGGGGTCTGAAGCATTAGTGATGAGGAGCAGCTGAGGGAGCTGAGGGTGTTTATCCTAGAGAAAAGAAGGCTCAGTGGGGACCTTATTGCTCTCTACAACTACCTGAAAGGGGGTTTTAGACAGGTGGGAGTTGGTCTCTTCTCTCAGCTAACAAATGATAGAAGAGGGAGAAATGGACTCAAGTTGTGTCAAAGGAGGTTCAGGTTGGATATTTAGAAAAATTTCTTCGCCCAAAGAATGGCTAAGCATTGGAGGAGGCTCCACAGTGAAGCAGTGAAATCACCACCCCTGGAACTGTTTAAAAAAAAAAAAGTAAATGTGGCCCTTTCATGATATGTTTTAATGGGTATGGTGTTATTCATTCAAATGTACTGGATAGTCTTGGAGGTCTTTTCCAAACTTTATGATTCTATGATATGCCTGTTCATCTCTCTCCCTCCTTCTGGTCTATTTGAGTTATTTAGTATAATCATTGCAAGTGAGAAGGGCTCTGCTTGTAACAGGTAAGACTTTTGAACTTAGGTCTTCAGCACACTTGTGGTGCACACTACTTTGTGATACCAATTAGTCTGGGATGAGATTTGCTTCTCCTTCTACTCCCATTTCCTCCCAAATGTAAACAAATTTTATCTAAGCTTCTTTTTGCCTTGTTGTTAAACAGAATTGATATTTCGTCATTTTGCAGCATGAGAGGTGGAAGTGAGGGCATTCATCACTGTAATGTTTAGAACTCAGCCTGGTAGCAGTTTGAATATCTAATCACCTAAAACCCAGCTATGAGGAATAGCAATTTTAATTTAGGAAGAGGGCAAAGTGGCAATCAAATAACCCACCTAATTTACCTTAGTCCTCAGAGCTGTATTCTCACACTGGAAATTTGGATTGGTTTAAGTGATTTATTTAACGAATAGTAACTTAAAAGGAAAAAAAAAAGAAACATGATGCTGAGCTACAAACTACTGGATCATTGGAGGAATTTGTAGAATTTAACAATACGATGGCCAAATCAAGGCATGGACTGAAGGAGAATTATAATATTAATGAGCTATGTGTGTATGATTGAATCATTGGAACTTTATGCTGATACAGGATGTGGATTTCAGATGGGATTCATGTTGTTAAAGCTGGAAAGTATTGTTTAAATCAATCTTACATGAAAGATTAAGGAATAAAAGCCTTTATACTCACTACTGAAGATAATCTGTTTTAGAATAAGCATTGTTCCTAGTGCAGGCTGTGAGTCATCCATTCTGGCTTCAGTCTGACAAAGGGAGATTACTGAGAGCTTTCAAATGAACATGTTGTATGGAAGTGAACAAGTGTAGAGAGCTCAGATGAATTTGTTTAACTAAAATGTCACTATTGTTACAATTCACTCTTCAAGAATCAGTTACCCTTCTTTACTTTTACCCAACTCTACCCACTATTATTTTACACTTCTTAATTAGAGAAAGTGATTTTAGAATGGTGCTGAGCTACTCAGTCTCATCTCTTCTAGCAGTAACTCAGTATCATTTTCTTTAAAGTCTGAGGTGCTTCTTAAATTGAATGGAACTCTCTTTGGATTCAGGATATAGCAAACTCTTTATTATATCATTTAAAAAGCAAATGAATCCTGAATCCTGAATCACTATGAAATAGATAATGGCTCCAAAATCAAAAAAGTTTTGAACATCTTGTTCTTTGTGGGTTTGAGATCTCTCATTCCTGTGAGTTCTCCATCAATACAAGAGTCTGACCAGAGTTCCAGCTCTCAAAGCCGGTCTTTTATGTGGCAATTGCCAAGGCTGGTGTGGTTAATAACCACAATTCTTACCTGCTGCTCTGACAATGAAAGCAGGAATGAGCATTTCAGATGTTGTTGGTGGAGTAAAAAAATGCGGTTTTCCCTTGAATGACATTGCCCTTGACAGAGGACTTTTGCTGCCTGTTCTGTTTACAAACAACTTTCAAAGCCTCAACCAGTTCAGTGAGTCATTATTCCAGAAACAGTAATAGGTTTAACCCTCAGAGAGGTCAATCCGCTGTCCTGAGGTCCCTGTGAAATACTTCCCTTGGGTGAACCATGGCCTGGAAACAACCCCTGTTTTAGCTACAAATCATAGCTACTCTGTATACAGAGCACCTGTGAAGCTGGTTTCTAGCTCAAGTAAACAGACCACTAATTCCTTCCTGCTGCTGCCTTACAAGCATAAGACATTTCTCTTAAAAGTTCTAATGCGTCTCTTGCTTGCACATTCTTTCAATAATCCATAAAAAGGCAAATTTGGGAAAAGGGAACCACCTTGTATACCTTCACAGTGTAATTTCTATGTATATATGAGAAAAATGTCATTTCCCAAACCAACACTCACTTGATCCTACCTGTACACATTTACAGATTGACTACTCAACAATTTGCATTTAAATTTTGAAAAAAATATAGAGCATAGTATCTGACAACATGCTGATAACAAACCCTATTAGTAATAAATCAAGTGCCACTATTGAATAATATTATCAGTTAATCATTCTCTCACACTGCACAAGACCAATATGCAGCTAAAAAATCTTTGAAAGGCTCAAGAAATATTTTAATGCTGAATTTTTATCCATTTACCCAAAAGAATGGTCTAGAAAGGTTCAAGAAATATTTTAATGTTGATCTTTTTATCCATTTAACCAAAACAATGGTCTAATCAGAAAATGGTTTTAGGAGCTTTTTGAAAAATGGAAAAGTCTAGACAGATATGAGAAGATCATACATGCTTCCTAGAAACACAGTTATAGATTTGTGAAAGCAATACCTGTAAGACAACTTGTATCCTCCATGATGATAAAATTTTAGTCTTTCTTGGACACTTATTTGCTCTTACTGTGTTTGAGGGGCTGTGACCTGGGCAACACTACTGTTTTGGGTAACAAAAGCTGTCTACAAAGTTGTTTGGCTTTGCATAGACATTTCTTCATAAATTAGGATTACACTTCAGAGACCATATAATCTATTTCTGCTCCTGTGCTTTACAAAGATATGTTTTAGAAGTGGAGGGAGCAGGTACATAGCAAAAATAAACCTGGGGAGTTTTGCAAGCTTTGAACATTTGTAATGTGGCTCTCAGGCAGCCAGTAAGGGACAAAATCAAATATTCTCAGTTAGCATTTTGTCAGAGCTTTATAATGTTGTATTAGCAAGCTGGATTCATTCCTGTCTTTACAGAACTGAAAAATCAGTTTGTTATTTTTTTTTATTTCAATTTAAGTAGAATTCCTGGGGTTCACAAAGGTTGATAAATTGTGTATTCTTTCTGAATTAAGTCTGTTACTTACATGTGTTCTGTACCCTTCAAGAGTAAGCCATAATATTCAATTCAGTCTAATCAGTGCAGTATTTGTAGGAGATGGGCAAATTATCTTTGTACAAGTCAAAAGACCTTAAAAAATAAAGAGTAAAAATGCTGTGGATTTAGCTGATTTCATTTTCTCAGTTGATGCATATGGGAACAATCCAACTGTATTTGATTATTTTGCAAAATTATATTTAGATCTTGTTTGTGTTTTGATGTCTGTGTAATCAGATCATAATCAAATAATTGAATTTGAACTTATTTCTTATCTCAGCTCCCAGTGAACACTACCTCTGGGGCAGAGAATGAGCTATGAAATCTATCATGTTGGTGAGAGAAAGTTCACTCCTGAGATAACAGAAACACTTATGACCATTCAGTCTTAGAGCACGTGAGGGCAAAGCTGGGGATTACAGTAAAGCACAACAATATGCTCTTGGAGGATTTGGTATTGAAAATATTACTGCTTGTACTTTGGAAAAGCGAAGGGAATGATTTCAAAAGTTCTCACTGATGTAGAAGCCTCAGTGTTCCATGTAAAGTGTTACAGCTACATAGGAGCTTAAATTGCACCAAGTTATAGTGGGGCCTGAAATCAAGAGGTGTTACTGTTGCCCTGAGTGGACTTAAAAGTGCTATGTGTAGCAATACTTTGAGGTTTCTTCAGTACCACCAGCACCCATATCATCAGAGGAAAGGGGTAAGGGTTCCTAAGATTTCTTGTCTAACAATTTATTAATGAGACTTTCCTGTATTATTTTGGCATGTGAATGTTAATGCTATTGTAGTTAGACTTATAGTACCTTGTATATTCAGTAGAGTACTAATATTTTACTTAGACCACAAACTAATTCTCAGCTGCTCTTTGACAATCACAAGATTTTGAGGCTAATACAGCTGGCACAAAGTAAGCCTTCTAGCTTGTACTATGTAACTACTTTCTGAAGGCCACTGATAGGAAAAGTGCTGCTCAAAGTAGGGTAAACATAGGCGGAAACTCTGGTGCCTGGGGAATATCCACCAGTGACGTACTGAATTTGATTGCTTTGGGCCTAGATAAGAGATGAGTGGGTACTTGAGAATGAATCTTAGAATGGCCTGGGTTGGAGGGAACCTTCAAGACCATTGAGTTCCAAACCTTTTTGACATGGCAGGGACATCTTTCACTAGACCAGGTTGCTCAGAGCCCCACACAATGTGGCCTTGAACACTGCCAGGGATGGACCATCCACAGCTTCTCTGGGGAACCTGTTCCAGGGCCTCACCACCCTCCCAGGGAAGAACTTCATAATATCTAATCTGAAACAACCCTCTTTTAGTTTGAAGTCATTCCCCCTTCTGTCACTAGAGGCTCTTGTAAAAAGTCCCTCTCCATCTTTATTGTCAGCTCCCTTCAGGTACTGGAAGTCCACCGTTAGGTCACTCTGAAGCCTTCACTTCTCCAGACTGAACAATCCAAAATTGCTGAGCCTTTTCTTCTATTTCCTCAGTTGGATTTAAGTTCCTCAGTTCTACCTTCTTCCTGTTTTAAGTATTTAGGACTGCTATTGAATGCAACTATTAATTGTCCTAGGAAATTGGAATGTTATAGCCAACACCTTTGAAAACAAGTTACTTGTGAGTGCTCTTTACTCATGATTTTATGTTAATTAGCAATATGATGAGTTATACTGAAAACCAACGACATTTGAATCATTCAGCTGGGGGTGATGTTATTCTCATCTCATTTGTTGTCATTGCTCTCCTACTATCAATGTTTCAGATTTCCAGAATAGACAAAAAGTGGAAAAAAAGAATGATCTTTTTCATGTGTTGAGATAGAGATTGTAACGCTACCAATCACAGAACACAGGTCTTTCATTAGATGTTGATGTAGTGCATGGAAAAAAAAAAAAATAGTTGGGGGCACAGTGTACACATGAACACTCAGGGCATTCTGGATGCAATGTTTATGAACAGTCCTTAAATACCAGAGTGTTTGTTGAATCACAAATGCTACTTTCTGTCTTGCATCTTGGTGTATCTGTTGTTTGAAAGAACAGGATTTGTAATTGTTTTCACCACTTACAAACTTGTATACTTTTCCATTATACCATGCAACAAATTTCATTTAAGTAAATTAAATGTGCACTAGATATTTGAAAGGGGTACAGGGACAAAGATTTGTCGTAAATATAATTAATATTTCTTTGTAAAAAAAAATTATAATTTTCTTAGCTAAAAAGTTTTATGTACAGAAAGTTTTTCTTACTGTAGCTTCAATTCTTTCTTCTGTAAAGCACATTTAAAAATAAAATGCATATGAGTATTTGAGTTTAAAATTAGCTGTCCTAAGACAATATAATCCTGAAAAGAATTATAAATTAATTTCTACACTTACTGAAATATCCAACCTTAATGTCTAAGATGCCCGAAAAAGAAAAATTATGTTGATTAAGCATGGTATTGAAGCTTTGTTTGAGAAACTTTTCATAAATAATATTTTAATTCCCTGATTTTTAGTTTTTCTTTTATAAAAAGAGAAGCTTTAAACCAAGTTATGTCCTTAGTAGGGTCCTTGCAGTCACAGAAAAATCCAACTGTTATCTGCTTGTGTGCATAAAATACTACTTTGAAATATATTATGTTCATGATTAAAATGGTGTATGACATTATTCAATATCATTCTTGACCTCATGTGTCTTCTTGTTTAAAATGCTCTCAGGGGAAAAGAGGGGACAAAACATTATCTAACTTCTGTGATCTCTGATAAGAGACTTGGAAGGGTAAATATTGGAGAAGGAAAAAAAAGAATCTTAATCAAAGACAGTTATGAAAATGAGGTCAGAAAGATAATGGTTTCCTCCATACAACCTCAGAAAGTGCATACTTGCACCCACCGGAGAAATGCCGTGTAGTCCATGATGGGATACAGAAAGTGCATTCATAGAGGGCGTGTCCTGCTCTTTGCCTTCCATGAAGTCTGTGAAGTCTGTTTCCTTTCTGCACTGCTGCCAGGCATTCAGACAGATGGTGCAGAGGGTGAAGCTCATGCTGGGCTGGTGTTTCATGGGGCACAACGTTGGGTTTCAAGAATGCTTTTAAAAGAACCATAGTAAGCCTCATGGTCACACAAGTTTCAGCCTGCAGTATTTTCTCTGTTTCAGCATCTTTCCTTAACATATTAAGCTTGCTCTAGTTTTTTGCCCCATGTTAACAAAAAGAACAGTAGATCCTCTCTTCATATCATACTGTGCAGACACATTATGGTTAATAGGCACATTGTCTTTCTCAAAGATTTTACCTTTTAGAATTTCTTAAGTGTTCTAAGTGTGTCTTTTCAACTTGTGTTTTCTTAATTATTCTTTATCCATACTTTATTTTCATCAATTTGTCAATTTTTTTCTTTTGTTTAATATCAGGTTTTGTTTTCCATACACTTAATTTTATTCATTGTATATACATCTCTCTTTATCCACTTAATTACTTAATTTTTGTATAGCTTCTGTGGTTTTGCTAGGATTATTCATTCCAAGAGGATATTTTTCTGTAAGTATTATGTCTTTGTTTGCTTTTGTTGCCATTGTCCAGAGAGCTAATAAAACTGGCCAGCAGGCAGAGATTAGCATCTTTGAGTTAGAGCCTGTTAAATCCTTTGCATCTTATATTTTTGTCTTGGGCCTGCCATGACTGTCTTGCAACCTTTGGGCTTTTGTCTACAAAGTCTTCCTATTTTCCATTCTTCCAAATCATGGAATTATTTAGGTTGGAAAAGACCTCTAAAATTGTCAAGTTCAAGCACTAACCCAGCACAGCCATGTTCACTGCTAAGTCCCTAAGTGACACATCCACATGGTTTTGAAACAATTCCAGAAACAGTGATTCCACCATTTCCCCAGGAAGACTGTTTCAATGTCTGACCACCCTTTCAGTAAAGCCTTTTTTACCTAATATCTAATCTAAGCCTAAAATTTATATGATATTTATTGTTAAATGCTGAATGAGTTTAATATCTCTGCCCTGTCCTGAAAGACAAATATTCTTCATGGCAAAAGGTGAAAAAGCCATTCTAAAAACATTACTATGCATAAAAATAAAAATTGTTCTGTACGACAGAAAGGATGCTACCAAGATTTTTCTTTGGTATAACTCACTGCATGGTTATTGTCCATAGCAAATTCATAAGTACATATTTAAAGCCATTTCTGCATAGCACTTAAATGAGTTATCCTTTTAAGAATGGATTCCAATTCCATTGTCATCATGGAAATACTGTAAAAAGACTACCAAACCCTATCTAATTATTTAGGTATTCTGTGTGCTATAGGGAGATTGCAGGAGTTAGCCTTGCAAGATCAGACTTTGAGGATATCCAGAGCTCATTACACCATAGAGAGGGAAAAGAGAATATTCTGTTATCGCTGCTGTAGCCTTTTCTTACTACTGCTGAGCTCATGTCTTCTGCAATAGCTTGTGGTGTGGTGATCAGTTGTGCAGGTCTTTGTGCTTTTGGGAAAAGTATTCACTGTGACAGATTTTCTGAACTTTAATTCAAGAGAGTCCTCTTTTTTCCTTCATAATAATGGGGTGGGGGTGGGGGGAGCAAACAAAAAAAACAACGAAAAAACAATTACAAAAACAAGCAAAAAACCAAAACAAAACCCTAAACAAAAACAACCCAAAGATTCTTATGTACCTATCTACCAGTTCTTTTATTCCAGAAGGTTCTTCTACTGCACCGTTGTACTTCAGTTTAACCACGAAACACTTCACTGGGTTTCAATTTATATTCATTATTACAGACTGTAACTGCTATATTCTGTTGGGTTTTCTCTCTCACCTAATCACGGGAAGCTGACTAAGTAGCATCAGTTCTTAGACAATGAAATTGAATTATTCTTCCAACCTATGACTTTTGGCTCCTAACCAGAAGTCATGTTGATGTATAAAGTTTATTCATCTTTCAAGCTCTTTCTAAATGCACTTTTATATATTACAGTTTCAGACTGACTGTGTGATGTTACATTTATAATTTATGCCAGATGCTCATAATCACTGTTGACTCTAGTTTAAGAAAGTTCATAAGTAACTTTCGACCTTATGTTCTTGATCAATAGTTTTATTTTATCTTATATATCAATCTTCTCTGGTGTTTGCTTAGAGCAGCCTTAAGAAGTATTGATATAAAGTCAGGCCATCACACAGGCAATTAATACAACAAAGGCATTATTAATTCATGTTGTAGTCTCAGGAGCCTTTTTTTTTATTTCTGATTTCATAATTTGCTATTTTGATCAATTCTTTTGAGGATGAAGTATTCTTGAGTTACAGGAACAATATAGAAAATAACAGTGTTTGATGACCTATTTAACTTTCTCACTATTCTCGAATCCTAAAAGAGTGATGTTATGCACGATTGGGGTAAACTCAGTATTCAGACGAGGTTTCTTAGACCGAACTTGAATGTAGAAGACAGAGACTACTTTAATATATTCTAATGCATTTTGATTTTTCACAGCAGAGTTGCTGATTTAAAAATATGCCAACTGCCAATGTATGTGTAGCTTTCTGCATATCTAGGTTATAAAAACATCCTTTCTCCAAATACTTTACATCTTTAACAGATGAAACAATCTTTACAGCAAAAAAAGTAAGATACATAGAGATTAAGATAAATTATGCAGATAAGACTAAAATAAATTGTGCAGTCCTCTGTTAGCTATGCACCAATTGATAAGTATTGATTTATTTATTTAAATTAATTAATAACCAATTCTGAAATTTACCCCCTCTTTGGTGGATATGAGCAGTGAAAATTTAACCCGAAAAAATCCTAAGTTTATTTACATCACTTGAGCATCCAGCCCTCCTTTTGGTCCAAATCACTGGACATGCTCCCTGCCATTTATATTTAATTTAAATCTTTCCTCACCACAACAACTCATTCCCTGCTATTCCCTCTTCTCATTGTGAGCCTATGGATCTGAGGCAAGAGCAGACACCAACTAAAAGGAGAGGTCTCACCCACTGTCCTCAGTTCCTCAGTGCTGCTTCCCAGCCCTGGCTTTTTTGTGGCAATGCACTTTAATTGTTTGGCTGGTGGGTTGGTTGTTTCTGAGGGACAGTTTTCATTCTTCTTCATCCCAGCTCAGTTCATGAGATGGCTGCACCAAAGCTGCTGCTGCAATAAAGAAAGGCAAAGAAACAGGAGGGGCAGTCACTCTCTCCGTGGAATGTTGGATAATCTGATGATGGAAATGCACCCTGACTGTATTGGACTGAGTGGATAAAATATGAGTTCTGTGAACAAGAGCAGTGACATTGCTTAGGTTCCTGATGTTTGTTTTCTTGCTTCTTTCATTCAAATAATTAATTTTGTTTACTGCATAAATCATAAAATATCTCTGTAAGATTTTAGCACCCAAATTTAGCTTGATGATTACTTATCTGTTCAGGGCAGGGTTGTGTTTTGTTTGTTTGGGGGTTTTTTTGGTAGCTTCGAGGACTCTAGCTCTCAGTTTAGTGTGCAATGAAGACATGTTTTATTGTCTGTACATCAGAAAATGTTTTTAGTTCTCATCTTTTTTCCTTTCTGTGATGTTAAAAAAAAAAAAGGAAATAACCATAAATTTATGAAAGTCTCCACTATCAAAGCATATCTTTCTAGGTAGTATAGAACCATAGAAAAAGAAAAGGTGATCCCTTTCTCATTTGACCTTGAAAATTATCCTTTTTGCAGCAGTCATCAGTGGGTGAAAAAACAGGCAGATTGGAGATATAGAAGTGACAGCATTTTTTATATCTAATAAAATAATCTTGCTTCCCATCTCTCTTGTGAGGAGAGACTATAGAGTAAAAAATCTGCAGTTAGGCAACAATTCATAGAACCCTAAAAGCCTAGATTCCTAGAATGCCTTCCTGGGGAGGAAGGGACCCTAAAGATTATCTTTTACCAACCCCCTGGCCATGATCAGGGACACCTTCCACTAGACCAGGCTGCTCAAAGCCCCATCCAGCCTGGGTTTGAATGCTCCAGAGTGAAGCATCTGCAAACTCTCTGGGCAACCTGTTTCAGAGCCTCACCAGCCTCACAGTAAAGAATTTCTTCAGTATACCTAACCTAAATTTCCCCTCCTTCAGTTTGAAGCCATTACTCCTTTCTGTGTCACTACAGTTCCTGATTAAGAATCCCACTCTGGTTTCCCTGTAAGCCTCTTCAGATACTAAAAGGTGCTGCACACAACCTTCTCTTCTCCAGGCTGAACAACCCCAATTCTTTCAGCCTGTCTTCACAGGGCAGGTGCTCTAGTCACCTTATCTACTTTGTGGCCTCCTTTGGACTTGTTCCAACAGTTGCAGAACTGCAGATGAGGTCTCATGAGAGTGGAGCAGAGGGGCAGAGGGCCCTCCCTCACCTGCTGCTGCCCACACTGCTTTGGATGCAGCCCAGGACACATTTGGCTTTCTGGGCTGTAAGAGCACATGGTCAGGTCATGCTGTGCATTTTGTCAACCACCACCCGCAAATCCTTCTCTTCATTGCTACTTTCAATTACTTCTCTGCTCAGCCTGCAGGTGTATCTGGGATTGGCCTGACTCAGGGGTAGGAACTTGCATTTTGCTTTGTTCAGCTTCTTTAGGTTTGCATCAGGTCCTCCTCTCCAGCTTGTCAAAGTCCCTACCAATCTTTGTCATTGGAGTGCAGTGCAGGTTTTGGTGGAGTAAAACACACATGCACAGCCAGCCCGCTGAAAATTGTTGAACTTGAATTATTAAGGGTTATTTTATACAAATGTTCTTGTCAGGATCCTGATAGTTCTGGTCATTCTAACCACCCTGTAACTCTTTTTCTGAATAATATCCTCCTGCAAACCCTCTCCACCAATTCTTATTTTTTATGGAAAATATGAAGGCCAAGCCAGGGAGATGGAGGAGTAAATGAACACAGATGCTGGATGGTCCCAGAGAAACTCCTCAAAGGCTGCCAATTTAGGGTCCAACAAGTCATCAACTGACCTAAACGGCACCTCTTTTCCTGAGAGCCAGGTGATGCAATGGTCCCTATGGGTGAAAGTGTTTCCCTCCTCCTTTTATCAAAGGGGCTAGCAAAGTCACAGCATACAGCTGGGGGTGCTGCTGAAGGGAGGACTGTGTGTGTGGGGCAGAGAAATGATGTGGGGAGCTCAGCACAAAGGCAGTGCAGTGGCAAGGCTAGGGCTGTGATTTGGGGATGACATGGTTACCATGGCTGTGTTGGGATTATGCCCCCAGCATTTCTCCCCTCCCTGCCAAATTCCAGAGCAGGTTCTTGACCCCTTCTTGCAGAGAAACATAACTATAATGATCGGGGTGTGCTCCTGTGACCAGGGCAGCCCAAAGATAAGCAAGAGGTGGGAAGAAGGAGGGTTGCAAAGGAGGATCAAAGGAGAGGGTTGGTTATAGGCTGGTGAGAGGAATCAGAGCCTGCTGGTGCATTCATGGTTCTGGCAGTACTTAACACTACGCATTTTCAACTACTTTAAGTTTGATTTTTAAGGACCAAGAATTCTTCTATTATTGAATTTAAAACCTCAAGAAAACTGAGTTGTCTGCCTCTGCAAAAGTGGATCACTCAGACTTTCTGAAGAACAGATGCCCTGTTTATTAGTGAGTCACAACAGGGATGGTCTCAGAATAAACATGCATAATTTCAGGAGTGATTTTCAGATTCAGTCAGCCAGATCCAAGTGGCTCTAGATAAATCACCTTCTAACCATTTGGCTTCTAAATCATGAGACAAAATCATGAATAACAGATGTTTCATGATGTGGAGTGACTAAGAGCTAAGTACTTCTATGAGCTCTGAATATTTTAGACCATGACAGCATCCTCGGTAGCTGGGCATAATGATAACTACCCTCCTTCCTCCTGCTCACAAATCTTTTTCTGGAAATGAAAGCATAGTTTGTTATTGCTACTGAGGCCCTTGCTTTAAATTTTTTAACATCTCCCTGTAATTTTGTTAGAGAGACTAATTTTATTTCATTCCCTCACTTCCCACTTCTTCAAGAAGTCTGCTTTGGACATATAATGAGCCCTTTAGCATTTTTATTTTGTTCTGCTTTGAAACCAAAGTGCTGTAGATCACCTACGAAATGCTTGCCATGGAAAATGATTTCCTAGCAGAATTCACCATTTGACAATCACTTCTCTCCACTGTTGTGATGCACACAAGCTTTGCTTTTTTTCACAAACAATGGCTTTGATTTGGAAATGAAAACAAAATTGCACTGGCTGACATTACTTTACTTGGATTTAAAAACTGTCAGAAGGCTGAAATCATCACTTACAATTATGTGTTGATGTTTGCACAGCTCCATTCATATGGTGATAAAATCTGGATAGAGATTATCTACTTAGAGGTGTGAAAGACAGTGTCCTACTGAGCACTGATTAAGCTGTGGCATCCAGATGATAACAGAGGGTCAGACCTCAACTGGCAAGTCTTGGTTTAAGCATATTGACTTTGAGTAAATATTTGAACCAGGCAGGTTTTACTCTGTATTTTCCTCATCTTGAAGTTTCTATATTTTCAAGACTTGTCATGTTAATTCTCACACTACTTAGATTAGATCAAGAACTATCTTATAAAGCAGTACTTTAACCGTGGTAGTGATGCTACCTTCCACCGACTAGACCTTAAGGATTTCCATCTCTTTTATGTAGAAAAGGTCCTATGGGTACCTAGCTCAGCTCTTGCACTTAAGGTGGAATTCTGGTGTTGAGAAAAATGGGAGAGCTGCACCTTCATCACTGGAGGTTGGTCTCCTATAATGAACAAACTATAGACCCATTATGCTGAACTTACAAGTATTGGAACAAAATTAAAAGTCAGGCAAGATATGAAGCAAGTAGTGAGTTAAAAATGAAGAAGTGTTAGACTAGTTATGCATTATGTGGTCAGTTCTTGACTTCATACTTAATATCATATGCATAAGAATGTGAAAATATTGACTATTGTTGTTATAGGCACCTGAGACGTTGGCTAGATAAATCAGCTTTTATTTTATTTTATAAGGAAAGAAAAAGTGATTAGT
>JAOXXN010000001.1:106097385-106107724 GCA_026770055.1 Myrmophylax atrothorax | reverse complement strand
TCTCCTATCTCTGCCCTCAAGCCTAACCCTGCCCTCAGATGTACTGTCCAATCCCTCCAAAACCCACCCCTATCCGAACCCTTAAGACTCCAACCCGACCAGAAATAAAGGCTTGTGAGCGTTCTCAGCTCCTCTGTGTGTGTGAATTTGCTCAGGTGCCATTCCTGCATTGGTTCTCGAGAAACTATCACAGATCAAATGTACCTTTCCAGTTAATTTCAGTTTTATAAGAAAACAGGATTTATTGAATATTTATTTTATAGTAACTCCTGGTTAATAGTATAAGAAAGCAATGGATTCCCTAGTGGTAAAACAATTTGAAGTAAAAAGCTACAACGAAATACTGAAATTCTAAAAAGTTGAACAATATCCACACCTTAGTGTAATTTCATTTAGTGTAAAGTGGTAAAATGTGTGTTCTAGTGTGCAAATCTTGTAAAGACATATACAGTCCATTTAAATATGGGTGTGCAATAAGCAATTTAATATGAAAGTTGGTGTGAAGTCTATATATGGAGGGTCTACTGGAGCTTCATAATTTTAGTGCATCTGTTAAATAGTAACTTAACACAATTAAATTGCTCTACTTGATAGAGCAGACAGCAAAATTTTAATGGGCATTTGCCTCCTACATTTTCCACTAGAGATGGAGTTTTTAATAGGAAACACTGTGGGCAGAAAATCTGGAGAGGAGCAATGTACCATAAAACTGGAAAGCAGTTTGTCTTGCATAATTTGGTTTTCTGCAAATACTACTTCATATGTATACAGAAAAAAAAACCCAGAAAAAGTACTCTTAAAATATAATGGGTTAATAACAGGTTTTTTAAAAGGTACAGACTATTTTTAAAGATTCATCTTCCAGCCATGTCCTAAAGAATATTTCCTCAAAAGAGAAAATGGCTGCAAGATTGCAATAGCTAGAGCCATGTCCAATAACAATATGCTGATGAGCATATGCTTAATAATATGCTAATTAACATATGCTCCATTCTAAACAAGTCACTCAGAGAAGTTATAGCAATGTTGATAATTTTTTTACTGTGACAAAATATGGGTATACTAGTTCTGCAGTTTTAAATTAATTGGTAAATACAAAATAAGAATTAATACCAACTTCTCTTTTCTAAAGTGGAGATTACAAACAGTTGCAGTAATACTTCTTGCTCCCATTCATTTGAAACTACAGTACTTAATCATGTTTTTTCTTACGAATGCCACTTAAAGTGATGCATTATTGCCTTCATCTATGAGAGAGAACAATACATTTTAATTTGTATTTATATAGGTAACATGAAATTTATTTTATCTTTATATAGTCCCCTTAGGTCAGGCAATGTCATGGTGATGTTTTGCTGCTCAGAATTCAGGGCTATAAAAATACAATTTTGGCCACAATAATGTGACTGATGATGCAAGATTTGTGGTTCTAAGAGGTATTATTTTCACCCTGTCACTTTTGCCAACCTCATCATAAGAAGGCCATATTGTTTTCTGTTTTTTAATGAATTGCAATGCCATTTTTCCTCACATAATTCATCTCCAGGTATATGATGCAGGCATTAACTGGACGTGTGGGTCGTCTAACTTTCATTGTAATCCCAAATCCTTTAGCTGGTAGAGAACAGTAGTACCTTAATCCGATTTTATCCTTTAGGAGATTGACATTCCTTGGGTTCCATCTGCTGACAATAAAAAAACATGAGAGGCAGAACCAACTCATATTTCTGTGGGCAATGACTTTTGAAAGAAATCAATCCCTGTTTTTTTGCAGGAAGCAGGTGTCCTTTGTCACTGGCTATCAGGATTATGCCGTGGGGTTATGAAGAAGTGCATTAAAACTAGAGAGTGATGAGTGCTGGCAGGCCCCAGACTTTGAAATATCAGGAGAAATAGCATGGGCTTGGTTGGCATCCTTGATCTTTTGGGATTTCTGAGATATGCTTAGGCACATCTTTATTTTTTTCACATCTCCAAGGACATAAAGTGCCTCCTTCCCTCAAGAGCATCCAGCTATTCTTTTTCTTGGCAACAGAACAAAAATTTCTCAAATAGGCCTAGCCAGGACCAAACCTAGTCTCAATGAAATGTGTAAAGAAAGATGGAAATTATGTTTTTAAGGGAATTTATGTACAAATGTAGGAAAACAGGATACCTTTGTAGATATACAACTCTTTCCATAGCTCGGGACTCATAGAGATTAATTTTAAAATGGTGATATTGTCTTATATCTCTCTCCTTTTTTGTTCTTTAGGGGGATTTTTTATATATTTTTAAATCAGTCCTGTATAAACTCTCAAAAAAATCAAAAAAACACTTTGCCTCAAACTTTTGAGTTCAAAGAAGGCAAAACTAAACACTCACCATGCTTGTGGCAGCTCATTAGCCTGTTCCTGAACTCATTTTGGTTTTGATATTTTCCTAATATTTGAGGGTATACGAAGAGTTTTTGTCATTTCAAAAATCCTTTTTAAACTACCTGACACTGTTTTACATGAAAGCTAATGAAGGATCTGTATTGCTTGCAGTGAGCAACCTGGCAGCAATCAGAGAACATCCACCATTATAAGTGCTTGTGCCAGATATTCACTGTGAAGTACAACTGTTTCACATCAAGGAAAGGTTTTTTGGTTTTGGTTGGGTTTTTTGTCTGGTTGTTTTTTAACTAGGCAGTTTCTACAAAGTATTTCCACAATAGGCCTGTCTTTATACATCAGTTTTTAAGGTTACTATTACTTGTCTTGTACTATCAACCAACTTTTCAAAAGTGAGACACATTTTAGTTATACTACCTGTTTTTCAGCTCTGTTACCCTCTTGCAAAGTTCTTGCTTCCTTTCAATTCGCACAAAATTATTGATAGAACTTTGGAAAACTACATACCAATCATTCCACCTTAACCACGCCTGTAGTTTGGCTAAAGGACTGGAATTCAGATGTATATCTATTGAAACAATTGCAAGAACCATCTCATATATCAATCTCTTCACAGATATACAGAAAGTTCTGAATTTCCACAGGTTTTCTACTTTTCCTACTGATTGGAAAATCTCTTAGATTACCTGGGTTCAGATTGTAAATTAAGGAGGGGTAGAAAACAAACAAACAAACAAACAACCCCTAAAATTCTAAAGGAAACAATGGGGGGACTTTTTTCCCAAAGCTTGCTCTGGGCAGTGATCTTACACTGATTATTTGAAGAGTTTATGTGCTTTACACATATTTGCAAAAGTTTTGTGAGCAGAGGCAAGAAAGATAACTGGAACAGTTTCTTCTAATGAATTTACCTAGAGATCTGTTTCAGGCAGAGCAAGCAGGTGATGATAGGGAAAGAGGAACAAGTTTGGACAGCAATGTTTTCACCTCATTGGAAGGATGTCCAGCTGTGGAGAGGTCAGACAAGGAAGAATAAGAAGAGAAAATACCCCTTGTTTTTGCAGAACTGTGCTTTGTTCATCCCAAAGTAGAGTGAATCAGTAGATGCACTTGGCCTGCTCTGGTTGGGATTCCCAGAGGTCTTGTCGGTCAGACAGACTTTGCCAGCAAAACTGAGATAGGAAAGATGCCTTCCAAGAAGTTAGGAAAGTATGCATTATGCTACGTAAGGAAGTTCTAGATCAATACATATTTGAATGGGTTTTCTTTGTTTCAGTGGAACAGTGTTATGATTTGATAGTCAATTGATGTTCTTTGTCATGGGATGCAAGTCCTTTCCCAGGGATAAGTTGCTGTCCATCCATAGCTGAATTTGGCTGGGTACTTGAAACCAGTTAAAAGGTACCAAGACATGAATTATGTCCTGCTTATAGCTATGAGGAGTGGAACACTCATGACATTGAATGTCACATTGCTGAGGGAGTTTCCAAGACTTGCAACCTTTTCTGTTTCGTGTTAAAATGGTCAATCTGTGGAGTCTGGAGACCAGCATGTGGCTGCTGCCTCAACCCCCACAGAGCTGCCGGGTTCTGCTTATCTTGTGACCTCCCAATAGCTTTGCCCTTTCTGGAGAACCACCCTTTCATTAAAGTTTTCATCTAGCAAACACATAAGAGAGCATTTAATAGCATAATACTCTTACTATCTAAATGTGGAACTGCTGTCTTTTGATCCAGAGTCAGGAGTGAAAAGAGTAACTGTGAAAGAAGTATGTTTAGGAACATGATTTCTCAAGTCTGGGAGGTTGCTCAGTTTGTGTCGCTGCTTGCTGCCTGCCCTTACATGGCCAATCCTGTTCCATTCCTCCAATTAGAAAACAATTCTCACAAAGGGACTTATGGTAGTTGGGACAAGTGTTTGAAGTGCAGTACAGAAGCATAGATGGGGAAGAAAAGAGCATCTTGTGGGCCTGGCTTAAGAGAAACTTAAAGGCTTCAGGCTAGCCAGCTGCCCAAGTCAGGATAAAAGGGAGTTGGATTATTCAGGATGAGTGCCTATCATCCCAAGTATGGCAGTAGGGGATGTAAAGGGGAAATTATTTAATTGGCCCTGGGGTGGTTTTTTGCTGCTGAAAGGCAGCTGGCTGATTTGGGGAACCATCTAACTGTCTTTTGACTGACTAATTCAGGAGAGATGAATTTGGACTCAAACCACTGAAAGATGTTCTTTCATATTGATAGCCTGAAGGTAACCTCATAGCTAAATAGCCATCTCTGATCATCTTTTTGATCTGGAAGTATTTAAAAAAAAAAAAAGTATAGGGTCTGTGTTGTTTTCATTATGTTTTATTAATAAAATATATAGATACTTGAATAAAAAATAATTTAAAAGGCAATGGAAACCAGAATGGAAATCTTTGGATCTCAGCTTTTGGGAATGTGTTTCCCCATAGACCAACAGCAATATTCAAGGGAGATAAGGTTAATTATAATGATTACTAGATTACTATTATCAATTTTTTACGTATGCAGAGATAAACTAAGTGAAAATGCCCTGAGTAGCAACATTTCACAGAGGTGAATGTTTGCACTCCAATACACAAATCACACGAGAACCACAGATTCACCTATAAATATGAGAGAAAATAGGATTTTTGCTTTTGTAGATATATTGGTTGAGGCACACAGGCCTTAGCTGGGATGTCCACAATCATAAGTAACTTGGGACTGATGAGAAATTCATTGATTTGCTTCAGATTGCCCCTAACCAGGGGGAAAGGAGGCATCTGGGAGCAGTTCAAAGCCTCCAAGTTCTCAAGCATACTCCACTATTCCTGGGAGAGTGGCCAACCAGGACTGCAGTTGTTTGTTTCCCATCCTTCCATTCTCCTTCTTTCCACAGGAAAGGACAGAAATCACTTGTATGACCAGGAGGGAAGAACTCCTGACACAGTAAGGGACACATCTCATCTCCATGCATATGTATCCTTCTTTCTCATTTTTCCTCTGCACATAAACCCAGTTCTTTAATGTCCTATATTGTCAGTTTATTTGTAGTGAAATGGATGTGACTCAGTGCTTCCCTGAATTATATCATTAGTGATACATTTACCACATGTACTTTATGTGATTGTACGATTAAGGGCTCAGGATCTAAAACTGAAGTACAAAAATCTCAGTTTTTGGCCTTCTCTGAAAGGTGTCCTGTGCAGATACATACTGCAAACTGACCCCTCTCATGTCAGCTTATCACAAAGAAAAAACGTTATTCTGAAAATTTTAAATGGGATCACTGTTCTATTAAATTTTGGCTTCAGGGAGTAACAACAGGCTACTGAAGCACAGTTCTATTCTTGTTTTTCTGCAGCTTTGGTTAATATGAAGAAAACACAGCACAATAGACAACAAACATCAGTACACTGGGAAGGAGTGTAATCGAAGCAGCTTATTGACTTCACAAAAAAGAACAGTTTACTATAGGTTTCAGGTGTCTCCATTTACCTTCAGTTCTGCATTGTGCACTTCAATAACTTGGAACATTTTTAATTTAAATTCTCAATTACTTCCTGTGGAAATTATGATGTACAACTATTAGCAACAGAACTTTCAAGTGTATCTAATTCAGATGTATTTTACTTATAAAGGAGTACACAATGTTAGTTCCATGCCATTTTCCCCTGTTAGTTTGTGTGTGTGTTTACAGTATATTGCATTAGTAAATAACCACAGTACAAATGTTCTTTGTTCTCTATGAAAGCAAAATAATGACCCTGAATTATTAAAACTAAAATAGCAAGTCAATTAATTTGAATAATTATAGTAAAAAGGACAACAGGATGGATCGTTTATTCGATTGTCAAGTTTTTCTTTTATGCTCAAGTCTTAGTTATCACTTCTCAAGACACAATGAATACCACAGTAATTTAAAATTGTGCTTGTCATTTCTTTTCATTAAATGAACAACAAGAGAAAATTTCTACTGGCCAGTAAGAAGATGACAAAGTTCAGTCAAGCAGATAAACATAAGTCTTTAAAAGGAAATATCTCAGACTACTTTGTTATTTAAAGAAAGGTAAGAAGAAGACAACACATCAAGTATAGGACTTTAGGTATGGAGAAGAATATGGACAAATGATAAAATGGTGAAAACTGTTTCTGTGCATGTTGCATTCCTCTGAAACATAAAAGGAGAAATGCTGTTTATGGAGGATGCCAGTCCCCCTACATCCCTCTCCGTGTGTGCCTATGCACCTCACTGGGTAAAGGTGCTGCTTTTTAACAGTGCCTGCCTGGTCTCTCTCTCCTGGGGCAGAATTCCAGGGCACTTCTATTACTGTTGTTAAATTATTTCAGTTTATGCTGTGGATTTTAAGAAAACAGAGTATCAAATGACAGCATGCTGATAACTGTCCTGCATGTATTCTGCAGTTTCTGTACTAGAGATAAAAAAGAAAAAGAGAGAAAAGGGCTTCATGTTCTAACGTGGTTGCATAACAGATAACATTTTTTACCAAGTATTTTTCTACAGGTGTCCTGCTCCCAGCATCTTGACATTCATGTTCTTGTGCATCTGTGGCAGCAACAAATAACACCTACTATGGATCCGCAGGAGCCAAGGAAAGCAAAAGATTTCAAAAACTGCTTCTGCATCTTTCCCAGTCCTGAAACAGAAAATGACTGGTTGAGATACCCAGCAGCTTCCTCCCTGCAGATACAGATGAATCTTCTGGAGCTGAAGATGGACTGTAGAAGAGCTTGAAGCTGAAGTGAGAGTAGTGGAAATCTGTGGGAGCATAGTTATCAGAAATGAGTCACAACTACAACTTTTAACTCAAAGTGCTTGTAATTGACACATGAATAAGTGGGTGAAGCTCTCCAGGATGCAAATAGGTCTAAATCTGTTCTCTTTTTAAAAGATATGATGCCACACACGTCCCATTCAAATGGAAACTGAACAGACTCCTGACTTCTCAGAATCAAATGTTAACCTTGCAAGGAGGACTTAGGTGAAAAATGTTGCTGGGAAATTACCGGCAGTGCTTTTAGATTGGACCAAAAAAGAACCTAAACACATCATTCTTCCCTCCTTGCAGATCTTTCAGAAAAAAACCTGGCTACTAAAGTAAAATGAGATTTTTGTGAGTTCTTCCATTGGGGTAGAATTCCAACCCTTGGTTTTCTGTTATGAAATGTATAGATCGAGTATTTTTTCGATGCTTTAGGCTTTGAATCCATCTCTATCACAAATATTTTTTATTCATAGCACTTTCTATTCTGTTCAGAAAAGATGTATGCTCTTGAGTGAGTCTTTTTTGCTGCTCTTCTCAGATTCAGCATGAGCAATGAAGATAAGGATTTCAGTATCTTTGAGCTTCCCTAAATCTGGGGTATTGCACAAATAGTCAGTGCCTAATGTTGATTGGATCACTCAAGAGCTCTTCCTTTTTTTCCAGTCCTCCAAAAGATCTTTCTCTGTTTTGAATGTAAATTCCAGAATTCAGAGTATGAAACTGTTTTATTCAGAGATAAATTATGTAAATTATTACCTGCCAGCTATAGAGAAGGACATCCAGTAGGACCAGTATAGTTCTAGATAAGGTATATGTGGAGCAAGTTCTGCACACGCTGTGCCTCACCTAAAAATCCACTGTGCAGGCTGGAAGGGCACACCCACGTAGGGAGAGCCCTTCCCAAATCTCTGTTCAGAAAGTTTGCCATACATTTAAAAATCTGAAATTGGAAGGGACATGAAGTTCCTAGTGGGAGAAAGGCAATAGAACCATGAGTGGCTATGGAAAGAGTGGAGAACACAGAAACTGCAGATTAAAAGAGAAAATAAATATATTTGTAGAAGAAGTGGAAGAAAAGCATCTTCTTGAACTTGTGAGCAGAGTCACTTAAAGCAGAATTTAGGGGATATTGGGTGATTTCCATGAATAATTTTTTTCATTAAAAAACATGTAGTGGGTCCATTTAAACAAGAAACATTTAACATTACCTGTTAAAAAAGCTATAGCTGCAATTCACAAAAAGTTTGGATCTCAGTCATTCTCTTGCAAATGACAACAAATAAAACTATTAACAAATCTGTCCCCTCTAAATACATTGGTTTTCAACTGTAGATTATCCCCAAAGTCCTTGTCTCCTCTCACTGCAGAATATGCATCATTTGCTCTCACTGTTTAGTGAGATTTTGGCTGTGATCCCTACTTCACCAAGTCACTTCTCTCTTCTGCAATGGGCTCAGCTCAAATGACAAAGTTAAAGTCTTCTTAATGTGACTCACCTGCTGAATGCATTAAAATTGTGTTTAGTTGAGTTTAGCTGCAACGCACAGGCTTTTAAAAGTATAAATTTTCCTACAGAGGAAATATCATATTTTTTCTATTAATTTAACAGGAGAACATTGAGAACTACAAAGAAAGAATATTAACTACAAACAAAATAGAGCATTGTGCTTGTTTCTGCAGTTTATTGCAAAATGTTTATGATTGCAAAATAAAATATTCTTTGTAAGTTTGAGGTATTTTTATTGTTAGATGAACAAATACTAAAATATTTCACTAAAAATTTGCTCTCTAAAATACATTTGATTGTAGTATGAAATACTTTGTACATACTTTTGTGTTCAACTTTTTAAATACAGATGACAGGAATAGCATATTACTAGAAAGAAACTAACAGGGAATAGGAGGGATGGGGTCTGCTCCCAGGTGGAAGCCAGGAGTTGGGGCAACCCATGCACTAGAAGGGCCCTGCCCTCACCCTTCAGCCCCTGATTGATTATCAGTTACCCTCAGCAACACTAGGAACCTGAGGTATAAATTTTATGAGCAATGTTTCATTTGCATCCTTTTCAAAACCTTGATGACTTCATAAGATTCAAAATTGTTTTTCCAAGATTACTTTTTCCAACTAACTTCTCATGGAAAAATTGCTCTTCTTTCTTTACAACTGTTTTTAGAAAGTTGAAAACTTATGCTAAAATACCAGGGTAGCAATATAGACTATTGCAACTCTGATGACTGTATAGGCCCTGAGCAAAACATTTGCATACTCCCTATATAGCACAAAAAGAACAAGATGCAAGATAGATGCTGAATGATACACTAGTAGTAGGGCTTCTGAATTTTTCAAGTAGTTTTTATCACAAATTTTAATAGAATCACTTTAAGCATTGAAAAATATATAGGAATTTCATATATTTTAGCTGTTGATGCACAAAAGCATCACAAAGATTCACACTAGTTCGCCATTTGATATTAACACTTCAGCTGTCTCAAAAGGAATTATATCACTTTCTTCATTTTTTCAGATTCAAAAGTGATAAAAATGCACACATTACTGAAAATAACATTAATTTTACAAAATATGTTGTATAGAATGATAACTGGTTTTCCACATAGTTTTGATTTTTCATACTAAGTTGTAGGAAGCCACATGGAAAACTAGAATGATAGATGTCATTTCCCTCTGCACAATCTTTTTAACAGAATAATGTCCACTGAAGTTATTAGAAAAGTAGAAATCAGAATGTTGGATTCAAAGCCAAGTGAAAATGAATAGCTCCTTTTCAAAC
Organism: Myrmophylax atrothorax; assembly: GCA_026770055.1. Taxonomy (NCBI): domain Eukaryota; kingdom Metazoa; phylum Chordata; class Aves; order Passeriformes; family Thamnophilidae; genus Myrmophylax; species Myrmophylax atrothorax. Next base: position 106,097,771 of record JAOXXN010000001.1, on the reverse strand, counting down.
TATGTGAATAGATAAGAACATTTAATCAGGTTTATTTTACTTCAATCTAGATTGGTAAAAATTAAAACAAGAGGAATGAAAGGTGCCAAAGAACTTTGAAAAAAAAACCAAAACCAAACCAAGTAAATTCTTGATTTCACTTTTAGGACCCTAAAAACATTATAAAAGTGTAGCTCATCAAAGTAAGGAGCTGGTTTTGAAAATCAAGCACCTTGAATAGTTCATAGTGATGAGTTCTAAAAAGCTATTAAACAGAAAGGTTTTCTAGTGATTCCTTACATTTTAGAAATTATTTAGTAATGAAGCAAATGTTACAATATACTTGAGAATGAAGCTGTAAAAGTAGTTATGCTAAAGTCTGAACTGTTCTACCAGGCCTGAGGTTT
>JAOXXN010000001.1:106074226-106090860 GCA_026770055.1 Myrmophylax atrothorax | reverse complement strand
AAGGTGTCTTTTGGATTTGGGTTTGCCTGACCAGTAGAGTGTGCAGCCGGAACCATATTCTTTAAGGCTTCCTTTCTAGTGAAGACAAACTTCACTGATAGCAGCAATGTCGCTGTTGAGTCGTGACAGTTTGTGGGCAATTAGAGCAGGACAATGCTCAAGACATCCACTATCCACAGTATCAATCATGGTTCTGATGTTCCAACATGTGAGTGTCAGTTTGAACACACCTTTGGAAGCAGGTGTATGCCTTTGTCTCTTTGAAGACCCAGCAGGACCAGCAGTGTGCCCACCTGCCTCCTGCTCGCAGTCTCTGTATTCTCCATGGTTCCTCCTCCCGTCCTGGGTGTCCCCCCATGTGGTTCCTATCCTTGTCTAGTTCCCTGAATCCAACCCTCAAATGCCTTGTTATTGGTTGTGTTATTGACAGTTCTGTTCTCCAATCCCCTCCAAATCCCGCCCCTACCCAAGCCCTTAAAACACCACCGTGACCGGAAATAAATTGGTTTTTGAGTGTTCACTACCCTTGTGTGTGTGTGTGGATTACTTGAGAGCCATTCCCCCCTTGGTTCCCCGAGAAATAAGCTAAAAGAAATCAAGCAGATCTTATTTTGAAGAGCCATTTAATCCCATTGACTCTAAAAGGAAAGTAAAGACAGTATGCAGTATTACTGTAACTCTAACAGTAGAGTTAGAGCAATAATGGTTGAATGTAGTGGTTATCTGTCCAAACCTACTATTTCAATCAGGTATATGGCCAGCACTAGATCAAGTCAGATGTACTGTTGTCTAGTGAGCCTTGAAAGCATCCAGGGCTCGAGGTTCCTCCCCTTGTCTGCCCAACCAGTTCCACTGGTAAAAAAGCTTTTCCAATGCCTGATCTGAACTTACCAAGTCATAAAGTGCACTGCTGCCCCTTGGCACTGCCATTTTGCCGTGGAGTTCCTTTAGCTTTTATTTTTTCTTATAGAACTCTTCTTAATCTTTATGTATGCAAGATTGTTCCTCTGAAGGTGTTTCCAAATAAGTGAAACCAAGCTGGCTCTCTAAAAGTTGTCAATAAAGAGCTATTTTGCAAAATATTTCTTTTTTTTAGAGAAAAAAAAAAACACCTTTTTTTAAGTGACAGACAAATTCTAAACCTGGGTATCAAAACCATACTGAGCAATGTTTTTTAAAACTTGATAGGTCTGATCCTTCAAAGGCTGTACTAAACAAGCTTGGTGTTTGACAGAATCTTTATTCTGAAAATATTGTTCCTTTCTACTCAACAGGAAACAGCTTACTTTTTGCTTTCTTGTTTATCTATTATGGTTTTCCAGTGGCACTGGATTTAACAAGTAATATACAGTAGATGCTTCAATATGGAGTACACCACAGGCATCTAACAAAGTTATCACATTTGACTAGGATGAAAAGGAAAATATTTACAAAGCAATTACTTACTCCATCTTCAAGCCATAAATCTATCCTTTAAACTTTTTTAGCATGTAAGTGTCCTAGTTCAGCAGGTGTGACCAGTTTATCGCTGTGTGGGGATGATCAAAGCTATGTATTCTGCCCCCTCTATTCATTTCCCGAGAACAATGGACCATTTGCAGCAGCCAAGGGCACACCTGACCCCTCAGATTGTGAGCTGGCTGTGAAAGACGTCTGTGAGAGAAGAGCTGTGATAACTCCACTCCAGGAAGTTTAGCACCTTCACACCCAGTCTGAGGGGGCGTGTCTGCTAAGGGGCCATCAACGATTCCAAAATACCCCATGGCTCACAGAGTTAGATCACCCATTGTGTGACTCCCTGCCCTAGGGGAGGGACTGTACCCCCACCTGGACCTGGGGGTACATATCTTAGGGTAGGAAGACCTCAGGGTTGACTCATCAGATCGAGAGGAGTAGCAAAACCTCAACAGGAGGCGACCACCACTTTCAACCAGCCTGCAACCACCACTCTCCACCAGACTGCAGCTGTCAGCTGCACCAACAGGTTTTTCACTTTGAACTTTTACTTTGGACTTGGGGGAATTACATAGGGTTCAGCACAGGGTCTAACAAACCCCTTTGTGCTTGTACATCAGGGTGCTGGGTTATACTTCTGTGGTTTTGTGGGTTAAAACCATTTTTTTCTCTTTGTGCCATTGCATTTATTGTAATATTGTTATTAAATTGTAATTCTGACTTATAATCTCTTTCGTGTTGCGTTCATTTCTCCTGACGGTTTACCTTTAAACCAACACAGTAAGGAAGAAATACTGGAATACAATTCTAGGAATATTCTATCTTTCATTTATTCTTTACAAGTAGCACTGTTTTTTGGTCAAATAGCATGTATTGATTATCTATAGGGAAAACCATTTAGTCATGGTAGGAATTTTTAGGCAGGTCTGTGGCATAATTTACCTCTTTCTCTTCAGGTTGCATGAATTTCTGCTATTAAATGAATGCACTTCAACCCCTTTTCTCAATATAGGATAAAAATGATAAATTTATAAATTTGAGGTATTGGGCAAGTGAAATATAGATAACACAGTTCTATCAAAATACAAACTGTGATTAAACTTCTGATTTAAGCCATGCAGGAATAAAATGGGAAATTATGTAAAAGAAATCACCAAGAAATAAGTTATAAAAAGTCATGCTAATTCTGGTTGGGTTTTTTCCATGTCCTAGAGAAATGACCTCTGGGACCCTGGAGTCAGTAACTTGCAACTTTCCATGACTGTAAGTTGAAACTGGAGCTTGTCTGACATGTGCACTTTTAACTTTAGATTATAGTCAATTGTGAACTTTTTTCGTACTACAGGTCACAGTGAAATCTAAAACTTGAGGCTATAGAATGTTTAGCATCAAGAGAACTGATTCAAATAGTTGTAAAAGATACCTAAACTTGAGTGCCATGATAATTCCCAAACAGTCACTAAAAGCATTGTGTCAAACATGTGACTTGGTTACTGGTACATGGGTTATTGTTGCTGTTAGTACGGATTATGATGAAATTTATGAATAAGAATTGAAAAAAAACGTCTTGGAGAATAGTTAATTTTTATTCTTTATCACATAACAGACAGAGAATCAGAATGTTTTGGGTTGGAAGGGACCTTAAAAACCATCCAGTTCCAGTGTCCCTGCCATGGGCAAAGACAACTTTCACTAGATGAGGTTGCTCAGAACCCCATCCAACCTGACACTGGACACTGCCAGGGATAAGACATCTGTGCTTTTAATTTAATTCCAGATTGTGCTAAATTATGTTTATTTAAAAAGCTTATTAAATATCATCACCAACATCTAAAAAGTTAAAAATAGATTTGGAAAGCATAACTGTAAGAAAATGCAACATTAGCAGGGTATGCAACTCATAAATCCATGGCATAGTATCTTATGATCACGTAAAATTTGCCTCTGACATACTATATAACAATCCTTCTTTCCTTTAATTTTTGCTTTTATTTCTCTTAGGAGAATATATGAAAGCTGGTATAGGCACTCTTGGTGAAAATTTTATTTCCTTCCATTTAAAAAAAGGGCTTTTTGACTTTTTTCAATGTGTGTAGGTATAGAGGTGTAGTGGTGTATATTATTCAAAGCAACAATAAAGAACAATAGACAAATAATCCATTTGAAGGGAGCAATGGTGCCAGCAGAGGTGGAGAGTGGATAATATCTTGGCTCTGTCAATCCACCAGAATGCCCAAACCACTCAAGCTAGACGAAAAGAGGAAGAAGCATGTGCCAAATTGGCACATAATCATTCTCTGTTTGAGCAAATGAGAAGTAACATCCAGAATGTGTATCCAAGATTACCCTCCAGAATAGCTCTCCAGCTTCACTTCTGCTACAGCTGCACAGCTGTGTCCATCTCTTTTTGAGGTGGAATCATAGATATTAGTGCAATATTTTTGCCATAGTGAGAACTGTTGCTTCTGTCCAATAACTAGGGACCATAGATTGTAGCTGCATCTAGATTCAGTATAAAAATTCTAATTTATTAATAACATGAGGTTTTTTACATCACAGATAAACAAACCACATAGAGCAGCAGGGTACATTGTACAAAATGTGTTAGGAAAAACTTGAAATGAAAGTTCTTCAGTTTTTCTAGTCCCTCATAGAGCCATGTAATTAATTCCCTTAGGTATTGGTTAGCTCTTTTCTTAACTGAGGAGAAAACAGTGAACTCAACATAAGTGTTTAATTTTTTTCTTGACTAATCTTAGGCAGTTTCCTATCACTGACTAGAGTCAGTTTCTGGATAGTTCTAGAATTAAAAAGGCTTTATTCCAGCAAATTTTCTAGAACAGAACAGTACAGGTTCTCATAAATTCTTTCCCCAGACTGCTGGCACAATTCCTCTATTTGTCTTTTTCATTATTAACTTCATCATGTTCAAACTCAAAAGTTATAATCTAAAAGATCAAACTTTTACCATACCAATCTTCAATGTATTTTCCTCTCTCTTTTTCTCTAAATATACTAGCACTATGTGCTGTAAGAACGAAATTCTATGTTTAAAAATAGTGCAATTTTATGATCACAGCACATTAAAAGCTTATGACTGGAGCCACGTAGATCTAACATATTGTTTCAATTGAAAATCCCCATAAAAGTTACAGTAAGACTTGGAGACTTATAAGTAGAAGGCATTTAATATCAGAGTGCCATTAAACCACTAAAAATACATTCTCTGAAGGTAAGAGGGACAAAACTTTCTCAAAGGAAGTGTACAACTCCGATCTTCCCAGGAGAAGTTCCCAGGAAAGATGTCTCCTGGAGTTTACTAGGACAGCAAAACAGCAGGAAAGCCACCTGTGCTAAAGAGGTTGCTGTGTCATCTAGTTTTAAGGATGTGAAGGAGTGCCGACGCAACAGATAATAGGGAAGGCACCTAACAAAGAGTTTTTCAAAAACCATACTTCTACTGGCTTTTGCAGCATGATAAGGAGTTCCAGGACTTTTTTTCCCCCAGAAATTCTTAAAATATGGGGCTAGTCTGTGTGTTTGGGCATTTATCTTGTCTGGCATTTTTCTAAATGTGAAGGAGGGGAATTATGTAGATGATAGGGGCTAAATTCAACAGTCTTCAACCCTTTTGCTCACACCGACAAAGAGCAAAACTTTGATTCTTAATATTAATTGTCAGACGATCAGGCTAATGCAAATTATATAGAGATAAGTAGATAAAGTCAATTCTATATGCAAATATATATAGTTAAAGCTGCACACACATTCATGGATTTTTGTAGATCTGCTGCTGCCATTTTTCCCTCAGAGATGACTTTTGAGTCAGTATTTCATACGCATGTTCAAGAGAAAGTATCAAAAGCAAGAAAATTAAAAATTCTTAGTGTTCCTTAAGTTAGGGGAAAGCATCTATTTCAAGCTTTACATTAGTGATTTGGTTTCAAAAGTTATTAGCTGTAAACATGTAGAAATAAATGTGAATTTTTTTCCAAGTACTTATTAGCTGAAATTTATAATACAGGAACTTCGGACATAGAGCTGTTCTTAGGATTTCATATTGCAAATAGGAAACCTTTTATATAATAGTTTCTAAGTATAAAAACAATTAAATAATATTAGAGTTGTTGTAGATTTATTGTCAATGTTGTATGAAGAATGCATATGCTTACTTTCAAATTAGCTGTTTATAATTATTTATAATGATTTAACAGAATTTTATGGAACCAAGACAATCTAGAGTAAGTAATACTGATTTGGTTGTTGATAAATGGCTTGGTAGTACCTAGAATATGTATATGTCAGATACACAAAAGCTGTATATCCTGTGTTGAAAGTAAATCATGATTGCCTTTATTGCCTCAGGAATCTGCCTTATGAAATGGACTACATAAATGATTATTGGGAAAGAAGGTAGTCTATTTAGTAACCTTTGGAAATTACTCATTTCTGTGGCAAGTTTGTGTAAAGATCTATAAAGAAAAAAACGCATATTCAAATATGTAAATGGCATATATTCTAACAACAATTGCAACTGTATAGCAAAGCCAATTCCATCAAGGTTTCTGCATTAAGCAATATGGAAAGTACTAGCAGAATCCTGGCCCTTGATTTCAGTGTGACTTCTGTGCATAATTTCAGATCCACAGAAAAATTCGTATTCTTATTGTTTGTAGTCAGTCAAGTGGAGGAATAGGAAAAGTCAAAGTGTGTTATTACCCACCCCTGTAATTTGCAGTAATCCAAGGCAACAGCTCTTAAATGTGGAGAAAAAAGAATACAATAAATGGGAAGGATTCTTGCATTTATGACAGAGCTGCTGACTAGCACCCGAGGTATGATTGCATGATGAGGTGTTTGATTTTTATAAATACTTTCAGGCCTTAGTCTTGCAAACAACTATGCACTTTTTTCCACCTCAGTGGCTGGCTTGACTGGCTTTCTTACAAAGAATAGTGTGAATGAGTGTTGAAGGACTGGACTGAAAGCAGATCATATGTGCAGATGGTTAATTATGTTGAGATGTAGTGTTGAGAATTAGTGTGGTTTCATTATTCTGCTTTCTGTCTCTTTTACCTATGTTTAAAAAGAAAATCAAAACCTGAAGTACCCCCAGGACAAACTGTGAAAAATAGTCTCTCTTTGGAAATTAAAATGTATTCCTTTTAATAATATAATTAACAAACCTTTTATAGTGGCTGATGTTACAGTGTTCTTAATTTAGAATATAGATAAAAGTGAAAATATAACCTTTACGCTGAGTACCTTTTAGCAAACTCTTCATAAATGGTAAGATCAAATTTCTGAGATTGACCCTTGTAGATTCTACAGAAACATAAGGGAGGTTTTAAGCTAAAACTACTGTTCAGGTAGAAGAGATGTTGGAAGGTAAGATAAACAAGTGCAATATATTGCAGCTATTAGTAACTCACCTAGTGTCATTGCATTCAGTTTTAGGTTAGCCAGGGCTATTGTGATAAAATGAAAGTAGAAAACAAAATAAACAAATAAAATAACGTGTGCAGTCTTCTTTCACTGTTCAGAAACAGAGCACTGAATGAGCAAAAAAGGAATCACCTAGGAATTTTAGGATAGCACATCAGATTTCATCCTCATTAAACAGAAATTGAAGTTTCTATGACTGTTTGACAATCTCCATGGATAGAGCTGAAAATCTGACTGGTGTCCCTATGGGGAAATTATGGTCTTCCTGATAGTTTTTCCTATAGTTTTCTCTATAATATAACCTCATGTTGCAACCAGAAAATATTCAGAATGTTTTCTTGCTTTCTTCTAATAATGCAACAAATTAGACTTTTAAAAACTTCTGCTATTGTTATCAGAAAGAAAAAGATGCCCTCACCTTTTGAAACCACAGCCTCAATTTGAAAAACCATGATCTAGGTAACTTAAAGAGCTCCAGTAACTTGTACCTATACTGGATACACCTAAATTATTATTTCCAAACTTTATGCAGCTCTCCATTCCTTAATATCCTCTGCATTCCTGCTGAAATCCTCAACATTCAACTTCTGTGGAAGTGTACCAGAGTGTCCATAGCCTCTGGACGCACAGGCAATGAGTAATAGCAAGCCTCCATCCACATCCAGCCAAGTGCACTTCTAAGGACAAAAATGCAATTGGGAAAGCAGAAGAACACCTCAAATTTTAGTATCTGTAGTGGTCTGACCTGGCAAAATGTCAAGTACTGACTACAGAATCAGAGAGCCCCTCCCACCAAGGGAAAGGGAGGGAGAAAAAAAACTCAGCCAGAACTAATACTTAAAACAAAGCTAGTTTATATATTTACACAGAAGAGGGAAAATTAAAAACAAAATGCAATATAAGACATGTATAAAAGGGTAAAAATAAAACACAATAACTCCCCACTCCGACTGAATACAAATTCCACCACTCCCACCACAGAACACCCCAAAAGACTCTTCCTGAGAAATACCCAGCAAGGAAAAGGGAGACATTAACAATGGGAATGTTTACTTCCCCAAACCAAAAAAGCTATGAAGTACTGGTAAGCAGCAGTGAGGCCTAGTCCTTATAGGACAACACAGCAGGACCACTCACTACCACAGCAATGAGCAAAAGACCAAGATAACTCCTCCCCACACTGTTTTTATACTTGATTTGAGGTTAGATGATATGAAGTATCTCTTTGGTTGCTCAAGTCAGGTGATACTTGTACCTTCTAATCTATGTAACACTGTAAGGGCCTACTAAATTGAGCCCTACCAAAACTGAGGCCTGACTAAAACTACCACAGTATTCAATATTTTTATCATTATTTTCATTATTACTGTTACATGTAGCATAATTTGGAAAAAAAAATTACCTTTTTACTTTGGTATATTATTACAGCAATAAATAAAGATACATAACTCAACTTGAAGTTCTTGTTTTCTTTTGTTGGGAAGAAAGACAATAATTAATAATTCCTTTAATGAACAAAAAATACCCAAACCATAACAAGTGGAAATGTATTTGTGTGGCTGAATATGTCATTTGGTATCACTGAAACAGTATTGACAACAAACATATATGTGACATTAACTTAATCACTATACTCTTAAACACTGTGGGTTTTGTCTTCTTGGCCCTTGTTTGATAGAAATTTGGAGACAATATTCTAAACTAATAATGAAAGCCCATCCCTCAGACACTAACCTCAATATTTTTTCTCTTTAGTAATCTCTTGGGTATCTTAAACCTTTGTAGGGGTGAGCTTTTGATGGAATTTTTTTTCTTCACTTATTTAGTCCAGTGCTTTTGAGCTTCAGATAAACCTCCAATATTGGCAAAAATCTGGAGCAATGAATTTGAAAATTTAGGAGTACATGGCATGAAAGATATTTTCCTGTGATCCATAGCTCCTACTCAATAAATTCATTTTTTACCCTATTGTTTCATGCATTATGAGAAAGAGTATGTCATCATTTTGTATCTCATTTCAGTTAATACTCCTCATTTGTCCTATGTCTGGAACACTGATATAATTCAGGAAGTTCTGTATGCCATCCTATTTCACATAATTCTTTTTCAAGCTGGATCAATGATTTTTATTAAAAAACCAAACCTACGAGCACTCAAAAACCTGAGTGCACAGTTTACTCATGATGTAGCATAGCATAATTCTCTCAGGCATAACATGATGCCCAGCATTAGTGACAGCAACATGACATTCCCCATACATTCTCCCTCTTTACATCTGTCATCACTACTGCAAAAAATGAATACTTGATGAGGAGAGGAGGGGGAAAGGCTGATAAATAGACAGCTCACATTGCAGAAGGTTCTTGACAAACTCTCAGAGGGGAGATGTGTCAAACCTCATGTCATGATCTGCATCAGTAGCCAATGCATTACAGACCAGAGTGGGGAAAAAGTTATACCCATTGATGTGATGAAAGATTATTGCTTTACTGTCTCTTTGCATCTTTCATTGAGATGGTGGATCCTTCCAATACACCTTATCTTGCAATTAAAAATCTAAAACTTTTGGGGAAAGTTTTTCTCTATTTTTGCTGTTCATTCAGTGCTTAACAAAATGAAGACTGATATGAAACACTGATCATGTGAATAATAAAGTCCAGGGAATAGATCTGAGTTACATAAATAAATGGTCTGTCAAAGATAATTTCTAGTTGTTCTGTCAAGCAAGAACTTGTGAGGCTACAGTATAAAATGTTGGGTTTGTTTTTTTTTTTTTTAAGAAATGTCCTTTTACAAGGGCTCAGTGAAGAAAAATTGAGGAAATAATTATTGTCATGAAAGAATCTGATTTGTTATAACTTCAATAAATTTCCAGTAATTTTCTCTCACTACAGCTTTCTGGTTCTCTACTCTCCAGCCTTATCATGAGTGTTTTAGAAATTTTAATTCTATGCATAGTGTTTGTCTTTTAAGAAAAGACTTATATAATGTGATATGAATCCTCAAAAAGAACTGAAGATATGTCTGGACTTTATCTCCATTCTTTCTTCAACTCTTTTTGTCACAAGGTGTGGAGACAAAAAGGATGCAATCAAACATAGCATAATTTGCAAGGGTTTTTTTGTAGAAATGTTCTTCTATTACATGAATTTCAATGCAGAATGAAAGATTTCATCATGTACCTCATTTTCTGAAGAACTGGTGTGATTCAATTTTGAAACAGCTTTTCTCATAAGAGCTAAGAAAACAAGAATGCTTGCACCATTCAGCCTTTGTGTACACTCTTTCATCACTTAAACCTGTCCTATTTCCCTCCCCTTGCTTCTTGTTCTGACAGGTATATGCAATACTTAGCAAAAATATTATGTAAGAGACTATGTGAGTGAAAAGTCTTCAGGAACACTTCTCTCTCATAGGTTTGCATTTATTCAGGTAGATTTATTTTCCATGATTTATAGAATGTCACATCACATCTTAATGATCCTTCAAAAGCAGCGCAGTATTTCTGCTTACACAACATGGTAAGCATAAGAAGAACTTTTTTTTTTCAATAAGTCTATACAAAAGATATTCCAAAGACATTTCTCATGGAATGTTGCTAAAGGTAAAATGTACTCTAAGGGCAATCTGGGTTATTGAAACATTAGAAAGATACAATTACCCAGCTATGTCCTCAACCATCAACTAACTGTTTCATGACAGGCAGCCTTGAAACTAATCAAGTCTCTACTGATGTCAATAGAAAGATGCTGAAGGGCTATCTCAAGAAAGAATCCAGTAATAAAATAGCAGTACAAGGAATATTGTAGTTATTTATTATCGAATCTGGCAACAGATGTTTTATGATTAATTTTTACACTCAGGAAATCAAGAACGTCTAACCCCTGGAGTTGTAAGAAACGTTTATTTTGCTGTGTTGTACTATGCATTCATAGTTCTTATCATCTAACTTAAACCTATCATCTAACTGAAACAGTCATTACTGGAGTGAGCATTTAAATTTAGACTCACATAAAAGACAATGAGCTACTTATAAAGGTATAAAAAATGAGAATGTAAAGAGAGAAGATAATGAACAGTCTGTGAAAATGAGCTTGGCTGCCATGACTTCTGGTCTTGTTAATGTCACCTGTGCAGACTTCTGCACAGATTGAAGATGTTGATGAAGGAAAAGAATCTTAAGGTATTTGAGAGATTAAGGGTTTGAGTCTAGAAAATTGTGTCAACCAATTAGTGAACTTAGCATATGTAGAACTGGGGCAAGATTTACTGGTTCATGATATCCATTTTTATAAGCTGTATGGAACGATTCTCTTTGCATTCCTAAACAAACTCTGCAAAGACAGAGCTCTAAAAAGGTCAGAGAAAACTAGAGGCAGAGTGTAGCGAGTTTTGATGAGTAAGAGATACAAGCTGGAACTGAAGAGCTCCACAGTTAAGGGAAGCCCCCAAACCAGAAAGCAGCCCAAATCTCTACATACCCTGGTTATTTCAAGAGAAATGGATTATGCAGAGTAGCAGTATGACAGCAGGTATAGAGTTTGCACCACTAACTGAGAAATTAATTTCTCTGGCAGAGACACCTTTGTGGCTTGGTTGTGTTATGGGTATTTTGTGTTACCAAAATTCTGTTCTTCCTTATGGGTGTGAGAGAGCAGGTGTGCTTCTAAGAGTTCGAATCATATTCACACAGTGAAAGATACAGTGTTTTCCTAAGGGTAGCTGGTTTTGTACATAATGAGACAATTGTTCAGGTATTTGTGAAAAAGCCAGTTGAATTGGGAAGCAGTTTAATGACGTCCCCAGGAGCCCAGATGCTCCATCTGTCTGCCCAGGAAACCCTGTGGGTGTGGTTTTAGTTGCCAATATTGTCCATTTCTCCATATGTTACCACAGTGTTAATGGGGTCATTTCCCTGTGATGGGAATACACCTACCTTGAGATAAATTTATAGTCATATCAGCTAAAAGCTTGATTTGGAGCTAATGTTGAAATGGGACTTAGGACTCAGTATTTTACAGTCATTTTTTTCTATTGATTTGTGCAATACTTGGTTTATTCCAAACTAAATTAGCTGCAGCATTGTTTGTTTGCTCCTATTGGGTAAAAAGGTAAAACCCAAATCAAAGCAAAATCCAAAATATAAAATGCCTCTGAGTGAAGTTTTCCCTGAATTCACCTGTGTGGTTTCATGCAGTGAAAATTCACATCTTGAGAAGCACTTGCTGTTCTAGTCTCAGGGGGTTGTGAAAGCAGAGAGAAGGTACAGGAAGGTATAAGAGCAACTAGTGTGATGAAGGGATGGAGTAGCTTTACAAAGTGAGACTGAAAGGTCTTTGTTTGGAGAGGAGAAGACTAAAAGGGCATTATGTCTCAGGTTTATAGAATCATGAAAGTGGTGGATAAGGTGAATGCCAAACAATTATTCACCAAATCCCATGATACTTTAGAGCTTTCAGAAAAACTGGTCAGATTTTATTTTGAAACTCAGTTTCTGGACTTGTTTGAGAGGGTGGATGGACTGTGCTTGGCCTGAACTGAGTTCAGCAGGCAGTGCCTGTGGGAGGATAAACAGCCCCCTGGGATAATGGGGAGCTGTAGGGACAGACTGCCTCCCTTCCTTAGGAGCAGGGAAAAGGGAGAAGTCTGGGTAAGAAAGTACATAAAGATGGTCCTAGACTGAGAAGGAAATCTCTGCATTAATATCACACTTCCTCATGACAAAGACCTGGGGGTGACAGTGACCTGTCACAAACTCCCTGATCCCCCATCCAATTTTTGGGGAAGGCTCATACTGTGAGCTGTAGGATTCAGGGAGACATCAAGTACAGGAAAACAGGATGGATACAAGGAAGGGCCTTTTAAAAATATTGTAACTATCATTATTATCATTAAAGATTTCCCAATTCTGATAATTTAAACAATTAGAAAGCTAAAACATTAATTGAACTGTTTATATATGATTGGCTCCATATATGACACATTCTCTTTTTTCCCATTTCAGGGTTTGGGGTGTGGCACTGCCTCTACTCCCAAAGTCCTTCTATGCAAAGAAGTGAGGGAGAGTCTGGTGCTGTCAGTTGCTGTCTCTCTCTGTAATGTGTGTCACATGCACCAAAGAGATAGAAGTTGAGCTACAACCCATGTCTTTGGGTACTGCTAAAGGATGTTCAGTCCAGGTGCTCATAAAGGCGGAGATGTCCATAAAAAGAGGGGTGATTCCTATAGTCCTGATGAAGTAAGGTTCCAGCAGATGTATTTGATTCTTCTTGGTATAGGAAAGGGGGTTCAAGAGAAGAGTCTCTGCAGTAATTGCTGCTCCTGCTGCTGTTGTGCTCTGTGGGGCCTTCACAAAAAAAGAATCAGTTCTCCCCCTGCATTTCCTGTGGGTTCTGAGGTGTGTGTGGGCATGGACAAGCTAACACAGCCTAATATGCTCCTCCCAAGTAGCTGTCTCATATATGGTGGTAGTGCTGTGGCTGCTGGAGACAGAGTACTGTGTCAGAAAGACCGTTTAGGGTAGTAGTGCATTTCTTATGATTTTGCTCCTCTTTGTCATTCCTAAAATGTAATCAGTGCAGTAAATTAAGATATGTTCATAATGGAAGCTAAAAGGGATACCCATGTCACCTGCTATGATGATCGCAAAATACACATTATTAGCTATTGTTTAACCAGCCTGGAAAAAGTGTAGAAAGCTGGTTACCTCAGGGAAAAAAAAAAAAAAAAGTCTTGAAAGTCCAAAGTTTATACTTAATTCATTACAGTTTTTTTCAAAAACAAATGCAATATTTCTTAGAAAAGAAATTACTGAAAACACTTTGCTGAAGGTTGGCAATTAAATGTACTTACTAGGAAATTGAATATATGACATTCTAAAACTATACTTAGGCTGTCATTTTGGTGTAGTTTATGTACTAAAAGCAGACCTGTGGCTTCCCAGCTATTTCCATGGGAATTAATTCACAATAGGTGACCTCTTTGATTTTGAAAAATGAAGGTTCTTAAGTATGTAAGGGGAGTACTTGGATATTGCTCATATGGTCTACTAATATTTTATTTGTTTAATGAACTGTGCCTTTCTTTCTCGTTAGGCAAATTAATGGCAAAATAGCAATGGGATGGACATTGAATTTCTTGGTTCCATTTCTTAATAAAATGGTTTTTATATGCATTTGAGGAATTTTAAAGATCAATCACATTCCTAAACACAGGGGTACAATCACAAGCAGATATACATAGTGTTTAAGGTCAGGTTGGATGGAGTTCTGTGGAACCTGGTCTAGTGGAAGGTATCACTTCCCATGGCAGGGTGGTTAGAACTGGATGATTTTTAAGGTCCCTTTCCACCCAGACCATTCTGTTTATGTGATTCTAAGAATCTATGATATCCACATATATCCTTACAGAGAAACTAAAACAACCACCTTCTTCAGGGAGATTTAGTTGATTTACTTATTTAAACAAAGTTGAATTGTGGGACTCTCACTCTCAGTAATCCTCTACCACAGTAAGGAAAAGCCTCTCTCCTCACCATTATCCCATGTATAATTTAGCAGCAGAGTTAAAAGAGACACAGCAAAATCTTTGAATCAGAGTGGGTTTGTACTCTATTAAACAATTAGCATGTAAATACCAAGTAATGTTCATATTAGACATATCATAACATTTGTACGCACATATTTCACCAGTGCTGCATTTTTTGTTTGATCCTTTTTTTGCATTACAGGATTTGTATATATGGTTTTTAGCTCTATGAAAAGCCAAATCCCCTAGAAACTGATGTCTATGAGTTGGTAGGGAGAAGTGGGTATGAAGTAAATGGTGAGTACTTATCAATAAGAAAGGAGGAATAAATCAAATATACACCAAATAAAAAAATAGAAGTAAGTAATTCTAGTCTAGTGGCTGGAATGCTGGGTTTATAGCTAGACAGTAAAAACATCTTTTAACCCTACCTACCTCAGACAGTGAGGGCTCCACCAAAGGTACAGGTGATTAAACAGTTTAGAACACAAATTTATCTTCCTTGGTAAGTTATCTGTCTCTAAATAACATTAGAAGTATGTAGTATTAAGTGTTTCACAAAAGATTATGTTTCTATGTAGTTGTTTAAATAATATTAGAAAAGTTTATTTTCAATGTTTTACAATTTGTCCTAGTTCAGCAGCCAGGACCAGTTTATCACTGTGTGGGTGGGACCAAAGCTGTGTATTCTCCCCTCTCTGTGTCATTTCTCATGAGCTGTTAACAATGGACTATTTGCAGCCCAGGGCACACTAGGCCCCTCAGGCTTTAATCTGGGTGTTAAAGAAGCCTGTGAGATAAGAGCTGTGATAACTCCCCTCCAGGGAGTAGTTAACACCTTCACACCCAGCCTGAAGGGTCATGTCTGCTAAGGGCCATCAACGATTCCAACCCCATGACTCACAGAGTTAGATCACCCATTGTGGAACTCCCCGCCCTGGGGGAGGTACTGGGTGGTTCCACCTGAACCAGAGAGTATATAATCTTGGGGGTTTGGGATTTCTGGAACCATGCAGCGGATCCAGAGAAGGACCAGAACATCAACAGGAGACCACTACTCTTGACCAGACTGCAACTGTCATCTGCACCAACAGATTTTTCACCTCCTTTTACTTTGGACTCGGGGGAACTAAGTGGGTCTCAGCACAGGGGCTAACGAACATCATTCTGTTTGTGCCTCAGGGGGCTGGGTTATACTTCTGGGTTTTGTGGGTTACAACCAATTTCTCTTTGTATCATTGCAATTATTGCAATATCGCTATTAAATTGTAACTGATTTATAAACTCTTTTATGTTGGGTTCACTTCTCCTGCCGGTTTACCTTTAAACCAGCACATTATCTGTAGTATAAATTTCTGTTATTATGTAAATCAGTGTTTTGTAAATTTTTATCCCTTCAGTGGGTTTTTGGTTTGGTTTCAGGTTTTCTAAGTATTTTTAAATAGTTTCATAAGTGGCACTGGGAGATTGTTGTGTGTAGCTTTTTATCTCCTTAGTGCCTGGTGGTACCTATTACAGACTCTGCTCTGTTGCTGCTACCATGGTTTCCTTATGTTTTCATTGCTTTCCTATGCATTTCTTAGTTACAGTAGAAACCATTTTGACACATTAACCTTTAAAAATAAATCACGTTTTCTTTTTTGAACTCAAACACTGTACATTTTGGAGAACCTTAGACTAATGGTCTGGAATTTCTTGTTGATGAATCAAATCCTTAAAAAAGAGTTGAAGATTCTACAGCAGTTAAGGCATATAAATCTTTCCAATCCTACCCAATTTTTTCCTTCTGATCTTAACATATGCAGAAACAATTTTTAAACAACAGAGTGCATGATGTGGAGAATAAAAATATTTGAGAATTTGTAGGCAGTGCTGTTAACTTTTAGGTTGAATTTATAAGCAATACATGGTTCACCAAAACAGTTCTATAACATTCTCTGTTAATGCCAAACTTTCTTTCCATTTTCTGTACCAAAAAAACAGCTTTGACATAGAAGAAAAGAACTTCTTTAAGATGTAAAAACAACTCAGAAAATACCCTAGAATTACTTTATGAATTTTCTTAAGAGCAGCTTAAACCCTGAGATTAGCTCAGTTGGTTAAAACTTGGTTGTAATAATGCCAAGGTCGTGGGTTCAATCCCCTGTATGGGCCATTGACTTAAGAGTTGGACTCGATGATCCTTGTGGGTCCCTTCCAACTCAGAA
>JAOXXN010000001.1:106063893-106074126 GCA_026770055.1 Myrmophylax atrothorax | reverse complement strand
TGTGGAATACCTTTTTTAATGACCACTTCCCTAGTTACCCTTAGTTACTGAGGAAGCTTAAATCAAACCCATCACACACTATCAGAGTAATTTGTGTAAGTGTGCATCATGTTATCTGAGCCATACAGTAAAACTGGAAATGCAAGACCTAAGCTTTTACAGTCAGTGTACCCCAAGCAACCAGAAATGATGTTGAAAAACTAAATAACAGTTACCATCTTCCTATAGACTAAACCTGTAAACAAAATTCATGCCTATTTTCTAATGAGCAAATATTATCTTCAAAATTATATATATTCTCTTAGACTGTATTTATTGCTTCATGTTTGCCATCTGTCAGGACCATTAAACTGCCTGAAAATGCAGTCCACAAAAAATATCCCTTAACATTTGAAGAGATTGGCATTACAATTAGCAGAATGGGTAACATTTTCTGCATGAATTCTTATGCAAATCTGTGAAAATACATCAAAAGGGAAAAATTGAACTGTTTTACACAGCTCTAAACAGAGTTTAAACGTGTATATCAAGCTATTGGAAAAGTATTTTATATCATATTAGAAATTATCAGTAAGTATACAAATTGATATTTTTATTGATAGTGACTGTAATCAAAATGGTTCTCTGACAGACAGAAATTTTGTCTTAAGAGAGAACATGCTTTAATTTTTCACTTTTCCTTCCTTCTTTTATTTTCTTCCAGAGCAGTAGGCAGAGAATAAAAAACATAAAAATGAATTATTTTTGTTCACAAAAACATCAAAAGTTTTGTCTGTAATGATTTTTTCTTCCCCTTCCCCTTCCCTTTCTACAATATTTGTTTAATAACAACATGGTGCAGTTAAAAAAAAAAAAATTTTTTTTTGTAAACTAGCACAAGCACTGTGCCAGTAGATTGCATTTTTCCATTTTTCTTGGAATTTGGAAAGGTCTCACATAAAATGGTCTTTATATGATGTGTTTCCCCACTATATTTGTCTCCTTTGGAGAAGTTCAGACTGATTTTCAAACTCAGAAATATGATATTTGATTTTTTTCTTTTAAGATGAATCATTGCAGGCTATGAAAAGACTACTGGAAATAGAGTGACATTTTAAAGCCTACATTTAATGGATTTAGCTCCATATTTTTCTGTACACCACTGATTTTGCAGAAAGTCACATACCTGTAACCTGAACTTTTCATAGAAGACAGTGTTAGGGCAGAGTCATACACAGCACTCAGAGTTTTGAGCCTGATTTAGCATTTAACTTGTTTCTGGTTTTTTATGAATATTATTTTATAAGAACCTTCACTCAGAAAAGTTCAAAAGAAGAAACAAGATGTTTTTCCTCAAGCAAAATGTTCCAATTATGTCATAGAACTGGTTTTGGTTAATAACAAGGTGCGTTTTTAAGTTGCAGCAATAGTAATATAAATTAAGTAATGATAAAAATACAATGGAAGTGACTTGTTTAAATAAAAACTACCTTTATGTGCTATTGTGGCTGAGAATTGCTTAAAATGAGACTGAAATGCAGAAAAAAATGACATCTAAAACATCTAACAAGTTGTTTGTATTCTTCAAATATTTCCCAAGTGTGATGTTTTGTGGATAGTTAGCTCCATCGAGATAAAAAAAAATACTTTGCTTTTAACAGGAAATGATCAGCTTGTTGTGGACCTGTGCTATTGTGGCTAAATGTACTTTGTATTCTCTCTGCCTGTTTTTATTTTTTGTCGTTGTTTTCTCTATTCAGATTTTACTTCCTAATATTTTTTCTAAATTTGATTTAATTTATTATTATAGTATTGCTGTTCACTTACAATATTATGCTTTTTCCAAATCCTAGGCAATTATAGTGGCCAATAATGCTTTTTACATGTTTGCATTCAATGAAGAGGAGGAAATGCTTTTATCTTTGAGTAGATACATTTCAAACTACTTAAAATAATTTGGAAGTGCTTACTGGCTAATGAACATGCAATCTGAATGCTGTCTTCCACTTAGCTATCATTTTCAGAGTAGTAAGTGATTGATCTTACAATATGCAGATATATATGCAGAGATGAAGTTAATAACTAATTGATTTTATCTCTTTGAATTTAGATTGCACACCTAAATGGTGCCTACAGCCTAAAGATGGAGAAGCACTATTTACAAGGGTCTGCAGTGACAGGACAAGGGGGAATGGCTTCAAATTGAAAGAGAATAGGTTTAAATTAGATACTAGGACAAATTCTTGCTTGCGACGATGGTGAGATGGCACAGTTTGCCCAGAAAAGCTGTGGCTGCTCCATTCCTGGCAGTGTTCAAGGGCAGGTTGCTTGGAGGTCTGAGCAACTTGGTCTAGTTTCATTTCATTCCACTTCCCATGACAGGTGGAGTGGAATGAAATGATTTTGAAGGTCCTTTCCAACCCAAGCCATTCTATGATTCTATGTCGGCTTTACAAATCAGTTTGGAAAATGGTAAGTGGAATATTTGCTACTGCTTTGATTTTTTGTAGATCGATTGTTCATGGCATAGTTATGCTAGAAACTTTGGAAGAAATCAATGACAAGGCTCCCCATGATGACAAAATGCAAATGCAAAGATTCTGAACACAAGCAGAGAAATAAGAAAGTGGTGGTGTTGGTAGGGTTGATAGGAAGTCATACGAGGAGTGGCTGAGGGACCTGGGGGTGCTTACCCTGCAGGAAAGGACACTCAAGGGCACCTTATCACTCTCTACAACTTCCTGAAAGGAGGTTGTAGCCAGATTTGGATTGGCCTCTTTTCCAGGGCAACTAGCAACAGGACAGGAAGACATGTCCTCAAGCTGTGCAAAGGGATGTTCAAGGTGCAGGTTGGACATCAGGGAGAATTTTTTTCCCTGAAAGGTGGTCAAGCATTGGAATGGCACTACCCAGGGAGGTTGAAAATGTTCAAGAAATGCCTATATATGGCACTCAGTGCTCTGGTCTAGTTGACAAGATGGTGAAAGGTCAAGGGTTGGACTCTGTGATCTTGCAAGTCTTTTGCAACCTGAGTGATTCTGTGATTTCATAATTCAGCTGAGGTAGAAAGGGAGGTTTGAGTTTTTCACTTTGAAGCCCTAGGGATCAAACAAACCTTGCTACTGAATTGTTAAGCAATGACACAGTAAATCTGATATTTTAAAAAATCTACACAAGGCCATAATAACTAGAAGGCCACATGTAAAGACATGGTAGTCTGACCAAAATAACATTTCAGGAGAGATTTTTGAGCTTACAAATATTTGAAGATATTAAGAAAAACTGACCACTTTACAGGACCCTGTCAAAAGCATTGTTGTGACTCCGTAAAATTAATCTTTCCCTAAAAAGGCTATTTCAGAGTGAAAAAAACACAGTCAAGAAAAGAACAGCCTTTTTATATTTGTAAAATGTACCTTATAGAAAAAAAGACAAAGATATTTTATGAGTAAGGGGAAGGTGAGATGAGGGAATGGAAGCTTTATTAAAAGACATTATGAACATAAGAAAATAGAGAAAACTTAATTAAATTAAGGTAGAAATGAGTAAAGCTGAGGACAGCTTTGTAAACACCAGAACAGTGAGACTTTATGAGAATTGCCTGTAACGGAACACTTTTAAAGTTAGGCCTGACCCACTTGTGTAAATGATGATGTTACATATTTATTTGTAATAAGGGAGTGGAGGGTGTGATTTGTGGAGATGGGGTGACAGGAAATCTATTTAAGTTCTACTTTTTTAAATCTTATGGAGGAACTTCTGGGATTGCTCTAGAAACTTGATGATGTACTGGTAAGGAAAAAAAAAAAGGAACCATATTTCTGAGAGCACTTTTTGTTTCATAAATAACTGATTGTATTGCTTCCAAGGCTGGGATACCATCAGAATATGGATTAAATAGAGGATCTGTAAGATATTAGAGAAAACAAATACATTTGTACAGTCTCAGAAAAAACTCCAAATGATTCACAGTTACTATAGCAAATTTGGAGAGTAGGGAATAGTAGCTGGATGGTAAGTTGTTAATTTGTTCTGGCCCTTTATGGTCCAGCATTATAAACAATTTTCACCATTTCCAAGGAAGAATTCCTGGGGGAAAGAGTGTAGTGAATAAACTGTAAAATTATACTTCTGCATCCCTCTGTAGTAAAAGTGTGTTTGCCCTTGGATTTCACCAAAATTACTCTGAAAATGTGAGTTGCATTTGCTCCCTCAGGTTTTTCCCATTTGATCAAAAATACTTATTTATTCATCTTTTTTGATGGGAAATAGATTCACTATATTCAACTGAACTGGAAAGGCTTCATAAATTATTGTTTAGTAATTTAGTAGAAATTCACTGTTAAATGGATTATTGAGGGGGATATTAAATTAATTCTACTGCCATTTCTAAGCCTGATTCTTTTTCAACATTCAAAACTTATAATTGACAGGAAATCTGATGTCATTGAAAGTGATGATAAAATCTCACTTCCTTCAGTAAAAAAGGTTATTGCCAATTTTTTTGGGCATCTTGAATCATATATTAATAAAGGCATTCTTTAAAGCCATTTCTCACCTCCTCCATTCTTGTGACCATCAAAACAAATACTTTTGTGTTTGAGATGAAAGCAAAGTATGTTTCTGTTTAATCATTCTGAAGAGCTTATAGTTTAAATATTTAGGCTTTCAATTACTGAGTACAACTATTAAAGACAAAAGTCTGAAAATTTGGGGGAGCTTACATGTTAAACTTCAGGCTTTAACAGCAACTCAAGGCAGTACTAAAACCAATACATTCTCATATTTTTGCAAGCACGATAAGCAGACTTGTAAGTTGCTGGTGATAAATATTGGAGTTTTACATTCCCACAAGGAATGGCTGCTAGTGAGAAGGCAGGGTTATGGATAAATGACATTAGTGTTTTCAACTGCATTGCTCCCTGAGGCTTTTCCCTGTTCCTCATGCTCAATGTCAAAAGGTAGAGAATCTTTGACTCTTGTTCTGCATATAAAAGATGGAAAAGGAGCTGCAGATGAACTATATGTTGTCATCCTACACTGAGAAAGGCACTAACACAGAGTGCAATTAAACACATAGTTTATCTCATTGCTCTCACATTTAAAGCTAGGTACATTTCTGAATACTTAATAAGTAAGGTACAAGGGAACTACTTCCTTTGCATTTTAAATTTTAAACCAGGTGATTTAGTTTCATGGGAAGCTCATAATCAGGGTAGAACCAAATTGTGATTCCACATTAATCTGATCTCTTTCCCATTACTATCAAAGGTAAACTACCCAGTTACTCTATGGGAATAATAAAACCTTTTTCATAATGAACCTAGAATTTCAGGATTAAATAAAGTTAATAGAAAAAACATGCTATGTAGGTATGTTGAATTAATTCAGAATTATTTTTCCCTTTCATTATGCCTATATGGCTGCCTAAATATATTTTTGATGTGGTCAACAAACTACGAATCTCACTCAATTTTCCAAAAATTCTTGCTGAACAATCTATTTTCATTTAACCTGTGGTAAGTACCATTAGCATTTATGGGATTCACGGGTACATGTGGTAAAGACAGCAAAAGACTTCATATTTCCGTAGTTTTGACCTTTTCACATATTAGCCAAGCTGCACTGAAAATTTTGTTATGTGTCCCTAGTAAAATCATGGAACAAAATGTGATTTTATTATTCTGATATTAAAAAATTACAGTCTAAGGAAGTGTCAACAGTGTGAGTGAAGGTTTTTAGTATGGATCTCAACAAAGCATCATTCAAAAGTCTTCCCCATATCAGAGTTGAGCCTGCAGTATTGAGTACATTTTTTCTTCCTTTATGGTGCTGAGAAGGTAAAAAGTGGAGTTTCCTTCATTTTTAGAAAGAGGTGCACAATAAATCTATTACCAGGTGACCGTGAAATATTCATTTATACATAAAATCCTGGGAAAAGTTTAATAACCTGAATCAGGGGTAAACCAGATGTAGCACTGAAGGAAAATGCCCAGTGATCATGTCTGTGCTTTGGTATTATGCTGAAATCTTCCTTTCTAGGAAATTCACCTTTACTTATTTGGCTATAGGAAGAGCAGAAACCTAAAGGTCTGAAACTTGTCACCAGCCCTATTGCAGTTTTCAGCTTTGTCATTCACTCAAATGTCCTTCAAGTTTTTAAGACTGCTCCCTTGGCACCTTTTCCTACCCTTCCAGTACATGTTCTAAGGAAGCTACTCTTTTTCTGAGACATTAAAAAAGCTCCATGAAGTTACATTTGTTACTGCAATTGAATCCTGTATTCTTCTGCTGGTACAGGTGAATTATATGCTTTCCTATTTGGAAATGTTTATTCTATCTTGAGAGTCCCAGAAGAAATTTTAATAGCTGACCCTTTGGACATGTGCTGTGACTCCAGAAGCATTTTAATGTTGTTTCTATCGGAGGTCTGTAGCTTTTAGCCTCATGTGACAATACAAAAAAATAGGTTAGCTGGTTATAATTAATGTTTCTTTAACTGGGTCATCAGAGTATAAAATCTCACATCAATGGTAATTAATTGGCACTTAAGCAAATATTTAGCATTTCCCTTGTTAGTCTCATAAAGGCATGAGCTTTGTCTGTAATTGTCAGAGTCAGGATTACTTCATTCTAAAAAATCTGGAAAACATAGTGCACAGTGTATATTTCACTATGGCTTTAATTTTCTTAATAATGTAACATAGAAAACAATTTCAAAGGGATACAAACTTTATTGGTTTTCATTTTAAGTTATCATTAGTAGATCACACTTTATGACTAGATTCTACTCCAATATTCTACCAATCTCTACTACAGGCCTAAACCCATCATAAATTCTTTAAAATATAATTCAAATGGCCAATATTGCAAACATAGTTTTAATATATTCTAACTGATTCTTAGGAGACACTAGAGAAATAACCACTCTAATTATTATTCAAGAGTCATTACCTTATGCAAAAATATACAGTTGTTATTTATGAGGCAAGATGTAGCTTTTCTGTTTGGTTTTGGGTTTTTTGTAAGCTAGGATTGTGAACAGAAATCAGAAGTGTCTTAATATTATATTAACTTATTTGTAGGCTACAGTGGTGTTGAACTCACTGTCATTACTAACAGAAAGGCCACAGGCCTTGGGCTCCCTTCCCTGGGTAAGTCCCAGCAGGTGGCTGGACTACCATTGCCCTTTGGGGCCTGTTGGGCAGCTTTCACCCCTTTTCTGGGAGTCCAGGGGTAAGCGATAATGTTAGTGTAAGAAAAAACAAAAATTATCAAGGATAGGATTAAGGGACATTGGAAAGGTGAGCACATTACTGGGGAAAATGGGTAGATGCTAGGATGGGCTTTTAAAAAAAATTAAACTGCATTGTTGAAAATTTTCTATATATCATAATAATACTTTTAGACTGTTAAATATGGATTTGACTAACGATAAATACATAAGCTGTTCTCCTTTCTGGTCTCTGCAAGATGACGTGAATAAAAAATGTTCTGCATGATTCACTAGATTGCGTTGTCAGGAAGATGTAGAATTTCTCTGCCACTTATACTTTGTAAAATGCTGTTGGCACATAATAATTGGGCACAAAGGCACTGGTGCATTGAGAAATCCCACTGAAATATTAGGCCAAATTCATTTCAGAAAATTATTGAATTAAAACAAATTTGGATGACAAAATTAGGTGATAGTCTAGGTCATGTGATGATAGCATTAAGAAAAGGCACAAACACCTGTGCGAAGAAGAACAACATTAATTGTGGTTGTAGGCTTGATTTTCAACGAAGTAGTGAGGATTAAATTGCTATAATATGGGCGCTGAGTGTTGTTTGAGATTCTGTAGTGTACAATGCCCAGTGTCCAGTAGCTGGTACTGAAAAGTCCAGGTCTGCCATAGGCATCTGTAATGGATGCATCCAAAAATGCTGGGCCACCTCAGGGCCTGCGTGTTCTGGTTTGATATCTGAGCCCACAGAGTTACTATTAGGGTAACCAAGATAGCACTTGGTTGAAAACTGTTGATGAAGAGTCCTGAGGATCTCAGGGCAATGCCTTCCTGGACACATTACTTCTCAGTAAGAGCCACATTCTATTAAAAAATGTTTGATTAGAAATGACTCTCCTTTGTTCAAATCAGCCAGCCTCTGGAGAGACTAGAAACAATCTTAAGGGGGAAGACATTAGGCTGAGAAAGGATACCCAGAAGTGGAACCATCAAGTGAGCGCTGTCTTTCAATGCTCTTTTGTCACAATGTCCATTGGGCTAACAGAGCTCTTCACATAACTAAATATTCCAGTACTCTGGTAAGCAGCCAAACTCTTCTATTCTTCATAAATTTGCTGTGACTCAGGGGCATCCAATGAGGCTTATGGCATGAGAAACTGTGGATGATTGCTTTTTTTCCAGCTGTATGACCACACAGTATATTAATACTAATGAAGTCTCTCAGGTGCATCCTGATGATGAAAATCCAGAGGGATACAATACCTTCTTTAAGTCTGACACTAGTACAAGTTATTTAATTACATCAGAACATTATGTAATAACATCAGAACTGCAGTCAACCTCACATATCCTTCATAGTCACAATTGCAGTGAAGTTGAACTGCTTTTCTAACATTTCAAATGCTTTTGTAAAATGCTTTTTTATTAATAAACATTTTAAATTTTTGAGCATGTAGTTTATCTTCTGTATAAATGCATAATTTAGTGAGTGTGTAGGAGCATCCAGTCTCCATGAAGATTATGCAGACTTTCTGAACCTGTTTATCCTCTAGTTTTGGCTGCTTTGGTTCCTTGGTAAGATCTGCAGGCACCAACAGGTAGAATTTCTCACTTAATTTGTTTATTAGAATAAAAAATATGTTTGGAACACATTTATTGGACACATACTTTTGGTATTTCAAATGTCTCTGGGGTTTGGCTGGCCAGAACAGATTTTTTCAGAGGTATTGAAACAGAATTGTTAGGCAAAAAGGATAAGATATATACATCTAAAAGACAGTTTCTTAACTGGTAGTTCATGCCTGTACGTCGACAGCCTAATGTTTTTAAGATTCCAGCGTATACTTAAGGCTTACCAGCTTAGTAGATTATTAAAAAGTCAGTTAATATCACAGACCAGCTTAGGACAGAACCCAAAACAACAAAAGGAATAAAAAAATAAAAATAATTTTAAAAAAATCATGCATCAAATTTTACTTGCATCAAAAATATGTACATGTGAGATTTACATTTTAAAATAAGGTCATGCTTTGCCATATATTTCCATGAAATTTAATATGAAGCTTTCCCGTATTTATGCAGAAGAATATGACAATTTGGTTTTCTTTTTTTCTTTTTTTTTCCAAGAAAACTATACAAGCTTTGAAGTACATAAAAATCCCATTTAGCATGGGGAGATGAAAGTATCCATGAGTAAGTATATCAAACTTTTAAATACGGCATTTAGAATAAAAACACACTTCACTGTCTAGGCATAAATCAATCAGTGTGCAGGACCTTCCTGGGGCAAAGGAGGAAGGAGAAATTTGCTGGTTTTAAAAACAAGTTAACAACAAAACAACACTGAGGATGAAGAAAAATGATGTCAAGGCAGCTGATGACAGGAAGAATCTTCTGTTAATATTCACTCATGTTTAAAACAAACTGCCAGTCAAGACATCTGTAGAAAACAAACGTTCAGCTGTCACTGAGGAGACTTGGCATTTCAGTTTCATTGGCTCCTTTCCCACAGCCTTACTTACAGCAGTTTCCATTCATGTTTGCAGTTTATATTTGAACAACAGAAGCTGTAAGTTGTTTTCCTTTTTTCCTCCTAATTTTTCTTTTTATGTAAAATCTGACTGGTTGGAGGAGCTGTTTATTCATCACCTGGGGAAGCTGTGGATGTCCCATCCCTGGAAGAGTTCAAGGCCAAGTTGGAGGGAGCTCAGAGCAACCTGGTCAAGTGAAAAGTGTCCCTGCCCATGACAGGGGGGTTGAACAAGATGATCTTCAAGGTCCCATCCAAGCCAACCCTTTCTTTGAGTTTATAATTTTACAGTCAACCTCTGGTTTGTATTAGCTGCATGTCCTTAGGTCACAGAATCACAGAATCAGCTAGGGTGGTATTGGGGTCACCTCTTTGTCCCGAGCTGGGGCGCTGTGGACTGACGGTCAGAAGAACTCAGGCGCAGCAGACATCAGAAGGCTTGATCAGAAGGCTTATACTTAGAGAGTTTATTCAAGATAGATAACAGACAGTTCTCAT
>JAOXXN010000001.1:106025081-106044080 GCA_026770055.1 Myrmophylax atrothorax | reverse complement strand
TGCAAACTTGTTAAAATATTTTTATGTTAGCAATCTCTGCATTTGTCTTAAAATACGTTCTTTCAAAAATATTTCAGTCACTTCTAGTTTTTCCATCAGTACATGCTTGTCTTTGACGTCAAATATCTTAAAATGGCCATCACACAAGGACACCTGATAGTATTGCATTTAAAGAATAATTATATCTTTCCAGACTTTATATCTAATTTTGAGTTTCTTGTAACAAAAAGTGGGTTTTCTTTTTTATTAGGAGAATTTTTTTTAATATTTGTAAATTAATATCATGTAGGTTTTCTAGAAGTCTTTGTTTTAAAAGTGAAGTACCTTTATCTGTAGAGAAGGCAGGAGGTAAACATATTTTTGTAGAGCAGCACTCAGCTTTTGTATATCCTTTGTATCCATATAGTTTCTTTCAAATACCTTTGGAGAAGAATAACTTCACATTCTTTAAAAAGAGAGGTTATGCTCCTTGAGAACAAGTTTCTGTTGGGTGTATGCTTTTTTCAGTTAATCAGCCCCCTAAATAAGAGTCTTATTTTCTTAATTCTTTCAAGTTGTCAGTTAACAACCCTTACTGCATCATGCAGAGAAAAGAAACACAGTATTAGGGATCTAGGTCTGTCATTCTAACCTATTATATATTGTAAAAGCAATACAGAAGTCCCAGAACTACATTAGAAGTGATAAGTGCTAGAATTTTTCTGGTAAGGTATCATATCCACAGTAATTTGATACTTGCAGAAAGGTAATGTAGAATTCCACTAATTACCCTCAGCATCTAATTTAATAAAATTAGCTATGAAAAAGGAATGTGCACAGCAACTACATAGTTCTCAGAACATCATTTATAGCAAAGACAGGTTTATTACAACTGAAGATTACCAGGAGTTGGGGGTTTTTGTTGTGTTGTGTTTTGTTTTGTTTCAGTGGTGAGTTATATTTTGATTTCCCCACAAAGGCAATTGTGAGGTGAAAGTTAACAATATCCTTTTCCCCTTGAGAAAATACAGTAATCTGCTTTATTGCCTACTTTACTCTTTCCCTGAAAAGCCATGTGGTTGCTGCAGGAAACATCATGTATTGAATGGAGAGAGAAGAAATTGTGGAAATCACCTCCAAATGAGAGATTAGTGTCAGAGACTGTGCAGAACCCTCACCAGCATTTCTGATGGAAGATCAAACAGAATTTCCTCTTTTTGAACAGAATTCCAGCAAAATACTTACAGATTGGAAATGAAGCCAAAAGAAGCCTCCATGTGTTGAAGTGCTCAGCTGGATCAGGACCAGAGGGGCTGGCCAACCTTTGCTTGCTACGTTGATTTCATTCTAAGGGTCCATATGTTTGTCGAGAACTGTTCTTCGTGGAATGCCTCAAAACAATATTACATTGCGAGCTCGATAGAAAGAAATTGCTTCAGCCAGCTCTGCAGTGTGTTTGTGGTGTATTATGCTGCAGTGGTTAATAGAGCACAACCACACTGTAAAATGGCTTAGGACAAAAGCAGAAGAATGCTGAAACTAATTAAAAATGCAACGGAAAATGAAGCAGGCAGAGTGTAATTACCTGAGCTGAAATTTAGCCAGGACATAAGAATTAAAAGCTTACTCCTAGGAAGCTTTCTTGACTTCTTAATAAACATTAGAGGTACAAGGTATTGCTAAAGCATTTGCCTATGCATGTTCATTTGAATTTACATTGAATTTATGCAATTCACTCTCAGCATTAACATACTGATAAGCTACAAGTTACGGATTACTTAAATGCATAATGTTTATATGGCAAGGAACTGTGCAGACAAGTTATTCATAACTATAGTACTGTAATTCATGTGGGGTATAGAATGCAGTTAGAATGAGGGCTACCCAAATCCAGTTATTATAGCCTTGGTACAGAAATGATAGAAAATATGAGCAAAGTCAGGATATACTCTCCAAAGATAATCCAATGTATGTACTCATATTTGTATTTTCTACATCTGGTGTAGACAATGGCTCTGGTCCAGACTAGGGAGGTAAACATATCCAGTTTGCGCTGGATGGGTTTGTGGATGGGTTTTGACAGGGTGATACCAGAATTCTTGATTCTCCATCCAGGTGCTCCCTTGTTGGCTTCCTCCGCCTTGTGGAAGCAGATTTGAGCTTTGTGTTAAGGTCAGAACTATGGGTTTGCTTTGTTGTGCTGCACCAGTTGTGGTGATCATATGCTGGGCTGCCTAGCAAGCACTACCCTGCTTAGGTCCTTTGGGTAACATCAGTTTTCCTGTGTTCTACCTCTTCTTTTTGATACTCTTGTACTTCCCTTTCCCCATCCCAGTCTCCTCTCAGACAGCCTGCTCAGTTATGTTTTCTGTGGTTCTAGTTTTGCTACACCTGTAGTCAAATCTCAGCCTTATAGAAGATAAATGTTATTTTGGAACTGTTGGCTTTATAAGGTTTTAGTACCCTGGACATACCTAAGTCTCATCTCTTAGTACCTGTGAAGCCCGGCACAGACTGACTTATAATTCTCTGTGCAACCAACAATAAAATCTGCCTTCCTTCTCAACACTGTCTGTGACTTCTGTCAGCTTCTCACACTTACCTGTCAGGTATAGCAATTCCCATCTGCTGTTCAGTGGTCATCCATGTTCTGTCCAGCATAGGCTTAAGGGTCAAGCCAGCAGACCGGAGAGTTGCTCTGAGCTGTAACATGCCTGGTCCACTGGAGATATAACATTTATGAAGCTGATTGTAAGAGCTTCTAGAGCAAAGAGATCATCTGGCAAAAATTAAATTCACATTTCAGAAACATGGTCACAGAGTTGAAGTTCACAATGGATTTTTATGACTAAAAAAATAATGAATGTAACTTTAATCTATGTCTAGTACCTCTAGACATCCAGAGTTAGATCTCTTAAATAAAATAAATAAAGACATCAAAGTATCTGAAGTACCTAAACTGATTTTAATTTGTGTGAATTTTGAGGTTTGTTTTTGGAGAGTGGCTCATAGATAAATTTGAAGCTGCTAGAAATGTGTATGTATCTAGTCTTTGTTTTACCCTGACAGTCTACAGTACTGGGAACAGATGAGCATTTTGTGATATGAAACACCGTCCTGTGTCCAACCAGCAGAAAAGACTAAATCAACCAACTGTGACTTCCATCCACTGCCAAGGTCACTGATTTCAACCAATATGAGGGAGACAAGTAATTATTTTCAAATGTGAGTCTACTGAGTACAGAAAGGGTAAACTCACCAAGAGTCAGTGGAGCAGTGCTGTTTCCATTCATACTCCAGCAGCTCGTATATGAGGAACTCAGCAGAAAGATGCTATAAAATAAAGCTTAAAAAAAAAAGTATTGCAGTAGAACAGCAAAGGCATACTCCTTTAGCTACAGGAGAGGGTCAATTTCTGCTCACTTGCATTCACTTGATTTATATATTTTTCTGCTTTCATGCATTATTTTGCTCTAGGATTTGTAAAGCTATCAACAGGAGAATAGAGACTCTGGTTCATTCATTGATACTTTATGGCAAGTAATTTATTTTCATTACTAGTCTAAGAAAACTTGTTCATTTTATTTACTTCTTAATTAAATTAAATCTTTAATGGGAATAGTTTTTAAACTATCCAAATGCATGTCAGCAAAAATAATTTTCTCTAACTGCACGTATAACTATTTTTTCCTGAAAATTTTCTTGTAAACTTAGTAATAATTATTTTGGCTTTTAATTTGTACTAATTAGGTGGACATTTGGATAACAGCAGATGTTTCAAGGAAATTGAACAGTGGGTTTTTTTGATTTTCCTGTAGACAATTCTTAGAGCAAATATCTTTTTTACATGTTAATTAGACTAATTTCTACATCCAGATTACATATTAGCAATTAATATGTCCAGTAAATTCTTAGAAATATGTGTGGAGATTTTTTTTCCCTACAGAGTTCCTGTATAATGTTGTATTTCTGATTAATATTCTCAAAATAGAAGTTTAGCCTCTGCTACAAAAGGAGAACATGGTGGAAATACAATTTCTGATATTGTGATTTTCTTGAAAATGTAGCTTTTGGGAAAAAAGCCCAAACTGTGAATATTTATGAAATAAGTAGAAATAATTCCTTACATTTTTGATTCATGGGCTAAGGAACCAGCTGGTTTGAACCACTGCAGAAATCCTGACTTAGTTAGAGAGCCAGTGATTTACATTGATGGTGGATTAGGTTCATTGTCCTTAACTGAGGGAAACATCTATAGGGCAATTATGCTATTCAAGATTTGTTATAACTGGCAGTATGTATGAAAGCTATGCAAGAACTGTTTAGAAACAGCCAAGACACTGGTGTGTTATCCCAACAGTTTCAACCACAAATTCAAAGCACAGCACCTTGCAGGCTGATAGAAATAAAATTCCCAGCCAAACCCAGTACAACAACATAAGGTGCTACCTCTGGAATAGGAAGAGTGAAGTAATGCAGAAGTTCTGACGCTCACCACTCCGCACAATCAGGCTCTTATCCAAAAATCAGGTTAATTTTTCCTTTCCTTTCAGGGTTGTATTTTAATGGTTAAGATGTGTTCCCTTCATTAAGGGACATCATACTATCCTACATGGGGGTCTGATTCTGAAGTGGCTGGTAGTTCACTTCCATTTTCAGCTTTGAGCATTTCAACTCCACTGATCACTTGACTACCATGAGGCATTACTTTCCTCCATCTCTTCATCCTCCCTCCACCCTTTTTTCCCCTAATTTACCCATTGGGTAAACCCAACTCTGTTTTGGATTCAACATTAAGGCAAAGATACTAAAAAGGTAATACTCTTAGACTCTGCTCAGGAATTTAGATGGGAGGAGAGCCAACTGCTCAGAAGCTGCTTGTCTACAGTTGTTTGTGGTATGAAAGTTCATGGCACATGTTGCAACTTAAGGAAATAAATCATTTCTATGAGCCAATTATGGATTTTATAAAAGAAAAGCATAAGCAAGCAAATATTCTCTTAATGAGACATATTTCTAAGCTAATATGCTACAGTTTTATTAGCTAATTAAAGATGAACAGTACAACGATCAAATAATGGGCACATTTAAAATTGAATCAATAAATCAGTCGGTTCCAATGATTTAGTCACTAAATTACTGCATTGAATAATCAGCTTAAGTTATGAGTTCAACATGAAGGAACTGCTCAGTATTAGCTTTGTCTTGGGAGAATTCAAGAGGGGTCTAGGTTCCTTTTTCCATGCTAGGGTCCGTACAAATTCTTGTCAATAAAATACATATTCATCTTATCTTTTGGACTTCAACCTTAGATAAGCACTTAAGCTGTGATTGAGCAAGACCTTCTAACATTCATAGACATAAAGAAGTAAAACTTTCTTTCAGAGTTCAAGGAGTGAGTCCAGCCATTTAGTTTTAGGTAGCCCTGCAAGCAGCAGGGAATTGGACTCAGTGATCCTTATGGGTCCCTCACAACTCAACATATTCTATGATTCCTTTATCTCTGTGTGCCTGAAAGTTTGTAGGTAGCTGATTTTACCTGGAAAGCCTTATAGAAACATTAGGAACTGTTATCTATGCACAGAATGAATATTCTATGTAGAGGACTGAACATTTAGCCTTCCTACTGATATTTATACATTCTGTAGGATTAAAATTACAGACTTTTCTATACTGAAAGTGTTTCTAAGGCTGAAACTGTCAGTCTTAGACCCAGGGTAAGCATAACCACCATAACTACCCCAGAAAAGGGCAGACAGTAGGAAGGTATTGGGCAAGAGTTTTGGCAACATTATAATTGAATTTTTTCTTTAGCACATAATTTATACTATTGGACTATTGCTGAAACACTAATTAAATTTCCTGATGAATTAATATATATATATATATATCTTCTTTTTAATCCAGACAAATTTTACTTGGGAATGGGCTTTCAGTTCCTGCCCTCATTAATGTTCATGAAGTCATTGTTAGGTGTAGTATCAAAATACTCTCTTCCTTATATAATATTTTGAATAGTATTTCCTTTAACCAAGAGGAATCTAAAAATCCATT
The DNA here is from genome assembly GCA_026770055.1 of Myrmophylax atrothorax. Classification (NCBI taxonomy): domain Eukaryota; kingdom Metazoa; phylum Chordata; class Aves; order Passeriformes; family Thamnophilidae; genus Myrmophylax; species Myrmophylax atrothorax. The sequence continues at coordinate 106,038,047 of JAOXXN010000001.1, read as the reverse complement.
CAGTCACAGTTTATTATGTAAAAGTATTAAAAATTGCATTTCCCTCATACACACATCTCAGGATCTAGTCCTTACTTAATTTCCTTCACCATGTTGGTATTTTAAGAAATAACTCATTCAGAAAACAAACATAACATTTATTTGTGTAAACCACAAGAAGCTTTCAGAGATTTTATTGACATTTCCATAAAATTATAAATATGTTGAGGCACAATAAGAATTTATATAGCAAGAATGTAATTTTGTAAGTGTATTAGTTTGGGTTTTTCAGTGAGATCATATGCATATTTACTGCTGTTACAATAGAAAAATAAATGTGTGTGTGTATGCTCAGATCTTAAATAATAACAAAAAATGTTCTTAACCATAAGGTTAACTGTATGATTGAATTTACTGTGACTATTCCTTTGATGATGGACTTCATGTTAAAATCCAGTTATATTTGCCGTATTGAATTTACACAGCAGTTATCATTTGTGTACTGAACTATCCAGTAAAACAAAACCTTGAAAAGTACACTGTAATATTTATTTATTTATATTTGTTCTTGTTACTGATCTAAGCATCTTATGGAAAATATGAAGGTTAACTTTTTCTCATCTCTTGTTTAGTGGAGTATTTGTCTCTAAATGTCTAAGTGATGTGATTTGCCTGTCTTTTTCTGGGGCTTTGAGTTTTTTTGGTGATGATATCTGATCCAGCATTTCCATTGAACAACATACCATTTGTAGTTTCTTGGGATAATATACATGCTGAGCATTTGAGAGTCATATCCATAATCAATGCTTTAAGCAGTGTGAAATCTTAAAACTTATAACTGTTTGGCTTAGGCTTATTTACTTAGAAGTCTTTTGTCTTCTAGGATGTATGACAAGCAGAGACTTTTACAAAACTGAACAACAGGATTCAGGATTCTGGCTCTGGGGCCTTTATGAGTGGAACAAATCGTAATAATTGGCTTGGATTGTTCAGCTTTCCTGGTATTTTTCCCCCTGCTCATTACCAGGCAATACATATTCTGAATCACTTATACATACTTTAATTTCACTTCAGAGTGCAACATGAGTCTGCTTCTGCGTTTTCTTTTAGGTGGAAAACTAATGAAAATATAAATGAAAAGAATATTTTAATGTAACTAATGTAAATACATATCTATATATACACATGAATAATATATTAAATATGTGCATTTGCTAATATGTGTATAAAGTATTTCAAGATTTCTGTTACACATTTGACTAGAAAACCATTGAAAGATCATATTTAAGAAGACAGTCCTTCAATGGGAAAGCGATTTATGGGTATTCCTGCGAATTTTCATTAAAAATCTTCTTTCTCCTATCAGAATTCAGGAAAAAAACATAATATGACAAGTCACTGTAATCTAATTCATCAGTTCCCTTCCCACCACTGCACTGGGATCATCCCAGGCAGCTCTACTAAACAACTTTATGCCAACCCCAGTAGCATACCAATCTCCACAACCTCTTACAAAATCTGCTGCACATTTGTGGTAGCATTTCAGAAAAAGGCAGATCAGATTTCATTAGAAAGAGTATCAAAGCATCAACCAAAACATGATTAATTAATATTGCCCTATATTTTACAGAAACACCATTTTGGGGTTAGTTTTCTCCTAAATGAGATAGAAACTTACTTACTTACTTGTGTGCTGGGATATATAAGGCCCACTGAAACATTTTGTGGTAGAAGCTGATGTTAGCTCACTGCCATACTTCATGCTTTCTGACACTTCCAATTAGCATGGATCAGTAAAAGGAAAGGTGTTGGTTCAGGCAGCTTCCAATGATGCATTAAAATTGAAAATTAAATTCTAGCAGGTTTATTCATAAAAGAAAAAAAGAGCTTTAATGGCAGCTGCCACTTCCAAAAGGACCAATCAGTCATTACTCAGCTGAACACCTGAGACAGTTTTCAGTACAATTTGTTTGTTTGGTGGGAAGTTCATTTACGGGTTTTTCATGCTGATCTAATTGATTTGCAGGAGGGCTAACAACCCTGTTTCCTGCACCTGGTTTGACAATTGATACCATCTGGTTCATTGGATTAGCAGCTGTAGTTCACTACTTGTATCAATTCAGACATGTTTGACAAGAGTTCTGCATCTTTGGTCTCTTTCAATTCATTTCTCTCTTTATATGCTGAAATCTGCAGAGCTTCTCCACTGCAAACCAAGGTTTTCTTAATCTATAGTACAGGGATAACAGGATGATGACAATTATTATTCTAGTCTAGTTAGAGCTGAAAAAAAGCCTACATCGAGCATGGAGCAAACACCAGAGGATGAATTAACATTGAGGGGCACATCTACATTTCATTGAAGGTGGAGGGTGCTCATATCTCAGAGGAGTAGAATATTCATCATGAAGAAAATAAATATAATTTTTACATTTTAAAAATTATTATCAGGTCTACATGATGCCTTGTTGAGTGTGTCATCTGCCATAACACGACTGCCTGACAATTCAATGAATGTTTCAATGTGTCTCTCATAGTGTGAGAAACTGGGATAAATTTAAACCTGTCATTCCTTTCACATATAGACCATTCTAGAAGTAAGAGAAATTGCTCAAGGGACACCCTGCCCTGCTCTGGGGACACATTTAACCAGAAGGAGACCTGTTCCTGTTCTGCATGTGCAAGGCTGCTGTCAGTTAACTTGTTCTTAGACTTCCCCACCCCACAGTATGACAAGAGACAGCCATGCAATGGTGACGAATTAATTTGTATTTTAGAGTACTAAAAACAAACTAACTAAAAGCTTTCTGGTGATCACCATAGAATGGTGCTAATTGGAGTGGATTACTGACCAGCATAATTTATGGTGAACTGCAGCTCATTATGCAAGAACTGGAAAGACCAGAATGGAGGGGAGTATCATTGTAACTGTGCCCTGTTCTCTTATCCTCTTTGTAAACCTTCCACCTTCTCAGTCTACAGAGGGAAAAAAAACCCTCATGGAAAAACATACTTTTGTTTTAACTAGATGTGCTGCTTTAAAGGTAAACCAGCAGGAGAAACTAACCCAACACAAAAGAGATTATAAGTCAGAGTTACAATAAATGCAATGATACAATGAAAAATTGTTTTTAACCCACAAAACCCAGAAGTATAACCCAGCCGCCTGGGGCACAAACAGAATAGTGTTCATTAACGCTTGTGCTGAGCCCCATGTTGTTCCCCTGAGCCCAAAGTAAAAAGAGGGAAATAAAAACCTGTTGGTGCAGATGATGGTCACAGTCCTGTCAAGGTTCTGATCCTACTCTGGATCTGTTGAATGGTCCCAGAAGACCCCAAACCCCAAGATTATATACCCTCTGGTTCAGGTGGGACGGCCCAGTACCTCCCCCAGGGTGGGGAGTTCCACAATGGGTGATCTGACTCTGTGAGTTATGCACCCTCAGACTTGGTGTGGAGGTGCTAAAGACTCCCTGGAGGGGAGTTATCACAGCTTTTATCTCACAGGCTTCTTTAACATCCACCTTATAGCCTGAGGGGCCAAGTTGGGGGGCAGCTGCTGCAAATGGTCCATTGTTAACAGTTAATGAGAAATAACAGGGAGTTTAGAATACACAGCTTTGGTCCCACCCACACAGTGATAGACTGGTCCCTGCTTGCTGGATTAGGACAGTAGACTATTCTCACATTCTGATGTTAGATGAAAAAATCTGTATTTTTGCTGTCTGAACACCACCATATAAGGCCTTTTTGGTCAATGGACTCCTAAGTTTTGTCTCATCTGCTGAGATCCTGCTTCTCTCACTGTATAATCTGATAACAACTGTATAAGAGCTGATGAACCAGAGTCCTTTACAAAATGGAGGAAGTTTCTGGACTACTATCCTGCTTGAAGGTTCTGAAGAGTGCAGATGAATATCTGTGAAGGGTATATAGTATGGATGAACAGGTTGCTATTTCAATATACAGGTTTCACAAAGAAAATGAACCTACCTCTCATTCATATTTATGTGCATGACTTCTCAAACCTTGAAAATATCTAAGCCTATTTTACAAACATAAAATATTCTTTAGAGCTCTCTATGGTGATATGGTATAACAAGAGTTTCACTATTTGGTACCAGGTGAACGTGTACACAAAATTACAATGCCGTAATATAGAAATGTGTAATTCTATTGGTATATAAATATATGGATATGGAACTTGTAACGGACACTGCTTTGGGTGGAAGTTGGGATACAATGTACCTACCAAAGGTGTTGTAATGGAAAAAAAAAAGAAAGAAAGAGAAAACTGCAATAAATATTTAAACTCTAACCATTTATCTGGGATTATTAACATTTGTGATCAGGTTTTTTTGATGTACAAAGTGTAGCTCAATTATTAACCAATTAAGCTTACTTTGTTTGATTAAAAAAATGATTTTTCTAAAATATAAGGTGTTTTACATGAACCATTAGTTCATTTAAAAGATTTAAATTAATGTTTTCCAGTCACTGAAGAATAAATTTTTCAGAGGGGACGTTACCAGTACTGAAATCCTTGCAACACATTCTCTCCCAAAGAATAAAAAGTTCAGGTCTTGTGAGTGCAGGTACCTAGCAACCTTTTTCTGCTCTTGCAGCTCCCTGTCAACAGACTAGTTTTTGAAAACATGTTAATTAGTAGTACTGCTATTTCCCAGGAGAGAGGGCTATCTTAACTGCCAGCTACTATCCAGAAACCCTTTGTTTCAGAAATATCTCAATTAGTAAAAATAAGATAAATGGAAATTCAGTTTTTCCCATGGTATCTAGATATTTTTCCACTGCAGAATTATATAAATTGCAACAGAAACATCTCTATTAAAATTTGCATAGTCTATTAATAGGACTATCTACAAATGTAGATGTTTGTTTTCCACATATTATAGACCAAATTAGGAGAGGGAACATTTCAAAGTTACAAGATTGACACATAGAAACATTTTTGTATATGTGTGTAAACATTTCTTTATTTGTGTGTGTGCACTTATATCCATTTTTATATATGGAAAAGCAGAAGGTAATATTCAGCTTTTATTTGTATTATCATCAGGTAAATGGTTTTCTAACATTTTGATTTTATGTTTACTGTACACTTACAGCAAAAGTTGACCCACTAAATTTAAGGATTAATTATGAAAGCTATTTTCAGGAAGAAAAGTTGGTCTAAAGATGAGCATTTAAAATCTCTTTAGCATTCCTTGCTATAATTTTACCTCTACAGTAGCTTCTAAATTCATGCTTATCAAAACTGACAATAACAGTAAGCTGCTGGTGAATCTAGTACACCTAGAGGAAAAGTAGCAATTACTATGAAATCACTAATAATTTAATACATTTTGAAGTGCAGAAATTACTATTCACAAAGAGAGCAGACATTCTGCTATATCCACAAACCCAATGGTATTTTAACAGAATATTGAAATCAAAAGTGTCTTCCTCATAAGAATAAAAATGTAGTTGACCGTATTCTTTGCAGAAAAATGCTGCTGTTTCCCCTTTTATACAAACAGAATCATAGAATGGTTTGGGTTGGAAGGGACCTTAAAGATGACCTGGTTTGAACACACCTGCCCTGTGCAGGGACATCTTCCACTAGACCAGGTTGCTCCCAGCCCCATCAAACCTGGCCTTGAACACTTCCAAGGATGGGGGCAGCCACAGCCTCCCTGAGCAACTTGTGCCAGGGCCTTGCCACCCCCACAGTAAAGAATTTCTTGCTAATATCTAATCTAAAGCTAATATGTTTCAGTTTAAACCCATTCTCCCCCTTGTCCTGTCACTACAGGTTCTTGTAAATAATCTCTTTCCATCTTTCTTGTAGGCTCCCTTTCGGTACTGGAAGGCCAGAACTGGATCACCCCAAAGCCTTCTCTTTTCCAGGCTGAGCAATCCCAATTCTCTCAGCCTTTCCTCATAGGAAAGGTGTTCCATGTTTTAATATATTTGTGATTCTCCTCTGGGTGTTAGAGTGGTACAGCCAAGTCCAAGATTTGTGCTGAAGCAGGTTATCCAACCTGGGATGAACGTCCTAAGCAAGACAGGCTTTCTTTCAGTCAGTTGCTTTCTACATTCTGTAACTGAAAAGACATACACTGTTTTTTGCCCAGAGTAAAAATATGTTCTAAACACATTTGTAAGGCTCAAATATATGGAGAAATTTTGGAAGAAAAATGGATGGCAAAATTCAGAACACATAGTTTAATCAAATAATCCATAACTGATGTGACTTCCATAAATTTAGCGTCATTGAAAATTTTGTGATAAAATTTCGTGGTGTTTTCTGAAAAATCAAACTAGTCATTCTTTTCATCTGAGAAAATTTCAGTCTTGTCAAGTGTAGTTTTTGGTCTAAATTACTTCTGAAGTAATTTACTGAAGGCCATTAAACTGTAGGTGGTTTGCAGTGCATTGATAAATACCTACTTTTGACAATCAAGATCTATTGTCTAGTTTTGATTGGACACATTTCTGCAATAATTTAACTTATAGAATAATTTACCCTGTATAAAACCAGAATACATTTATATAACATTCACTTCCCTTGCATGTTCTGTAATATTCATTTAAAACCTGTTCTAGGATAAATATTCTTTCCTCCAAACTTAGTCTGCAGTATAGTTTGTGAGAGTATAAGAATATATGAACAAACAACTTACAACCAGATAAATTTTCTTGTCTGTTTAAAAATCTTGCCCTAACTATGTCAATAAATCTCTGTGCACAGTGATACCCTTTCAGAACTTAATTCATGCCTGGTTTCTTTTTAAATTATTAAAAAGTGTTCTTTTATCTCTTTTTAAAAATAAAACAATTTGGAACATTGCAAGCTGAATGTGCTTTACTGCAATGTTATTAAAAACATATTGAGCTATCAAATTAATAACTAAACCAGCAGAATTGTTATAGGAGCTGTGGATAAATGTGTTTTACAATACCCTACTGAAATAATTTTAGTTAAATGAGACTGTTAAGAAACCACAAAAGAATTTCATTTCATGTTTTAAGTCACATTCACATTACTGTTATCTAGTAGTTAATTTAATTGTGTTCAAGGTTCATTCATAGGATTGCATTTAAATGGGGGAAATAACTCCACAAAGCTACAAACAGTTGTTTTCTGCCTCCTTATTCTATCTAGAGGTTATATTCAGAAAATTGCATAAAATGTCCAGTCATTACCTGACATTAAGGGAATTTCTGAAATTGGCAATGAAGACTCTAAGGTCAAAAGGTTCACTTTTACTTTTGTATTTATAGACCAATTGAAAACAAAAGAGTAGGAACATGTTAGGATGTAAATTTCATTAACAATTTCTAAAACATTTATTTCTAACATATTCTGAATCAACATAGAATTTGGAGTCAAAAGAGCTTTTCATGTTCCACTTATATTATAGACAGGATAGATCTGCTTCTACAATGACTTACTACAGAGAATTGTTGGATTGCACAAAGATGAATGATGTTAGCCATCAAGACCTCAGCCTCAACAACTCTCATTTAGGTCACTGTAGGGTGGGTTTAATTGTATTAAGTCAGTATTGATAAAAAGAGCAGAGTAGGGCCAATGTTTTATTTTTGACCTCTTTTCAATGTGCTGTATGATCACAGATGCCTACTAAATCTTTCCTGTCCTCTCTCTTAACACATACACTTCTCCAGAAAATATTTTTTCTTCAGAGACTGTAGAGATGTCAGTGCCCCCAAGTGGCCTCAGAGAATGCTGGAACACACATACTTTCTATTTCTGGAAATTTTAAGCACGTTTGCCAGATTGGTTGCCAAACAGTGTGGCTCTTATTTGTTGTGTAAGGATCATCTTTTCTAGAGAAAAGTCTGTGTTTATGTGTGTGTTTATGCATAAAAGAGAGGGAGAGGCAGTGATATACGTACGTGCTCCACACAATCAACCATGTGCTTTTTGCAGCATTGGACCTCTGGACTTAACAATTTAGTTCCTTCAGATTTTATACTCTCTCTCATAGTTATAACTTTAATAGCAATTAGGAATACAAGCTTAAAAGATGTTCGTGTTTGCAGGGGTGTGGATCTCTTAATGAGAAAATCTTTATTTCAGTTTAAGAGACAGTGAACACACGTATAACTTGTAAACATCTCACACAATTCCCTGTTCCAGGGAACAGACCTGACCAGCAGACAGAAAAAGAAAAGAATCATCACACTCATTTGTTGGTTAACCTAATTTTGATTCAGAAATTTTCTATTTAAATGGAAAGCAGAATAACTGAGAGTACTGAGTATTTAATCAAATTCTCAGAGCATAAAAAGTGTCAGTGTAATCTCTTTGCTGAGTAAACCTCTTCTGGCCATATGATCAGACTTCAGCTGTGCAACAGTGCTTAACAAAAAAGCATGAGTAAATCTGTTAAAACATTGCTAATAAAGTCTGAAAGAGACAATAATGATGATACAATTGCATTCAGGAATCAGTGCTGTTTGACACACCTCTGCCTTTCTGTACAGTTCTGTCTTCCCTAGGGGTGATGAGAGGCTCTTTCATATATTTCTTTTGCCAGATGTGCTCTCTGTGAGCCTGAATCCAAACCCACTGATAAAAGCGTGTTTCAGTGTAAACCAAGGCCTACACTGTTATTTCAAACACTCAGAAATCACAGACCCACTCAATTTCTCCTTCAAATTATAAACTCTAATAAAACTATCACTAGAATTTTTAAAAAGAACAGTTCTTTCTCCTTAGCCTCCAAGAAATACTTCTGACTGTGAAGCACAGTAATTTGTAACTGATTGAGATAAAAAGGAATTCCTTTCATGTTCAAAAGCTGCATCAGCTCTTCTGAGTTTGAATTTCAGGTGAAACACCAAGCTCTGAAGGAGTCTCAGTAAACCTCAGGTTTTTGGCAATGCTATTCTTACAAAATTACTTCTAATATTCATTGAAGTTTTGTTATGCAGGTATGGTTCATAAGGATATTTCCAAAATGCAATGCCCTTTGGACCTAGACAGGCTGGAGGAGTGAACCTTGTGAAATTCAACAAGGACAAATGAAAAATTATTTAGCTGGCAAGGAATAATAATATATATTTTTAGCAAATGTGAGGTTACTCCCCCAACGGTGGACTGAGTACTTGGGAAGCAGCTCTAATGAAAAGGTCCTGGGGGTCTGGGCTAACAGCAAGCTGAGCATGAGCCAGCAGGATGCTGCATAGGTGAAACTCCTCAGCAGTGCCAAAAATATGGGTAGATGTGCAATGTTTCAAAATTGCTATTTGCTTCACCTTCACTTTGTCAGAGAAAAAAAATAACATATACAGCTAGGAAATTCCCACTCAGTCCATTATGTCCAAGATATTTTTGAAATGCTGCTCTGTTAGATGTTCAAATAGTTGGATCAAGTGGTGGAGAACTATATGGTATTTGCTGGGATTGAAGGGTGCACTGACGTGGAATAGACTGCCAATTCCACCAAACCCTACACCCAAATCTTATCAAAATATTAAAAATAATAATGAAAAATGAGGACTGAGATGACAGATGGGGATTAGTTGACATTTTTTCAGTTGATGTCTGTTACTATGGTTTTTTTCGGTAAGGATTTTTCCATTGAAATGCCAGAGTTCTCTCATTAGATTCAGTCCGAGATAATTCACTTATCTAGTAATTCAAGGTTGAATCTTTTTCTTGTAAACCTAATGTGACCTGTTATACTACATCTGCCATTTGTGAGAAATTCCTTGCAGAAACCTTTAATGATGTATATTTGTAGTGACATGGAATCCACAGAACAAATGATTGTATATATATTATTTTATCTAGGATAAATAGCAGAAAGAACAAAGAACAATAATCTCTATCTCTATATATTTCTGCTCACATATAATTCTTCATTTCAGTATTTCCTCGCATGGTCTTTCTGAGTTTGCCTTGGCTGCTCTCTTTCCCTTCCCTTATTGTCGGGGCAGACCCGGATTTTATCCAATGGCAACGGTTTTACAAAAGGTGAATAGTTGAGGATATTGAGATAGGGGAGCCTGAAGCAATTGATCCTGCCAAGTTACGAAGAATTTATGAGAATTCCAGTACGTTTACCCCATATATTGATGTTTCCCCAATTTAATGTTACAAGTAATCATGCCTACCTATTATACTTTCCCTATAGCTATCCCTATCCAAGTTCTTCTTCCCACAAACCCTTAGGGTCCTTTTCCCACCAACCCTTCTCCTATTGGTTCATATTTGGTGCAATGCACCACTTTTCTATATATCGTTCTGTTTAGACCATGTTCTCCCATTGGTTCATTTTCTGATCCCTCGTTTGCATACCTGGGAGCCAATGGGATGCATCCCCCCTCCCATTTTTCTGGAAAGATTGACCCACACCCTATATAAGTCCTGTGCTTCCTAATAAACTCGGCTTTCTCTGTGGACTCCTGCTTGCGTGTGGTCATCTCTTTGGGGAATCGGCGCCGTGGCGGGAGCGGAGTGAGCCATCCCAGCTTCCAGGGGCAGGAAATCTAAAAGAGCTGTTATCACTTTGCAAGATGCATCACTCGCCCCTGGGAGCGCAAGTCCCTCCTTCGCGTTTTCCTAAGCAGCGCTATCATCCACCGATACCCTATTGCTTCTGGAGAATGTAAAAGACTGCCTCAACACACTCTCGGCATGATCCTTCTATCTCCCTGTGCCTTTTTGGTGTGCTTGACAGCTTTCACTGATATGTTGTGGGTGGTCTGATCCCCTCCAGAGTCTCTAAAATTTAGGAGTTGTGATGTGGCACGTAACGCTTTACAGAGATGGTATTGCAAGCAGAAGTCCTCCTGCTATCAATTCCAGAGATGATCAGCTAAGTGTTTGTGCAATATCTTACACTGTAAGGTCCAGGTTCTTACCAGGGCATAAAAGATTAGAGAATAAATACTTCTTCCATATACATCTCATCAAGTAGCAGGAGGATTTAGATGCTTTTCATGCACTTGTGCACTTCAGAAGTGTTCTCTGTAGCTTACAGAAGCTATGCATAACACTGAGGTACTATTATGGAAGAAGACAAAGATGTAAGCAAGGGTCTAGTCTGCTTATTATCACTATAAAATATAGTTATGGATTTTTTTTACAATCTTAAGAGGTTCCTGACAAAGAATACTTCAGGAAAAATGCAGATACGAGCAATGCTAGATCAGAAATAATTTGAATTGTAGGTGGGACTGAGATGGGGATCAGAAGGCAAAATGAAACACAGTCTACTAGTAGCTGGTTCGTAACAATATTTAAGTGTCTTTCTGAGGCCCATCAGACTTATCCATCAAACCCAAAAGAACATCTACAGAGGCAGTAGAGGGCCATCTATTTTTATCAGAAAACCACATGCAAACTCGGCAGTAGAGATGCCAGGAAATTTTGACCCACAAGGAAATATTTTTGCTGATTATATAAAAATCATCACAAAATAAAATAAGTCAAATTTACTTACTTAAAATGTTAAGATATAAAATAGATTTATATTTACTGCAGTCTTCCATGAACTAACACTTAGGAATTCCTGTTCAAACACTAGTTTATTGTTAATTTTTTTAGGAAAATTGAGATTAGAAAAAAATTCATTACTGAATCCAGTTCTGGATCAGTCAGACATAGTGCCAGATTCAAGACTCTAGGCATCCCCTTTCTTGTAATAGGGGAATCTGAGTTCAAGTTGTCTTAAATGAAGGCCGGACTTCATAAGCAACCTTAGACTTGTGGGTTGCCTGCCTTTTTTTTTGGAAGCAGTAAAGCATAGCTCTGTTTTCTATGTAATATAACATAACTAAAAGAAACATTGGAGAAAAACAAGAAGTGAAAAGTTTAGCAAAGAATAACACTTTTCCCTAAAGCTTCATAGGGAAAATTTAAATCCTTTAAATCCTTCTTTTTTAGTTTAGTCCTTGAAGCTACCAAGGCCTGGGCTCTGCCGCTGTCTCTGTAAATCCATTTCACCCACCCCCCATTCCTGACTTTTTACTGGACTTCTGCTGTTGCATTTTCCACTTTCAGTGGCTACAAACTTCTTTTTGTCAATGCAGTGATATTAACACTAAAATTGCAATATATACATACACCAGTATGTCTTCTCTCCACCCTAACTTACAACACATTCTATCCATCTTTTTATAAACCATTTTGGAAAAACTGATGTCTGTTAAAGTAGGTGTTTCATCAGTAAAATCCCCTCTGAACTGTGATCAGTCATTACTTCAAGTAGTTCACTAAAAGCATGTAATTTTCCCAGTACCTGCAAAGAAACATCCTTAGCAATTGTATTTTTCCCCGTAAGTATTCTGTCTGCAATGGCAAGGCTTGTTTTCTGCCATTCTTGTCAAAATGCAGAGGCAACAACTGTGGATGTGTAAAAGGCTGAAGTAGATATAAGGGTCACTATATCAGGGTTATATCTCATGAATTTTTAGATGTGTTTTGTGTCTCTGTTAATTTTTTCTTGTTCAGAAAAAGAATAGGGAAAAAAAAAACCTGGGAACCCCCCCAGATTTTTTTGTTTTCAAAATAACAGGGTCATGCAAAACTAATGACGGACATAAATTTTTAAATAGGCAAGCTGTAAATTTTTTCCTCTAAAAATTACAATGGTGTTGTCAGTGTCATTGACTTCATGATGGTCTGAAAATGGATAAAAACAATACATGAGGAGCAAGAGCATCATAAATCTTCATTCAGAAATCTCTTCTATCTCCCAGTATAACAAGAAAAGTGAAAGGAACAGATTGCATACAACTAGGTAGTGCTGTGTTGCTTCTCAAAATTAAATGATCAGCACAGTATTATGTCAGTTCATGTTGTTGCAATTTACAGAACACTCAAAATGAACAGGTGCGCCATCAATAAAATACCATGTTAGATTTCCCTATGTTTAAAAGGATGCCTGTGCAAAGATCAAATCAGGTGCCTTATAACCTTCTCATGAAAACAGAAGGAATTTAATGACCCCT
>JAOXXN010000001.1:106010945-106021123 GCA_026770055.1 Myrmophylax atrothorax | reverse complement strand
ATTTTTCTTCACAATGCCAGTGAAGAAACTTATTGATCAGCTTTTAGTCCTCACTAATTTTTTTTCCTTAACTCTGGAAGCCTCTTTTTAATCACAATTTCTTTAAAGCATTTCTAAGATTCTGTTCTATCCCTCTGTCCTATGCCCTTTTTTCTTTCCATTTCCCAACTCTCTTGCTTCCCCACACATAGAGTATGTCCAGGGATAAAGAAAGAAAATGAGAGGAAGGGTCCAAAAATTACTTATTTTTAAATGTCAACATCTTGAACTCAGAGTCTTCTCCCATTCTCTCCTCATCTACTTGCCAATTCAAGATTAATCTTCAGAGGCTTCCGATTATATTTTTTTCCTCACTTTTTTTTCCAGAATTACAATGATGAGCAAATTCCTCATTTATATATTTTTTTCCTTTCAGACTATTCTTAATGTTTGATTTCTTCACGTCGGACCCCAAACCTTATTCTTCTTTCCTAAGTGCCTGGCACAAAATGGCAATATTATATTTGATGGACCTCACTCTACATATTTATTCATTTTCTCTTCTTTTTCCCACTTTTTCTTCTGGGCGATTCAAGTTTTCAGTTTCTGCTCTTCCATTTGGTCACAATGATTCTCTGATCCCTCAAAGACCATCATTCTATTAGAGGTTTTAAAGAGGTGACTAATGCACTAATTTAGCTCTAGTGATGAACTACTCAAGAGTGAAGAAAATTCTTGCTTAAATTCAAACTGGCATTTATTTAAATGGCAGGGAGAAAAGAGTTGTTGTTATTTCACATAACATTGATATAATACAATGACAGGAATGTCAGATGCTGCAGATAGATCTTCACTGAAAAAAAATTATTGTCTGACTGTAAACCTTGTCTTAAAGTTGCTTCATGTGGAAATTACCTCAGCTAAAAGGCTGAAAACAGTTATTTTATACTCTTGAATAAATGGAATATTGTTGTATAATTTTTTTCTTAGCAATTTCAGTTACTTCTACTTTTCACTGGCAACTTGCTATGTCTTTTCAAAACATAGGTGGGTTTAAACCCTCTGGCATATTGCTACTGCATGGTCTTTAGTTCATTCTCTTTTTACACTACTAAAATTTCCCATCCCTGCAAGAGACAGTTAACAGACTTTTAAGAAATGTGACATCTAGATGTATTGCTTTCAATATTTATTAAAACTGGTCTGGTTGCTCATATACAATTTTTAATTGGAACAAATTTTAGAGTGCAATAAAATTTACTTGAAATTAATAAAATTATTATTACATTAGATTTGTCTATTCCCTAAGAACAACAGATATTAACTTAAAATATGGTTATTATTATTCATTAAATATTCAATTGAGATATTTTAAGCTGGATAAATACAAGTATTTACCATCTACTCACAAAGTAACAATGACCAAAGGACAAAGTTTTGCATTGTGAGGTAAAGCTTCAAGTTAGTTCTAATGAGAACACTTTAGTCCAGAAGGGAAGGTGAAAATGCATCATGTGAGAAGCATAATTAAAATACAACAGCAGTGAAAAACAGTACAAAATAGATCTCTGGAGTATTTTTTAAAAAAACAAGATAATCTGTTTCACAGATAATTTGAAAACTATCCTAAAGTGAAATACAATTCTGACTTAAATTATTTTCTCTCATGGCTTGTACGAAATCTTAGTTCTTAGAAATTGAGAGAAATGACCATTGTACCAGTTCTTTTGCACCATTTAAACACTATTTAAGATTGAGCAGTTAAAAGTTATTTTAGATAAACCTTCCAGTAGGCACTCTATAAATGGAACCATTTTTGAATGTGTGCATGTAAGCACCCCAAGGTAAACAATACCTCAATTGCCAGGGGTTGACACCCCACTCAGAACCTGTTTTGAGCTGAATAGAAAAGCTTAAATTAGTAGGTTAGATTAGTAGACTGGGATGCTATATGACCAGATACTGAGTAGAGGGTTGTTTGAGTCCTCATACAACATACAAGCAGCTAAGAAACAAATTGTGCTTTCAGCTACATTCTTCTCTGAAGTTTTTGTCCTCAGGTACTGCAGCTCAACCCCTCTGGTTGGGTGGTTGGTTAGTTTGTGGGGTTTTAAAAGTTACTTATAAAACTTGAGATACCTTTCATTATAAAATGTACTGTAAGAAGGATAATAAAGAAGAAAAAAATATATTTAGTTATGGCATCCAGCTTTCTTACAAGAGCCTAATGTTAACAAATACTCTTCAGAATTTATGTGGGAAACCACATGTGAGACACCATTTCTTAATTCAGGTTTTTGTGCCAAAAAATACTGTTGCATTTTACATTATACTGTCAACAGTAACAATGCAGCGTATCAGGATGAGAACTCGGCCCAACCTTCAGTGCTTACCTGCAAAGTACTATTTAAAGCTCAGAAAAATTGGGATTGTTCAGCCTGGGAAAGAGAAAGTTTCAAGGTGACCAAATTGTGGGCTTCCAGTACCTGAATGGAGTCTACAAGAAAGACGGCGAGTTACAAGGGTCTGTTGTGACAGGACAAGGGGGAACGGCTTCAAACTGACAGGGAGAAGGTTTAGATTAAATGTCTGAAAGAAATTCTTTCCTATGAGGGTGGTGAGGCACTGGCACAGGTTGCCCAGAGAAGCTCCTCCATAGCCTTAATGTAGCTAAGAAAACCCAGCTGTGAAATACCGTGGTGAAGTCACACACAGTCATGTGCAGAAGCAGAACTCTGCAATATCTAGAGAAAGTTACAAAAACATACCATTCATTATGAAAATAGCACAAATATTTTATAAACCATTTTTTACACAACAATGTCTTTATTTTTTGCAGATACATTTTGTAAGTCTTCTAAAAATCAGTTCATATTTTCATATGTAGCAAAGTCTATACCCAAATCTTTAATTTTGATTTTCTAAATTTCTCCCTTTGATACTGCTTTTTTCACATTGTATTTCTCTAAAAGCATAATCTTTTATGGTCAAAACTATGTGTTGAATCAAATGAAATAGCAAAATATCCTTTTATAATATATTTTTTTATTTTGCATTACCTGGATTTAGTAATATTAATTGTAGTCAAACTGCCATTAAACAGCAGGCCAGGGAAGTTCAAAATCACTTTTTTGTGACAAAGTAGAACACCTCTTCTAGTATTTTTTATTCAAGGGCAAGCAAACAAAATTTTAGGTACTTGTGTCTGTCTTCCTCTGAAGACATTCTTTCTGAAAGCAAGATAAATATTTTTTGTAGGTTGATCATATAGTCAAATCAGAAACAATAAGATTTCACTTAAATTAACCATTTAGAGGTCTCATAACTCTAAAATATCTTCAAAGCATCAGACTTCACCTTTTTATAATATTATTTTTACCAGGCTATAAGTCAGTAATTAAGAGATTTTTTTTTTCAGAGGTGTTGACATGTTTGGATCAGAATATTTACACTGGAAATTAAAATGGAGAGGAAAAGTCAAGGAACATGAGCAGGAATTAGGAGACTGCTTTTTTAAAAAATCTCTGAAGGTTTATTTTAGAATGTAATCTCCAGTTGATAGCCTACTTTATTACTTCAGGGATAGTATAGTGTGCTAAAAAACCCCAAACTCAACAAACCACTTCAAAGACACCTGGGGAAAAGAAAATGGGTCATATAGGCTTTTAAGAAGAAAACCAACATTTTTAATTATGACTACTTATCTTAGCAGATGGAAATTTCAGTCATCTCTCTACGTAAGCTGTGCTATGTATGCAGTGTCTGATGTAACAGGATGTTACATGACTGCTATGCAATTTTTTAAAATACTAAACAAAGAACTGCAGAATCAAAGAAATATCATCCTCTTGTCCATGACATAGTAAAATAAATAAAATATAAGCCTACCCTTTCCTTTAAAATGAAGAAATGAAAACTAGCTTCTAAGCAATGCTATGAACCATCCCCTCTGTCCTCAGTTTCTGGATAAGATTTTGGTAAAGAATTTAATTTGATTGATAATATATACAAATGATTTAGCTTAAACAATTATAGTTACACATCACATAAGCTCGTAAATTTATGAGTAGATTTCATATGTCTAAAATGAGAAATTTATATTAGTAAAAGAATGCAATATTATATTTATAGGAATGACTACACTTATTGCTGTATTAAAGCTCATATACATTGTGTGTTAGTTTGGGTAAATGCCTTGCCAATTCCAATGTGTTTATGGCCGTAATAACGCATATCAGTGTTGGGCTGTAATGAATCTAAAATGTTATGGAAATAAGGTGCTTTACTTGCTATGATTCCCTCGTATATCTCACTGAAAGGTTTAAATAGGCAGCACAATACTATTTAAAGCAGAGTGAGAAAAAGAGTAAAGATTTTAAAAGCTGGCAAATCCACTTGATGTATTTTCTGTGTGTTTTTGAAAGAATCTCAGAAATAAATGAAAAAAGTTTACAGAGTGGATTCTTAACCTGTAACAAAGGTACATTTATACAAAATGGAAAAACTTTCTCATGAAATCTGTATGTTTTGATCAATCTTAAATATAAACAGACAAAGGAATAACAATAACAACAATGACTATGCTGTTCAATTTTTTTCATTATTTTGTTTATCCTTTAGTATTCATTCTGCTAACTAAATATTGCCTGAATATTAAACGCAAAATAAAGCACTTCATGTGTTTTAGTTTTTTCTTTAAAGATACAAAGATGAATCTTCCTAAAAGATTTAAAAAATTCAGAAGATAAATGAAATTGGCTTCTGAAAAATGTCTAGAATGCAAGACTGCTTAGATTGTGATTATAATAATTTAAAAATAAAGCCACAGACATAGAGGCTGATTTAAAAAAAATGTTTCCTGAGCAAGGAAAATTTCTTTCCAGAAACCATTTTCCATGAGATATAACTAGTACTGCCACTAAATCACAAACAGTAGAGTCAAAACATTGACCATAATAGAAAAAACCCACTTGTAATAGTTGTAAAAACTTTCTATTGGTGTGTGAGACATAGACCAAGAACCAAACCATGACTGCAGCCAAACAAATAGGATTTCATGCCTAATGTTTCAGGCAGATAGACTACTTTCCTTTTCTGTTGAGGTAAACTTAAAATAGTCCAGTTCTTCTTTGAACTTCAGAAAATCCCCTCAAACATTTGTGTCCATATTTCTCTACATCCCCTGAGTAGTAAACTGATTCCATTTGTTTCAGTGCAACCTCTTCCAGTTCTGATTGTGTTCTCCTTTTTTCTCCAAACTAATTTGTAAAGTGCTCTCAGAAGCACTCTGGAAGACAAAACTTTTCTCCTCAATGAAGAAACTGGGTGATGGACTCCACCATTACCCAAGCACGAGACCTCTCCAGTGCCTTTAGTCCAAGAGGACAGTCCTGCCAGAAGGGTGGTAAACACAGAGAAGAGGAAAGCAGAGCTCCCAGGCAGTGAGTACTGCTTGAATTCTGATGTTCAGAAACCTAACCATCCAAAACTCCTACTCTTTTGAATTGTATCATGTTGAGCCGTTTCTGCACAATACAGCAGTGTCATCTCTTGCTCCCTTGGTGCTCAGTGTGTTTGTCCTGTCTATAATACATACAGAACATAATACACACTAGAGGAACAGCTGGAGTCAGCCATCATGGAAGTTACAGGAATATGCACTTGTTCTTGTCACTTCTTATTGCTCATGGTGTTCTGTAAACTGCTTTTCAAAAGCTCTGTAGTACTGGCTGTACCTTTTGTTTGACATGGTGGTCATTCTACCCAAAGTAATCCACAGTGCTCTGCTAAATCAACTCAACTAAAAGAAAAATCATGTGCAGCAATTAACTGTCATTGTGTAATTGTGTTTTCTGTATCTGGAATGAGAAGAAAGAAATGACCTGTAAAATCAAAGCTGGGTTTATGTGACAGAGAACTTTGTTGTCTCAGTCTAGTCTCCAGCCATGAGTGTGCAGCACAGTATAGGCTCCTAGAGCTAAACTGCTGCTGCTGCCCTTGATAGTGTCATTCATACTGCTTTTGAGGTTCTCAACAAAAGAGACTGAGCTGTTTGACAATTAGATTTAAAAGACACAGAGGAAATAACAGTCCATAAAAATGAATTACATTCTAAGAGAGACTCTACCAGCATTTTCCTTCTCAATGGAGGTACAAAAGGATGACTGTGGTGAAGAGAGTACAGTTGTAATTAACTTGTCATTTGTATTAATAATTATATAGTTTCAAGACTGTGTATTTTTACAGCTAAGGTCATAGACTAAAATACAGGTTCAATTCTTGCTCATCTCAGGCTCCTCATGGGACACTGCACAATCAATTTCTCTTTCAGTGCATTTATTCTTTTTATTATAAAAAGGAATAATAATATTTATTTTTCCCTCAGTCATTTATTTGTAGTTCTGCTTTAGTTGGTGTTTTTCTTGCTATAAATCAGATCTAACAAGGATTTAAAAAATACTCTTAAAAAATAAAAGGAATGAACATTTTATTAAGGGATTTAGTTTGCAAATTTACCAATTTTACATTCAAATTCTTTATAAGTTACCCTATTTTAAGTTTAATTAAAATAAAATGGACATATTTTTCCCCCCTCACACAGGTAGATTGTGGGGGTGACAGTGTGTGTGTGGATCTCTTAAGGTCTGAGGTGATTGATGAGTGCATCCTTAAGGACCAGAGAACCACCTGTAGGGCATGGATGCCTTGTAGCCAGTAGACTCTTTCCATGTATGTTAGGTGAACTACTGACCAATAGTGTATTGTCATGTTACATACAGGAGTAGATAAAAGTGAAGCTGTTACTAAAAATAAAGTCCTTTCTCTTCAGTGAAGCCTTCTGATCACACTGCACCCCGAGTTGTCTCTGCTTCCTCGACCGCCGCTAAGCTAATCTACATTACCCCAATAAAGGGTGACCCCAGTAGTAGATTTTTATTCCTTAATCTTAATTTTATGAACTTCAGATATTTGAATATGTCATTTTAACCAACAGCCATAATTTCATTTGGACTAGAGTTGATCCAAAGGAAGGCCATGAATATGATCAAAGGACTGGGGAACTCTGTGAGGAAAGACTGAAGGAGGGAGGTATTTTTTCCCTAAAGAAGAGAAGGCTCAGCAGGGACCTCATCATAGTGTGTCAGTAGTTAAACGATGACAACTTCACAAGGCTCACATGGAGAAGACAAGGGGCAATGAGTTCAAGTTGCACTGGGAGAGGTTTCATCTCAGCATAAGAATGTAATTTTTTTTCCTGTAAAATCAAACACTCACTGGACCAACCTCCCCAGGAGAGTGGGAGAGTCTCCATAACTCGAGTTTTTCAAGATGTAGTTGGAGAAGGTGTTGGGCAATCTTACCTAAGTTCTTTTTCCCACAAAAAGATGGACCAGATGCTCTTTAAAGGTTCCTTTCCAACTTGACCTATTCTATTATTCTCTGATCCTCTGAAGACTTACTTCATAGTTTAGTCAAAGATAGGAAAAATATGTGTGAACTTCTTACATAGTTAACAAGAAAATCTCCCATTCACTTTCAAATTTACTGTAGGATCAGTATTTCACCTGTCATCTTACATTAAACTGCAATACAAACAGAAGGTGAAGAATAACCAGATGAAATCATACGTAATTACCATTTTTCACAGTCAACAACATGGTAAATGTTATAAATTTTGCCAAAGTAAATAATTTTCTATCACATTTTTCAGACAGTATATTCATATAACACCATTCAGATTGTAAATTTATTTGAATTGGGAGAGAGTAAATACATTTTTCAGTTTCAAGAGAGAGTGGAGAGTGTTTCTTGGAATCATACACATTGGCTGAAAAGCAAAGAAAACCATCATAGAATGGTGACACAGAGTAGTGGCAAACTCCATGTTAAAAAATTGCTCACATAGCATTTATTTGGTTCTATTATTTAAAATTTACATTAATATTAAAAAAATTTATACTTTCTCAATTTATGATAAAGGTTCTATATTAAGAAAAGCAATAGCACACACTGTTTATCTATTTATATGTTTGAAGTGGAGAAAATTTTGTCCTCTGTTAGACACTGGATACTCACCTAATCTCTGATATCTCACTTATTTAAGGTAATTTGTGTGTATTGAGGCACTAAATCCAGACATCTGGACTTTTCCTCTGAGTTTCAGAAGACAGACCAGATAGTTAGGGGAAATTACTGTTGCGTTATCTCATTTACTTTTTTCAAATGCAAAAAGGATTAAAAGAATTGTGTACCATGTTGGGTTTTTTACCTGTTTAGTCTAAAATAAGCATTCATCACACTATTTGTGCCTCAGGGATATAATTTTTTGTCCATTGATTACACATGAAGACAAATTTGATCTAACATTTAGGAAGCTGTGAAGTCTTAGAGGTTTAGAGCAGAGCTTTGTACAAATTTTGGATACTCATTTTCCATGAAAAATGCAGATTTAGGTTCAGAAGGATGCATAAAGATTCTATGAAACATTTCATTCAGTTTTTTCACCAAGAAACAAAATAACAAAGAACACTTCATTTTGGCATTTCCTAAAATAAATGTTTCAAATACGTGCTTCAGTTTTGTTAAATGTTAACTAGACTGAAGAAATTTGATTGAGTGAACCTTTTCACACTTTCCTAACCAAACTCTAGTTTGACCCAAAGCATGGCATGTATACATATATATGCACATATTTATGTGTAAATACACAATATCTGCTGCATGTGTCATAGAATCATAGAATCATTTAGGTTGGAAAAGACCTTTATGAACATCAAGTCCAACTGTTAACCCAGCACTACCAAATCCACTAAACCATGTCCCTATGACATGAAAAACTCATCCACACTTTTAAATACCTCCAAGGGTGGTGTCTCCCTGGACAGCCTGTTCCAGTTCTTGATAAACCTTTAGTGAATAAATTTTTCCTAATATCCAATTTATACCTTCCCTGTCTCAATCTGAGGTCATTTCCTCTTATCCTGTTGCTTGTTACTTGGGAAAAGAGGCTGATCCCTAGCTGGCTACACCCTCCTTTCAGGCAGTTGTAGAGAATAAGGTCCCCCAGGGCCTCCTTTTTTCCAGGTTAAACAACTGCAGCTCCCTCTGCTGTTCCTCATCTGTCTTGTGCTCAAGACCCTTCATCAGCTTCGTTACTCCTTTTCAGACACACTATATATCTGTTAATGTCAGAATTTTATAACAGGCAAGGGAATGGCAGTAACTAATTTGAGTGTTGGAGATTTCATTTCAAGTATGTCTTATGGGAAGTTTTCAGTTTCTTAAGTAGTCCAAAAGATAACCTTGCACACCTCAATCTTGCACTTCTGCTTGTAAGTAACCATTGACATTGAGGGTATCTCTGAAAGCAAGGAAGGAATGGTTTAGATTTATCATCAGCTCTATAGTCTAACAGAATTTGACAGCATGAAACTATGAAATGGATAGAATGATTAAAATTTAAATCCAGCCAGACTTACAGCAGCTACTAAAGTCAATGCACTTTCTAAGCCAAAAGTCATTGGAAAGAGTTAAGGCAGAAGCAGTGAATCTTTTGGGGTCCATCAATTTCAATTCATTTGCTCTAATTTTATGGATCAGTACTTGGTCTCTGCATTCTAGTGTCAATGAAATGTCAGTCCTTCATGTGACAACTCCTGAATAAAATGACCTGCATATGTAACTATAATTTCTACACTTTTCCTGCATTCAAAAATTTACCACATAATATATGTCTGCTAGAATTAGCTGATGCAGTGGTGGAACACAACTTGCTTTGTTTCCTTTGGCATTGCAAGTGACATAAAATCCAGTTGACTACACTTCCATGGTATAATTTTAATAGTCTGGAGACTATTAAAAACCCTTGCCATTTGCCATATAGTTTTTTAGGAAGTATGTAGTTACTGCCCAGGTTTGGGGTTGGAGTTGTCCTTCTCCTAGGATGGTTGCCAGACAGCTAGCGAGCCCATCCTGCCTGCGGACACACTTTGTCTGACCCTTCAGCTGAGACCTGTCTGGCATGGGAGACCTTACCAGCGGCACAAACCACCACCAGCATAGCTCTCAGCCTCATGAGGGCACACAAGCTTCTCCCCCGCGACAAGGGGGTGTCCCTGGAGAAGCAAAGGTGGCCTAAACAAAGCTCATCTCCACACCCGGTTGGATAACCGCGGCCAACCGGCATCTTCCATGCGGTC
>JAOXXN010000001.1:106000670-106010845 GCA_026770055.1 Myrmophylax atrothorax | reverse complement strand
ATATCGGCCTTTTTAGCCACCAGCACGCTTGCAGCAAGCGTGGGAAGTGCCCTTCCCAAATCTTCGTTCGCGAAGCCTGGCCATGATGATGATGTAGTTACACAATGTGCAAACAGCTAAATTATGTAAAATACATAATAATTATATTGTATTAAATCGGCTGGAATTACTGTTTTAATAATGTAACTGATTCAAACCCCAAAATCATTGATGTGAAAAGATAATTGCTAAATTATGCTTTATATTGGTTCATCACAATGGTTTGTCACTGCACCTGTAAACATCCTAACAATCCATAGGTGAAAGGGATGAGGGAGTGAAACCTCATCTACAATTTACCCTTACCCTTATGATGGAACTGATCAAGCCACTCCCACACACTGCCTCTTACCCCTTTTGAAATGATGTCGTAATATAGTATGGAATGCAATACTATTGGCTAGAAGAAGTAAGCTGTTATCTAGCCAAGCCTAGCTCAAGTCAGCTGACAATCCCAGGCCTGGTCAGAACTTTAAAGCCTAAATTTAGGCCTACCTGGCTAAACCCATTACACTGGAACTTAATGTCACTGTTCTAGTGCCTTTTTTATACAGATATTTTCAACAACAATGGTGAATGTCTGATCCTTTTAGCAATTTTGAACATAATTTTCTGTTTGTGTAAAAAGAAAATAGGAAACAAATAATTTAAAGATTTTCAGGGCTGTGAATATTGTAGACTAATTGAGACAGTTTGTGGGGTTTTATTAATTAAAAAAGAAAGATACTGTTGTGGACAAAACTAAAATCTTGCAGTTCTCTTTATTTTCTTTTTCTGTGACAATCTCTAGAATCTAGGTCCTAAGAGGAAGTTTTTGTGCTCTTTCCTCTGCTTCCAGTCCACTCATTGTTTGATGTTTGTTATTTATATAATCTGTGAAAGCATTCCTTTATCAATTAAAAAATCCTGCTGCACAGTGATTAGCAACAAAGTATAGAACCTCAGTTATAAGGTTTTATAAATACACTGTTTTGTTTTTCCGTGATATTTTCCAAACGTCATTTTTCTTTTCCATTCATCCGGTGCAGCTGAAGAGGAAAGAGGCATCCCAAGATTTTAGAAAGGTGGCAAGGAAAGAGGAAGGTTTTAGGATGAAAATGTTTGTTTCATTCTATGTTGAAGGGAAAAATCTTTCCAGTCTCATCAATGGCCAAGATTACTCATCGTAGCACTCAAAAATCAAGCCTGAAGAGTTTCTTGGATCAGTGAGTCATCACTGTGTTTGGGGGTGAGGGGGTGGAAAAGGTACTCTTAATATTTTTTAATGTCTTTCCATTGTCGTTGCCATTAGTAATGTATCAGAAATTTCAGCCTTGTGTGTTAATTTGTCCAAAATTTGAGAGGATATACTCTTTAAAGTGCATATTCATGCTTTGTCAATATTTTTAACCATCATGTGTGTAATAGGAAGTAAAGAAAACAGACAGAGCCATATAGAAGCTCATCTACCTATTATGCTCACTGTGCCATTAAAGTTCACTGACTAATGGATTTCTGATGCAGATGGAAGTTTTTGCACCATTGAGATATTGCTTTGACAGATCAGGCACAATAATGTGACTGTTAGTCTTTCAAGCCTGAAGAGTTTTCTTTCATGGCTTCAACAAAAGCCTTTCTAGATCAGCAAGGTACTCATGGCAGCCAACATTTTAATGCAGGGAAGTAAAAAAATAACAGAAGAGGAAAAGTTGCTTTCATTTTTTCAACAACAAAGGACTTAACAAGCTTGCTTCAATGCTACAAGGATAAATCAAGTCAATTAGACAAAAGTTAAGAGAAGTTCTTAAAGAACAAATGAAGTTCCACCAAGTCCACATAACGAAAAACCATCTTTGACGTAAAATATTCCAGCAAGTTGAATTATATTTTGGAAAATATTTAAAAGAATTAGTAAATGTTAATAAATAATTTCATAATCTTTCTGAGAGTATGTCATGTACCTTTACTTGTCAAAAAGAATTGATAAGTATCTAATAATAGTATCACTATTATTAAGAGAAATAAATAGAATGACTAAATGCACATGAATGACTCCTAAGACATATATTTATAAACAAGTAAAATTTAGTTCTATTGTCTACAATCCCACTGTTTTCACTGGACACTGAATTATGTTGTGAAGACCTTTCTTGGATTACCAGCATCTTCTCTTACCCTTCTTTTTACTCTTTCCTCCTATTTTTTAACATAGTTTAAAGGTATTTATTATATAATAAAGGCATTGAAACTCCAAATAAAATCACCTTCTAATATTGATTTAATAATATATACGGTTTTTAAGGATACATTGGAATATCTAGAATAAATAACACACTCCATTCTAAAAGAATAGAAAATAGACATATTGATGGTAGAAATCTACGTAAACTTGTGTAACACTATTAATAGTCTAAATGACAGTACAGAAAG
Organism: Myrmophylax atrothorax; assembly: GCA_026770055.1. Lineage (NCBI taxonomy): Eukaryota > Metazoa > Chordata > Aves > Passeriformes > Thamnophilidae > Myrmophylax > Myrmophylax atrothorax. Next base: position 106,008,397 of record JAOXXN010000001.1, on the reverse strand, counting down.
CACTGCAACATATTCATGGGACTAGTAAAACTAGAAAAATAATGAATAATCTGTAAGACTGGTGCTATACTTTATATAAGATTGTAAGAAGCATCTAACTTGGATGCAAGAAATAATATTCCAGTAAAATCCCTACACAGTAAAGGGAGAAAGTCAAGTGCCTCTAAATGGTTACGCTGAGTATGAAGCTACTATCAATACCAGTAGGATCTCAAACCTCAGAGTGTCACTACCTTGGAGGTAGAAAGGGGTAGCAGGACCTCCTGCTTCACAGGAAAAGCATATTTAAGGAAAATATAATTTGAATACTATTAAATAACCATATAATTAATGAATATTGCTGTTTTTCAGCAGTTATATGCTACTACTCTTTGACCCCATTACTGTCTCCTATTTATGTTTCTTACCTCATTTCAGGTGTCACTCACAACACTTCAGTGTTATTTTAATAACAGGCATTGTAACTATTTCCATATACTGAATGCTTGTACTGCATCCTCTTTTCACTGAGCAGGCTAAACCAGACTTTTTATTTAAAAAACTCATGTGAAACAAAACACTGCTGGTACTTACTCTCTTCTCAATACTCAATAAATGCAGCTTCTTTTATTCCATACAATTCATGTTTATAAGGCTCCTCAGACTGGACTCTACATCTGTTGTAATTGTTTCTCAATGCTATACTCACATCTTGGTCTAATATCTTGCTTTCAGAAGCCCTACATTCTTTATTTGCTTTAGCTGTGTTATTGTTTCCTCTTTTGAATTATCATGTAACAATGTCTTACCATGAATCTCCCTTATCTACATCTGACCAAAAATTCTGACCCTTTTTATATCCAAGGTATATTTTATGGAGAGTGTGATCAGATTTGGATATTAAAATTCCATGTTATATTTTATAAGAAAAACTGCAATTACATATGCTATTGTTACATTCACTCTAAAATATTACTTACTGAAACATATATATATTAATTTTCCTGCGCAATAAGCTAAATTAGTCTATTTTCAGCCTAGACTCCCAACTACAACTTCTATATGTACTTGGTATGACCTTTGCTTTTGCTGGAAATGTAGCTTTAATAACAGGTGTTAATTTATTACTTTTAGGTGCATTTAATTGTGTTCATATTTTAAGGACTGAGATCCTTTCAGTAGATAGTGAAAAAGCTTTGTGCTTATTCAGTATCTTTTAATTTTGTTAGTAACAACTCCCTTTCGGGAAAATTTTCCCTTTCAGCCCTGTTTTGACATCTAGACCAAATCCATCTGTCTACGGTAAATGCAAGATTGATTAATCTTTTACTGTGTATGCATTATTCTGCTTTTTACCTAAATTCAAGGGTTCTTGCCCCCAAAATGAACTTTCACTCCTCTGATCAACTTCTGCGTAAATAATTATTCATGAAAATTATGCCAAAATTTATTTGCTAACAGAGCATTGCATGAGGAATTAATGGAAAAGAAATAAAGAATTCAGGATTGTATCTGGAGTATTAAATGTTAAACTCTTATTTTAGGTTTAGTTTTTAATTTTGTTTTGGTTTAGAGAGTCTTGGAAAAAGAACTTAATTATCTTCTTTAAGTACTATTATTTAGAATTTAGCCTTTTATAATCCTTTTTATGTACTCAAAAGCACTCAAGTCTTCCTGAAAAATCACTCAATTTGCTTTGGAAGACTGAAAGGCAATTTTAACTTACCTTAACAGTCCTAACAGCAAGACCATTCACTAGTGGGACTAATCATAGGTATTGGACTGGTTATGCTCTTAGTTTTAAATTCAGCTTTGGAGAGGTAAATTTTTCTCCAGACAGGAGCCTTCTTGCAGTTAGTGTCTCCAGGAAACAGAGCCACTAGTCTGCAATCTCAGCAAAAACCACCTCCCTGCTCAAACCTGAAAAACATGAATGGGAGAATTCAGAATTAAACTTTAACAGTATGAGCACCAAACAGAACAGTGTCTGCCTTCATAATGTGGCTTCACATTAGCCTATTACTGTCCTGTTTTCAGAGGCAGACATCCAGCACCACGGCTTCTGCAAAGTTTAACACAAATATCTTTTTGTCACAGGATGTGCAGAACACCCTCAGCTGTGTAATTCAAAGTAATGAACTCCTGAATTTGTTGGTTTTAATCCTAACAATAATATGAATAGTCTTATTTGGTGAGGCCCATGATAACTACCTACACTTCAACAGAGAAAATCAGCTTTAGTGCATTTTACTTAATGCACCTTCATGACATCAACATGGAAAGCAAGTGCAATCAACTCTGTTGCAGTTTATCAGGTCAATGATCCTTGATTTAAAAGAGATTTATGTAGAGCCCTCTAATGAAGTAGTAGCAGCTGTGTGAAGTTTGGTTTGGGGTTTTTTTAGAGCACCTTTTCATCTTCTGTTTTTAGCAATGAAATAGTAAGACCTTGAATTGCATTGAAAATAGTCACTGACAAAGTGAAATGTGCTGAAAAGGAGTCATCAGAATACAGAGATAAAATAGTGTGTGTTTTCCAGCTATGTACTGATGTAGAATATTGCTTTGACTGAGACTTCTTTGAGGGCAACAAATAACATAAAAATATTCTGCAAACTTTTGGAATATTAGTTTATGTGGTTACTTGTTTAACTGAAATGTTGAAAGAAACACTTTAATAGAATTGCCTGGGCTTACTACATTTGAAAGCTCATTACCAAAGACAGAGATCTGCACTGAAAAATCCTAGATCTAAACCAGTGAAAGCAGGATAAGAGAAAGGAGATTCCAAATTCCTTAGTGTTCAATTTAATTTAACATAAGAAGATAGAAGAAATATAATGAAGGCTGAAGTATAAACTCAACATTGACTCTGTAACATAATTTAAAAGTCACATCAATTCCTACAACATTGAACTGAGGAAAAGGTCAGATTATTAATTTCTGTCTTTCTATATGCAACAATACTGTCATTGAAAAAAAAACATCAAAAAACCACAACAAAAACCCAACCAAAATAAAACCAAAATGCTTCTATCCATCTATAATATGAACTACATTAAAAAGTCTCTTTGCCTTATACCCCTGCATTACAATATCAAGTTCATTATAAATTCACCTATATTTTTATCTTTTCTGATTACAGAATCAGTTCCAGAGCTTTTCTCACAAATTGAATTCTTGTGTTGAAACACAAGCATGGCTGTACCAATAGGGCTGAATTTAAATGTGATTGTGTGTATCTAAGCTAAGAGAAAGTCTTATATATTTGAGGTTTTGCTGCTGTTTTTCATGTCTTTATGGGTATTTTGGTATATGTTTCATACTTTCTATTTTTTATTCTACTGAATGAAGGTAAGAAAATAGAGATTCTGATGTATTAACATAAGTCCCAATTGATTTGAGAAGATTCAAAATAAAATGGAACAGACAATAAAATTGAAAGATCTGGCAACACTGATGACGTAGATACTCCTGCAGTGTGTCAAGTGCAGTCACTGAATGGACTTTTTGGACAATTTTATAGGTTTGGCTCCAATTAAGATCCATTTTTCTCATTGACCCTAAGCCTGCTTAGCTTCCTGTCAAAACCAGTACACCAAACTGTTGCCAGTTTAGGTTTTTCAACTTACTGCTTAATACAGATGAGTTTCTCATTGCTATTTTTCTCCAGAATAAGGTGTCACAAATGGAAGACTTGTAAATATAAGTCATCTCTATGGTGGTGACAAGCTTTGTTTTCTTGCTAGCAGGACATTTAAATTGTACTGCTTCGCTGCAGAATGTCATGCTGTGCTGCTGCATTCAGAAACCATTATCACTGTAGGAAGTAATAGCAAATGGATATACTAATTGGGAGTTTTGAAAGATAATAATGAAGATAAGGTTTATCTACATCTCAGTGATTCATGGCTATGTGAAGCAGAATAGCTAAAGAATGACATAGTAATTCAAGTAATTGCTTTTTATTGTAAATAAATTCATCTGCTAATACTGTGAGCTAGAAAGAAATACCTAGAAAGATAAATTTCAATAAGGTTATTTGTCAGTAAAGTTCATATGAGAGACGTAAAAACTCATAGGCCTTGGACAAATCTGTGAACTTTGTTCATCTCCAAAGCAATATTAGGGTTAACAGTTAAAAGTCTCTCAGAGGATAATGATTAATGAAGGCAAAGCTTCTGTGATGTCTAACCACTTAGCATTGTTGTCACTGAAGTTTGCAGAATAAATTTAGAAAGATAAATGCTTTAGATTGGATATTAAGAAAAATTTCTTCAGCCAAGGGGTTGTTAAACATTTCAACGGGCTGTTTAAGGAAGTGGTGGAGTCGCCATCCCTGGAGATACTTAAAAGCCATGTAGATGTGTCACTTACAGACAAGGTTTAGTGGTGGACTTAGCAGTGTTAGGTTTACAGTTGGACTGGATGATTTTAAGGGTCTTTTCCAGCCTAGAGTGATTCTATGATTCTATGGTGTCATTCGTCTAAGGTTAATAAACATCAACAGTTGACCTTAGCTATTTCCAATAATGTTAAAAATTTAATGTTAAAGGAATAAGATACAAGGAGAGGGTATAAATCTGAAGAACTGGACTAATTTTGACAAAATTCAGAAAGTTTCAGATTTTTTTCTTTCTTCAAAGATCTGACTTTTTTCATGCAGCTTCTCATATACTTACATTTTCCTTGGTACTGTATAGATTCTGTGATGTAGCAAAGAAACAGCATAAGTATCACCACAAATACTCAATGACACCTTTAGTAATAAATTTTACTGCAGTGGGAATTAAAACCTGAAATATTTACTCATATGTGGAATCTAAATTATCCTTCTGCTTGCGTTTCATTTGTATCTGGACACCATTTCATATCTGATACAGAAAAGAGAGATTCAGCTCTATGGAATGAAACAGGTTAGGCATAAACTCTCAACTATAGCTTGGGATAAACTAGAATTTTATAAAGAATTTGAAGCTCTGTAAGAGAAGTAGGAGAAGAAAATATTGATTGAAACATTCCTTCAAACTAGAAGGTTTAGATTAGTATTAGGAAGAAATTCTTTACTGTGACAGTGTTGAGGTCCTGGCACAGGTTGCCCAGAGAAGCAGTGGCTGCCCCATTCCTGGAAGTGTTCAAGGCCCATGGCAGGGGGTTGGAACAAGATGATGTTTAAGTCCCTCCAACTGAGGCCATTTGGTAATTCTATAATTGTTAAACATAAATTCAACTTGAAATACTTCAGAAATAATCTCACTGCCCTTTCTAAACACATATACATGTAAATATGCCTGTGTGTACTCCTGGGTAGGAGTATTTCTGAGTTGCATCACCTCTGTATATGTGCAAAATTCAGGAATAGCTTCTCTTCCTCATCCCTGGTTCGCCATATGATTTAGTATAGAAAAATTGGGTATGATTAACATGAGAGACAGAATTCCTGGCATGTTGCAACTCTTGATAACCAACAGATCTGGATGACTGGAGCAGTGCTGTACCACAGCAGCATTCGGTGAAAGTCTAGTGAGGAACAAGTAAGGAAATAATGTAATTGCAGATGACTGTGATTGATTGTGATTCACATGAGCATTGCAGGAGAAAGGTCAGACAGTGTAAACCTGAGCATAAACACAAGGCTGGAAGCAGGAGAGTACAGTGGAATGCTCTATTGAAGTGCCTTTGTTAATACCACTTTTTAATAGCACACATACAACTCCTAGTGTCTGCCCCAGAATTTAAGGTAACCTGATTTGTCTGTTTTCTTTCCTTTATGTTTAGTATGCTATAAAATGAAAGAGTTATCATGGTTTGCCCATAACAGCAATGAAAAGAAGTAGTTCTTCCTAATAATAATAGACTTTAGGACATAAAATTAATTCCTATTTGGTGATTGTACTGAGAAAATAATTATGCCCCACAAATTATAGTACATAATCCTGTGGGTTCTAATTAAATAGCATAATGAGTTTAAATGTCATTTGTCTTTTTCAGACCTCACCTATTGTCCTGACTGATAAATTGTACAACAAACTTTGCTGAGAAACACAACATTAATTTTTGCCTGAATGCTAAGGAAAGTTGCAAAACTTAAATTACCTTTCCTTTAAAAGTGCTTCACATAAACCCAGTGTCCATCATTTGCACTTCAACAATGTTTTTTTGTATTGAGCCTCAGTCCTACAAAGGTGCTTAACTTTATTCACCAGGAATCAAATAGTTGATTTCACTTTTCCAGCTGGATCATATTTCTACTCCTTGCAGTTGCCAGGCATTCAGCTCAGTTTATACAAATACCCATATGTACAAAAATGCAATGTATTTGCAACACTTCAGATAACACAAGCAATAGAAGAGAGTGAAGTCATTTATCTAAGAGATTGCTTGCTTCCTGATTTACATAAACATTGCAATGTGTAAGTGTTGGCTCGAGAGAGTTGAAAAGTCTCTGAAATTTTGAATCCTTCTGTGAATGCAGAGAAGACTTGTGAAAATCCAAAACAGTGCAAGCTAAGGTATTTTAGAGAATGCATTAGATAGGAAGGATACTAAATAAATGATCCAAGAGAATATAGATAATTTGCTGTCCTTTACTATGAGGCTAGTAATATTCTGCTGTTGCCTTCCCTGCACATTTCCCAGTGATTCCACAGTGAATAATTCCAACTTGTCATAGAGTTCTTCATGAAGGTGCTTCTAGACTGAAGCTTGACATCTAATAGTCATGAAAATCTGAGATGTTTAAAATGTGCGGGAGAAGCAGTTGTTCATGCACTGTAGAAACATTCAGTCAAGGGTCTATACTGAAAGGTTTATCCTGATGCTCTGATGTTTTCCCTTTTTTTATTAAGCCATTAGTGTACTAAAGGCTGAAATCAGGTCTGTTCTGTCCTGGCAGATGCTCTGTACCCCTGTTATCTGGCCAGATGTTAAAACAACCTTCTCTCGATTTTTATTGTTCCAGGCAAAGTGTATTGCTCTGTTGTACCATTCCTGGAACTCACTTTCAATTGATGGTTAAATCATACTCCTACCTAAGATGGATGTCAAATCCCCACTGTCATTTCGGTAAATTGAGATAAGCTTCTAGCCATGCATACTAGCCTGAACATTCCTGAGTTCTTGAGATGAAAAGACATCAAGAATTATACAGGCAAGGCGAAAATCAGAAGTTTGGGTGCCCGTTTCAGCATCAATAAAGTATCATTAGTCTATGGGTTGATAGTTCAGCATAGACTGAGTTGTGGTTAGATTTAGCTCTAATAATGCAGAACTTTGAACTGAAATTAAACTCTGATGGGAGAAGTGTAAAGTTAACTTTTTCTTATATGTGATATGCTGCCTGTCTCATATGAAGTTAAACCTAACACACAAATAGAAAACAAAAGGTTTGCTTGTGTATTCAAATTTTTGTGCTGAAGCCCATATTTTCAGCATCAGTCAGGAAATTGTGACTTGAGGAGGATATAAATACAAAATAGTGCTTCAATATACCCAGCTTCTGCTGCAGCTCTTTCATTGAGTCATGGATAAATCTGTCTATTGTAACCTCCTGACTTCATTGTAACAATGAAAAGAATTATGTTTCAGGACTATCACTGTCAAGCCATACCCAATATTCAATCTGAATGTAATTTTGTACAAAATATTTGATGTCACTATGTTTCCCAAAATTTCTTTGTTTTGTTGGGTTTTATTTGCTTGTTTGTTTTATCTAACAAAATAAAAGCAGTTCTATAATAATTCAGCTA
>JAOXXN010000001.1:105946256-105959142 GCA_026770055.1 Myrmophylax atrothorax | reverse complement strand
GGCAAGAAAAGAGAGAAAGGAAAAAACTTATAAAATCAAACCAGTTTATACTTAAACTAACTATATTTATTTATACAGAAAAGAGACACTTAAAAGAAACTACAATATAACACACACTTACACAAGTTAGATATAACAATTTTTTACCTCTGTCTAAAGCCAGATTTCATTACTCTAGATCTATAAGCACCCCAAAAGACACCCAGCAAAGAACAGAAAGAATAACAACAAAAGGTTTTTCCTTCCCTGAACTCAAACAAAATGCAAAATAGTGGTGGCCACAGCAAAGCCCAGCACAGAAGGACAGCAGCAGCACGTCCTGCTCTACTGCAGACATGATGGCAACTAAGAAACTTGTCTTATCTCAGGTTTGCATCATCTGGTATGAAAGATTTCTTTGGTTGCTTAAGTCAAGTGATAGCTGTCTCTCCTAATCTACGTAGATTCTCTGAGCCTGCTAATTTGAGGCCTAGCTAAAACTACCACATAGTGGAAAATGTTTGATACAAAAAGACCAATCATGTCTAGGTCCTGCCTTCCAAACAGAGTAAGTCACATGGGGAAGCTGCTACAGGCAGATCTAAAGAACTGAAAGGATTAATGATTAATATATTTGGAAAAAAACCCCCAAAACATGGCAAAACAAACTGCTATAATCATAGATTACTATTGTTAAATAAGACTGATCTTATTTACTGAAGACCATAATTTGCAGCTTTATCAGAATATTTGTATGAATCCAAAATTCATTAACTTGAACATCTCTATTAAAAAGATGACATTAATAGTCTAGCAACTGGGACGAAACTAGAAAGGAGCTCTGTGTCTATTTAATGATTAAGAAGGGAAGCTGTAAATGTTTCATCATGAAAATTACACTCTATTTAAAACCTTTAAGCAAAAGTATGAGTAATTATAATACTTGTGGAAAATCCAATTAAGGCAGGTGTGTGCCAGGTACAAAATATACGACACTGGATGTGGAAGGCCAGTCAATGGATGCTGTGGATGTTGGTTCATCTACACCAGAACTGTTGCCAAGGTCAGAAAAGCCAACCCCCCAAAGCTCAACCACCTACACAAGGAAGAAAAGACAGGTTACAGTTGTATGTGATTCCCTTCTTAGGGGAACAGAGTACTCAATATGCCAGACAGATCCTTCTGTTTTGGAAGTTTGTTAAGGACATCACGAGAAAACTCCTTGGTCTGGCCCAGGCTTGGACTATTACTCTGGCATGGTTAGCCCTTGGATAAAAAGACTTCAGAGGGACACCAGCACATTCACTAGGTAGACAGAAGGAGTACTTCCTTGGAGGAAGGAATTGTGCTTCCAGGAGGCTACATTTGAAGTACAGTTTTATTGGAAAAGTCAAGCACTGCAGCAGCAAAATTGCAGCTCAGGAAGACCACCAATTAGTAATGCAGACCACGGGCAACGCCACACTATCTCGCAGTGCATCTGCAGCTTCCTGTGAGGAAACAGGGTCACCTGTCAAATCAAAACTCATTGGCAAATTTCTTCTACTACTGAATGACTGATGTAAAAATAGCTTTGAGACATCACATCTATTTCACTCTCAAAAATTACACGTACCCCCCAAAGTCTAAATGATGCTGCACACTATGCAAAGGGCATGTGAAGGGAAAGCTAATTAAGTTGATAAGGATTTGTTAATTGTGTATCACCACACTTGTTAGCTGTTTTGAGAACCATAATAACCATAATAATTATGAACCTGTACCAGCAGCTTTGAATATTACCAGTTATAGTGAAAAGAAAAGGACATTATTGTGCTGCAGAAGCAGGATGAGAAATTACTTCCCTGTCATATACTGACTTGAACTGCTTGCTGATGAAATTTTAATGTATAATTCTTCTGACAATTTCAAAATTGTCTTTCTTCAGTACAATCTGAGATCTATAAATTCACACACATATAAGAAAATGTAGGTATGTATACAAACTTATTCAAATAGTTGGTTTTTATTCCTTCACCAAGGACTATAAACAAATTTGAACTATTAAATTTACTAAAAAAGAATTGTTAAACCTACTCTGCACATGTATTTATCAAGACACTGAGACAAGCATTATGATGCATATTTGGATTTTACATAAAATTGGGCATGAGAAACAAAATGATGGTATCTGTATGCTTTAGAAGTTCAAAGAAAAGCTCGATAATGTTTTGTTGATTCTGAAAAGACTGTTGATAAAACCCAATATGTCAGATTAATACATATTTTTAAATGCATAATGGTGACATGAAATATGCAGCTAATGAAAAAAATGAGCACTTGGGGAGAAAGCAGCAATACAGATTGTGAAGCTGCTAAATGGTGCAACATCAAGAGAGATACATGCCATGGTTGCATACTTTATCTCTGTAACTATTCAACACAGATGCAGAAAGTATAATAATCTGAGGAAGAATTGAGAACATTGTAAATGAGACATTTGAATGAATGAAGTGAATATTAACAACATGGTGGGTGCTGGTGACCTTGTTTGAATATCATTGACTAGAACAGAATTCAGGAATTCCCTGTGAATGGCAACAGGAAGGGTTGCAGAAGAATAAAAAATGTCAAGGAAGGCAACGTCATGAAAAAATGCCAGATCAATAAAATCAACAATAGAAACTCCCACATCTTTCTGAACTGGCTCAATAGGTCTCTCTACTCAAGGAATTTTGTAAAAGATGTTAAGTAAAATAAAATGGTAAAATCATAAGGAAAATAACTTTTGAATATCAAAAGGCTCCACAGCATGCAAAATTTAATTTCTACATATTCTTAAGATTAACATTGACTTTCTTGTACACTTGTACAATTCTTCCTCAAAGAAGAGTGCTCTACACGCCTCCACAGCCCTAAAAATTCTGTTTAATGCTCTCTTTCTTTCCACTTGATTTTGCCCTATAAATTGCTTCTATATAGTAAAAAGAACGAACCCTTGAAAAATTTCATATTCATCAATTTCTTTTCTTGTTAATCTGTGCAACTGCACTCATTAGAAGGAAGCCCATATCTAAATAATATAGATTCTCTTCAAATTTGAGATTAAAATCTTTAGATAATCTAAATGTCATGAATACCCATTCATGCAGTTCAAACACCTACACTAACTTGCATAACACAAACCTTTCCTTCAGGTTTCCACACAAATTCAGTCAATGAATAGTGACTGTTCCTATCCTTATTGTAATTTGTAGTCAGGCACAGCCATAACTTCTGTGAATAACAGTTCAAAAAATTTCAGTAGGTATAGAAGTCAATTAGCTGAGTTTATCAACTTGGTGAGCCCGGGAGCCAATTTCCATTTTTTCCCCCCCTGTCTCAATCAAGCTTTCAGCTTTACTTGCTTGGATGTTTAGTTCATTTGTATCAGTCTGTTTGGCTGAAACTGCAAGATCTGAGAAAATGCTGCTTCTCCACTTGCTAAAGACAGACAAAAACCAAACCTTGCAACAACAGCAATTTTTATTAATGCTTGACATGAAGATCAGCATCATTACATCAAAAATACAGCTGGCTCCATCTTACTGAAGAAATAAGAGGAAAATGACTATTAAGGTTATTTTAGATACAGTACATTGACACAAAAAATATCCTATTGCAAAGTCAGATACAAATCGGTGCTTTAATATTAAACAATTTTCATCCGAACGTCTATAGTTGAACACAATTATTGCCTTATTATGCAGTATGTTCAGTTTATGCAACGAATAGATTGGTTTCATGCAGAATGAATCAGGAAATGAAATTTGAGTACAGGAGAAAATAATCTAATTCCAAATTAAAACAGCTATTCAAGTACTTCTTTGCCAAACCACAGACATCTAGCATAGGTGGTTTCTTTTTCTCCCCCCCCCGCCATGTAATTTAGTAAGTGAGACAGTAAAATAATCTTACTCAACAAAGGTGGACAAAACCAGGAACAACTTTGAAAAACCTATTGTCAAAACTGATTTCATGGTATAATTCCCTCTTGTTCAACGTCTAAAGGGATATTTTGAGAAGTTCTGGTCACCTTGTTTTGCCACATTATATTAAGGTGATTATATTAAGGCAATACTCTGTACTCTTTCAAGGTGGACCCAAAGATTAGGACATAGCTGTTCAGTGTTCCATATGTAGGAAGTGAGTAATTATTATTATTTTGGTATGGCCTCATTTGAAACAGAAATGAGGATGAAACATAAGGGATTTCATAATGTGAGGCTTTGTATGCAAAAAGTCTACTTTTATTCAAATAAAGCTGATGTCTTCCTTAGTTAAATATTGTCAAAATTTACAGGATTAAAGCATTATTTTGTTCTGTTCCTAAATATAGGTCACTTGTGAATTCCCAAAACCTGCTAATGCAATCACCAATTAACTCTTAATGAGTAGATGGGGGAAAAAATAGCAAAACCACACAACACTCATTTCCAAAACTTAGTTTAAAAAGCCCTGCAAGACAGGTAACATTTTTTAATGTATTTTTCAAGTGCGAGGTGGAGTTACCAAGGACTAGAACTTTCCAAGTGATCAGTCGTGTATTATGTTCTGAAAATGAATTTTCCTGCAGATTAATCCACAGTTTCTGACTAAAAGGATGGCTTTAATTTAGTTGAAATCCCAAATTCAGAGCACAAAACACAAAGCTTTCATTGAAGCTGTACTCACCACGGGACTAAAATTCATGATAAAATGGAAATAATTTTACAGGCAGTGATTCATTAAGTTATTTTAATTTTCATCCTCTAATGTAGCAGAAAAAGGTATGAGGCAGATGGATTTTTCAGGTATTTAAATAGTTTAAAAGAACAAGGGAATTAAGGCATAAATGTTTTTGAGAGAGAAAAAGTTAGAAAACAAGATAAAATTACTTGGAAGACCAGAGAGAGAAAAGCAATAAAGCAACCAAACAACAACAACAACAACAAAAAGATTTCAAATACTGCCAACATCCTACCAAGAAAGTAATACATTGAATTTTTAAGAAGTATTACCAGACAAGAAAGAAAGGAAAGTGTTTTGAGAGGCTGTACCTCGTGAAAATTTATTTTGTTTTCTTTCTTTTATTCCCAGTTGAAGGAATGTTGACCTGGGACTGAGGTGCTTTTTGAAAACTTCTTCAAGTAATTATGCTAGGTGTATCAAGTTGATAAAATCTTTTTTGCTTCTTTCTAATGAAGGTATTTCTCTTGTGGATTTTTGTTTATGGAACTAAACTGAAATATCTTATTCCCTGGGACTCCCTTTACGTGTTTTGAATAATGCAGTAAATTCTCACACATTGTGCAATGCCCAGAATCAAGGTTAAATACACAATCCTTCACTTATGTTTTATAGAAAATTAAAGGATAAATGTAAGATCAATTAAATTCCATGTTCCAGTCATGCCAAAAGGACTTGTTCATTAATATCTCTCTGTTTTAAGGTCTGAATGGCTTTGGTGCATTGGTTGCTTTCAGTATTTTTCAGGCATTCCCTTATCTGCCATCTCTGGAACTATTCAAGGCCAGGATTTGACCAGTCTGGTCCAGTGAAAGATGTCCTTGCCCATGGCAGGGGCAGAGGGGTTGGAACTAAATTATATTTATAAGGTGCCTTCCAACACAAGCCATTCTATGATGTTACGTTCTTTTTCATACCAGAGGTTGCTTTAATCATGCCAGATCTTCTGTGGGGTTATTTTTTCCATTATTTTTATACTGTAATACAGTAAGTTTTCAAAACATAAGCACTCTCCAATAATTAATCAACTCAATTTTACTGAATTTCTGTATATTGTTAAAAAAACCCATACCAAGTCCATCAAACATACACCTAGTACCCTTAAACATTTTTGTTCTTGTACAATTAAAATAAAATGTTAAAATCAAGTTAATACTAGGAAATATATATCGGTCAATGAAGTGTAGATTAAGACATGGATAATTCATGTATGTAAGGTTTCCCTTTTGCCTGGGCACAGTGTATCAGTGTCAAATCTGTATGTATTCATGTTGTGTAATATGGACACCTCTTTCTTTCTGTAAGGGACAAATACTTTGCTATCAAAAACATATATTTTAAATTATAAAAGGAAATATGATGATTTATGCCATAATTCTTTCATTTTATAGGAAAAAATAATCAGTTAATGTAGCCCATTGAATGACATTTTCTCAAAACTCTACAGCTTTGGGATAGATGTCATCTTGCAAGGATGCAGAAAAGAGAAAAGGGAATTGAGAACATTAGAAATCTTCAATACATCTGTTCCCATTTCCTATCTGGTTGGATACTGCCTCTTGAGATTCAGTTAAACATACCCCTTGTGATTCATTCCCACTGAGACAATTTAAGAGCAAAAAAAGGTATTGTCAGATAAGGATATCAATGCAGAATTTAATTAAGTCATAAATTATAGCTCCATTTTGTGATTTTAACCTCAGCCTCTTTTTTCTCTCAGACTTCAAAGATATTGTATCTCATTTTTTAATGATGCAGTGATGACATTTGATTGATTTTTTCATTGTGACTTACTGAGTATATAAAAAGGGAATTAGCTGCTGTATTCAGGGTCAGTTCCATTTTGGAAGGACACATTTGTCAGAATGCATCTCTGCTGCTCGACAGTGTGTGGGTTGGACTATTAGCACAATGAAATATAAGGTGTATTTCAATCTTAACCTCCAGCTCTGTTAAAAGGAGGGAGAAGAAAACTTCGGTTAAGCAATATGGAAGTAGAAAACAGAGTGGGAAAGATGAACTATGGACATTTCAGAAGTAGATGGGGAAGTATTTTAGCTGTTTCCTTAAATCACTGGGGAGTTACAGAAGAGAAGGTGCTTGAACTGGTGGATGGAACATAAAAAGTGTTAATATTTATGATTTTTTTTCTGGTTTTGGTGGATTTTTTATTGATTGGGGCTTTTTGTTTCTTTCTTTTGGTTTGGTCTTTTTTGTTTTGTTTTTTTTTGGTTGTTTGGTTTGGGTTTTTTTGTCATTGTTTGTTTGTTTACCTTTTAATATTTAATCATCTATCTATCATTTTCCCTGGGAAAGAATATCATGGAAAATACCTGAGTCATTCCATCTGCATGCTAGTGTAATTTCAGTACAGAAGTCAGAAGAACAGTAATAAGCAACAGAATATCTATAAGCATGGGGCAAGAGAATCACAAAACAGACAGCAGCTCAGGAAACTACAGGAGATACAGGCCCAAAATTTTGTATTTACTGGCTGGAATAGCATGGGAAGAGACTGAGAGGAAAGAGCTTCTCATGGCTGAAAGATAGTGGGGTTTTACTGGATGTCTTTTCAAGCATATTTTTGAAATGCAAACTCTGAAAGCAGGTAAGAAAAAAATGGAAACTAGAAATCACATAAGTAATGATGTAAAGGGAAATTCCATGATTTCCACAAATTACCTGGAGTGTTCAAGATTAGGTTGGATGGAACTTTGAGCAACCTGGTCTAAAGGAAGGAGTTGGAACTAGATGATCTTTAAGATACCTTCCAACCCCCAAAATACTATGATTCTATGGCTGGGATCTCACTCAAATTGCAAATGAAAAATTACATTGCATTGAACAAATCAAAAGAGGAAAAACCACCCTCTTCCTGAGGCTATTTAAAAAGGAAAAGTTAAACCACAACTCTTAGAAAAATTCAAAAATACAATTTTAGACAGTTTTTCCTTGAAGTGACAACACACAGGTATCTGAATTAATATAATAAGGTATATTTCTACATATAAACAAGTATCATTATGAATCCATAGTTTTATTTTAATCAAAGCACAACTTAAAAATAATCTAAAGAGAAACCTTTGAAACTTCTGTGGACTTCTTTTGCTTCTGTAGATCAAGACAGATGATGTTTAAAAGTGCATGGTAGATGCCTTTACTTGTCTTGTGGATAGCAAAAATCACTTGAGTAACTGCACATTCAATTACTCTGTGCAACTGTTCTTATCACAGTGGGACGCTTGGTCACTCACTTTAAATTAGTGTCATCAATAAAGGAATTAGGTCATAAGCATCAAGTAGCAGTGGTCTGAAATCTGGAGATAGCAGTTAACACCTACCTTTCCGTTCAGCTTTCCTTCATCCAGTCTTGCAAACTAAATTGGATCATGTTCATTTCATTTTCAAGTGACATGCACAGCTGGTACTATTTTAAATTATAAGGTAGGAAATGAAGAAATCAGGAAAAAGAATTGGGATTGATTCTGTTACAGGTCAAACAGCCTTAGTAGAAAATAATAAAATAGGAGAAAGATTTTGGGCTGACTCTTGCAGGTTGACAGCCCTGAGCTACCTTGGCAGGACAAAAAAAGTCTGTAATTATTTTAGCTAAGAAGCACTGAGCTCGTGAAACAGACAGTTTTATTGGAGTGGCAATAAGTTCACAAAGGAGTTCTGGACTATTACATGTCTGAAAGTATTTTAAGACATGTGCCTTGAACAGCTTATCTCTTTTTTTGTCACAATTTCCCGCAGCATTCTCCTAGAGAAACAGCCTGCTCATGGCTTGGATGGGTGTACTCTTTCCTGGGTAAAACAATGGCTGGATGGCTGGACCCAGAAGGTGGTGGTGAATGGAGTTAAATACTGTTGGTTGCTGGTAACTAGTGATGTTCCCCAGGGCTCAATATCTGGGGCTGGTTCTGTTTAATATGTTATCAGCGATCTGGACAAAGGGATTGAACCAGTTTATAGATTACACCAAGCTGGATGGAACGCTGATCAGCTGGAGGGCGGGAAGGCTCTGCAGAGGGACGTGGACAGGCTGGATTGATAGACCAAGGCCAGTGGTCTGAGGTCCAACAAGGCCAAGTGCCGGGTCCTGCACTTGAGTCACAACAACACCCTGCAGCATCACAGACTGGGAACAAAGTGGCTGGAAATCTGTCCAGAGGAAAAGGACCTGGGGATTCTGGTAAACAGCAGTTGAACATAAGCCAGTATGTGCCCAGGTGGGCATCCTAGTCTGTATTAGCAACAGTGTAGCCAGTAGGACCTGGGAAGTGATTGTCCCCCTGCACTGGGCACTGTTGAGGCCACACCATGAGTGCTGTGTTCAGTTCTAAGCATCTCACGACCAGAAAGACATTGAGGGGCTGGAGCATGTCCTAAGAAGGGCAACAGAGCTGGGGGAAGGGACTGGAGCATAAGTACGATGAGGAGCAGTTGAGGGAGCTTGGAGGGTTCAGCCTGGACAAAATGAGACTCGGGGAAGACCCCATTGCTCTCTACAGCTGCACGACAGGAAGGTGTAGGCAGGTGGGGGTCAGTCTCTCCTCCCAAGTAACAAGTGAAAGAAAAAGAGGAAATGTCTTCAAACTGCACCAGGGGAGGTTTATTTTGGATATTTGGAAAAAAATCTTCATGGAAAGGGTTATCAAGCACTGGAACAAGCTTCCAAGGGGAATGTATTGGTTACCATCCCTGGAGGTATTTAAAAGATCTGTGCACTTGATGCTTAGGGTAAAGGTTTAGTGATGGACTTGACAGTGCTGGGTTTACAGTTGGACTCCATGATCTTAAAGGACTTTTCCAACCTAAATGATTCTACGATTCTATCACTGACTTATCCTTACTGACATAATAACATCTTGGCTGTACTTACAACTTGAAAAGACCAAAACTCTTTATAACTTCAGGATCAGGAATTCTAAGGTGTCTCTTGCCCTGGAGCTATACTTTATGTTCTTGAGCTATAGGATGAGATTGAGGTCTACTAAAAAAAAAAAAAAAGGTGAAAACAAAAACAAACATATCTAAATATAAAAATTAAGACATTATCTCAACCATTTATTCTTTGGCATATTGAAAGACCAAAAGAGATGAAACCAAACCCATATAATTGAAAAACTTCTGTTTAAAATCATACATTTTTAAATATATTGAAAATATATAACACCTTAACCTGGCCTGAATCACTTATCCCATTCATGACATGAATCTATCTCTATACTGGCATCTGAAGTTTTCACCATCGTATGTATTTATTCTCAACTTTCCTTTGAAATATGCAAGTAACACAAAAATGTTTTACAAAGAGGCACAGGCACAGATCATCAGAAGGTCTTGGGGCATGTTAATTAGTTCACAAGTGAGCTATCATCCTCATTTTTCCATTGGAATAAACACTATAAATCCCATTTTCCTTGTGGAACAGGATGACCACAACTATGGGTCTTAGAATCAAGGGATTCCAACCTGTTTTTCATGTAGTAGTAGTACTATCATCAGCACCACCACTAATAATAATAACAATAATAATAATAATAGGTATATGCAAGGCAAATGAATGTCCAGTCCCAGCTGAATGGGTGTGGACTGTAGTTTGAAGACTACACCAATCTAAGACTGTGACAGAAGCACACATGAAAACAGTACTGTCCAGCCTGCCTCCACAGGAAGGAGAAAAAGAAAGAAATACAGTGCAAAGCAAAGCTGTTCTTGATTGATTAGACATACCTTTGAAATACTTGTCAGAAGAGGTGAATAGCTAGGTTGGTTATTACTAGAGCTCAAAATATTATACTTATGAGGATGCTTTAAATCTTCTGTGACTTTGATGTTTCATGGTCACATGCTAAAGGCCAGTAAACAGCATTCTCCTAAATTGCTTCTGGAGGAGATGTGAGTGTTTTTTATGCATCAACTAGTTCTGTGCCATTAAAGCAAAGGGCTTCCTCTATATTCTTTTTTCACAGAGGCCTGAAGCCACTGGTTGTTTAATTTTTTTACAGGGAATTGGAAGGAATTAAAGATGTTTTAACAAATTATGACCAGTTGTGGTAGTTTTTGCTTTAGTTTCAGTTAGGCCTTATCTAGGCCCCAGCTTTTAGCAGGCCCAAAGGATGTGACATAGATTACAAGGGACAAGCATCACCTGACTTAAGCAACCAAAGAGGTATTTCATATCATTTGACATCATCAAGAAGTGTCAAGAGGTATAAAAAGAGAGAGAGGAGGAGCTTCTGTCTCTTTCGCTCTTCATCTTGGACCTGGGAGGATGCACTGCTCTGCCTTTACTGAGATCAGGCCTTGCCACCATCCGCACTGTGTTTATCTAGGAAGGTGAACATTTTCCTGTTAATTTCTCTCTTCTCCTACTGGGAGGTTTCTCTGGAAGAGTTTTTGGGAGGTTTTATCAGGGTTTGGGTGGTTGGAATATGTATTATTATTAGGTTGAGCAACTCGGTGATGTTATTATTTCTTTTCACATTTGTATATATATGTGTTATATCATATTCAGGTTTAAATGTTCTTTTCTTCTGTGTAAATATAAGAATCTTGCCACTTCAAAGTTCCCTTTCTAGTTTTTTTCCTCCCTTCCTTTCAATTGGGTGGGGGGCTCTGACAGGCAATTGGGCAGTCGGCATTTTGCCAAGCTAAACCATAACAGCAGTTCAAGGCTTGGAGGGAAACAATACTTTGTCTGTAGCTCTAAGGAACTGAGTCTGTGAGGACTTCATCCTTTTATCTCTGAATTCAGCACCTGCTGGATCAGAATGCAAACTGAGACACCATCAAGGTAAAAGACTCCATTTTATGAGTTCATGATACACAGGGACTCATAGGCTAATGAGCCTAAGTGTTAGCCTAATGAGCCTTAGTTTTACTGTGGTTAAAGCCCAAAAGAGAACCAGTGTCCAGTGAATGTTGTCTCAAGAAGTTATTACTGAATAGCATTTAAAAAAGAGTGGAGGGTAGGATACTAGAAATAAAAAAAAACTTGGAAAAAAAGAGAAATGACTAAGGGAAACGCACAAAGAATTTTACTGATAGCTTCTTTAGTGTTAATAAAAATATTAGAAATATAAGAGGAATCAGATTTACAAAGCAACTAAAAATGGCATGTTTAGAAAAATCATCACAAAAACTTCAAACAGAGCTGGTCTAAAGCTGTACTGTCATAAATGCTGTTACTTAACCATACATTGATAAGGTGCAATAGCTGTCAGCAGTCTAAAAGGCAAAACTATTCTAGAAAATCATAAGCAACAGATCCATATATGCACACATCATGCATAATTTCTTTGTATTTATGACCTTTCTCTGTTGTTTTTCAAAACAGTGATTTTTAAAATAAGGTTCTTGCTTATAGCATTATTCATATTTCTAAATAGATTAAATTTAAGCATCAGGTATAACAATTTAATTTTTTCAAAAATTGCAGATACTTATTTAAATGTATTTTAGGGTAAAGTAGCATAAAGAAGTATTGGGATTTGCTTGCTTTTTTTTTCTTTTTTGCTCCTATAGGAGGTAGAGTTATTAACAATGAAGTTTTGTTTCTAGAAAGAACTTAATATTTCCGTAACAACCATCATTTATAGGTTCTAAAGACCTTGGATACAAATGAAGTCAGCTGAACTCAGTGGTGAGAGTGCAAATTTTACTGAATTCCCTATTACTCATCCGTATGTAAGGTCTGGATGACAGGTATGGCAAGTCGTCCAGGGTGTGGTACTGCTGTTCACACAAGCAGTTTGTAGCCTCAGGGCACAGTCACTCCCCCATCACCTGGGGAGAATTTAGGGACTAAGTCATACCTCTCCCAACTAGAAGAGGACTAACTATGGTTTCCACCTGGACAGAAGGAATGTGGTGACCTAGACAGACCTTACACATTAATATGCAGCTGTCTCTGGGCTGCGGTGAGAGTCTGTCACTGATGCCAGAGGGAAGAAGAGATAACACCTGTTTGAGATGTGAAAAGCAGGATGATCTGCTCAACCTAGTGGCAGAGCTGAAAGTGCAAGTGGAGAGGTCAAGGAGTATCAGGGGGTGCAAGAGGGATACTTCAATGAACTGCAACAGGTGTGCCCTAGGGGATGACCTCCGGCAACTGGTGGATGAGCTGGATAAAAGGAAGAGACTTCCTTCAAAA
>JAOXXN010000001.1:105872760-105886070 GCA_026770055.1 Myrmophylax atrothorax | reverse complement strand
TAGAAAGACAAAGATAGGAAAAGAGATAGAGAAACAGCAGAAAGGGTTCATATAATTTATTATGTGCAAGATGTTATTAAAAAAAAGCAAGGGTCTTAATGGTTTAAAACTGCCTAGAAAATAAAATTTGGGACTCAAAATCTTATTATCAAGAATGCCAAATGCATGACACATTTTTTCAGAATCATATGCCATGATCATATTTGTTCTATGTTGCTCCTTGCTATAAATTGGTTTCACTGATGAAAGGTGCTTTCAGGATCCTTTTTGATAATCTTAAAAAAATCCCCCCAAATAATTAGCAAACTACTGTATAAGAAACATCAAAAGAATTACTGTAAGGTTTCCTTCATAAAGTTAAGTCATTTGTCTTTCCACTAAGGTCTGCAAATGAAATTACCTCACAATAGATATAAAATAATTAGTCAATAAGAGCATAATATTGATTTTGTATCAGTTGCAAGTGGGAATTCTCCATGAGACATTATTAAAGACAATGTTTTCTCCTTACAATATTTCCATTACTGTAGGCAAGCACAAGACTACATTCATAAAGTGGCCATTTACTGTTTGAAATTATGAAAATAACTGTTTTAGACATCTTTAAAAAACCTATTGATGAAAAAATTGAAAACAACCAGAAGCCACTTGTCCTAGTCATGAAACTTATCAATAACATATACTCAGTGTAAAATATGTCAGTGCATTTGAAGAGTTATTATACAATTACCTGACAGGTTAAAATGCTATGGTAGATAAAACATTTTATTTAATTGACAAAACATTACCAGATAATCCTAAAACGATACCGTCTTCTATTTAAACATACTCGTTTTCTGTCAAGATCACTGTTGCTATTAGTTACCAATGTACGCTCAGTTTGCTACCAGTTGGCTTTTGAAAAACTGAGAGCAAGATAGGCAGATTGTCCAGGGGCATCAAATTTCTTGTAGTTCTTACATCTCTCATAATCTCTAATAATAAACTTGAGTCTATTTGCAAGCAACATCAGTACCACAAGGGAAGGATGTAAATGAGCATTATTCACCAAACTTTCAGTTTATGTCACCTGTTTAAATACTTGTATGGCTGTTTAATTTCATGAATGAAGGAACATTTGCAGAAGAGAAAAGCAAACACAAAATCCCCTGATAAACAAACACCTAGATTATATATATAGTGTGTAAGATGTCTTTCTTCTACATGACCTATATATTTTATGCCACACTCTGCAACACTTAGTTGACTCACTCTTGCCTGGGCAATAGAATCATTCTTATAGGCACACTTCCAGTGCAATACAACTTTTATGTTCAGAAGTGTTCTGGTGCTGTCTTGCAAATAGATGGCACTAATTGACTTACAAGTATCCAACTACCAGGCACTGAAGTTAGGTTCCCAAAGAGTTGCCCGTTGTAGCTTTTTTCTGCCTTTAGGTCGAGATTTGATTGCAGCAGCAGGAACAACAGCAGATCTTCAAACTGTAATCATATTTTTCAGCGGTGTGCATCACTTATTAACTTTTATTTGATTTCCCTCTGGCACCCACAGCTCCAACAAATGCTATCTTCTTGTTCGGTTTTGTCAAGATCACAAACCTGGCAATAATGCTGTAGCTGAGATTCTCACTAAATAAACAAACCCCAGAACTGCAGTGTAGCTGCTCCAGTGGAGAAGTGTCCTGGCCTATGTTAGCACTCCAAGCTCAGAAACTGAAGCTTTGTTTTGTAGAAGAAATGTGAAGTTGTATTAAAGCAATCGTATTGTCTTGGAAATATTTCATTTCTTCTTGGATATTGTCCAAAACATATTAATTACCTGCCTTTACTTTTTCTCATTAGTGTGCAAGAATGAGAGACAGGATGATAGACAGATAGATAAGATTTTCAAATGTAACTAATATTTCATTGAATAATTCTCTGGATGGACAAAATAAAATTAAAATGAACCTGACTTTCAGGGGATAAAAGATTTTCAGATGGAATCATCTGAAAATCAAAAAATTCTTAGAAAGTCTGGCCTTCCAAGTGAATTGAATAAATCAAGAAACACTCTTGAATTTATTTGGCTTGTATATCTACTCAGAAAATGCCTCAGAAAAGGTTTCTCTTTCACTAAAACTTCTTTATTAGTTAAATTTATTGTGTGCTTTTCGCTAGTTTTTTTAAGTCTACGGATCTGTTTAGGAAGAGTCCAATATTAATTATTAAAATATTGTAATAAAATATTGAATAATTTAGTATAGATTATTTGAAGAGCATAGAATACTACGTTTTCACTTTCAACATGGATCCTCTATCCTAATATTGATCCCTAAAAATGTTTATAATTTAAAATTATCTGAGGAAAAGGACTAGAGAAGAACCAAGACTGTCACACCCTTTCCTCTTTAAGCCATGCAGTAAGTAACCGGTGCATAACTCATAAGAGTGAAATAAACACTGCGAATTTGAGAAGATTTGGTTTGAAACACATGTAAAAATGCTGTTGTGAATAACTGAAACTCTTCCTAGAGATTTTGCAAAAGAACCCAATGACATCTCTTTCAGTAAAGCGATTCCTTAACTAGTTTGAAGACATGGCATTCCCAAATACTTTTCCATAAATTGGGATTGGAAGCAACCAGGGATTTGTTTTTCCCCATATGAAAGATACATTTCATATTATTGACTTCTTATGCACTATTCCTACCTTCTCCCCTTCTCCTTCCTTTCCCTGGTGCCATGAGTAAGACTTCAGAAATACGAAAAAAATCCAAATAAGAGTTATATTAGAATTATATCATCTTTTTCTGAGTTATTCTTCCCATACTTTCTACATACCTTCTACATACAAGAAAACCACCAAAATCCTAATAGATTCAAATGTACTCAAAGACAATCCACTATCCTGAACCCCAGATTAAGATGCACTTAAGCACACTGTGTAGTTTTAATTGTTATTAATTTTTGCTTTGTTCCAGCAGGAAATTATAATATACAGCAAAAGATGAAAAATGTAAATAATAATGTGACAGAGAAGCTATAATTGATCTTTTCTCACTGAAAGCTGAAAGTTTAGATTAAAGAAGAAATTTGTGAGTGCGTGTCAAATCCTTTACATTAGCCTTGAAACTGCGTTTTGTGATACTACATTGCAAAATGACATATTCAAATACTGAAGACTGAACATGACTGAAAAAAACATGATGCAGTAGCTATCAAATTTTCAATCAATAACTAATAACTTTACTAAGAGTAGCATCTAACTTAAAATATTTTCATGGCACTTATTGTAATGTTATCTAAATTCAAAGTATTTGAATTTATCACACCTGTTGGGGAAAAGAGTCATTGCCTGTAATCATAAGTGAGAAATGATTACCAAGGCTGCCCCAAGGAGACTATATCAATTACATTAATAAATAAATAAATAAAACTACAACTAAGTAGCAAATAATTTTTTTAATTCCAATCCAGGAGTGTCTCAGCTTGGAATGAGGAGATTGGAGATTATCTTCTAATCGAAGTCCCCTGTGGCTGAATAAATAACAAAAGGTTTAACTCCAAATAGGTCAGTCTAGTTTTTCAGTCAAAGAACTCATTATATCTTTTCCAATTCTGGTACAGGTATGTACACAAAACAGCACATTTTCTTAGCAGCTCTAAGGCAATTAAGAAATCAATGATTGTATCAGAAAGTCTCCTACCATGGAATTAACCTCATAGCTGCACCAAACTTTCAAAAGGGATTCAAAGCAACTGTGTGTAAAGGAGGCTTTGTCTAAGTTCTCTCTGTTCTTAAAAATAGATCTGATACTGCACTTTCTGTGTTCCAGCATTGGGGCCAAGAAAAAAGCAAACAGAGCCTTAATAATATCAGACTTCTCTATGCCTCTTCTCTTCTCCTCTTTTTTATCTTTAACTGTTAGAGGAGTGAAGAAAGAAAATCATAAGCACAAGGAAGTGTTTTTATGCACCTTTTGAAAAATAAATCCTTGAAACCCTGGTGAAAAATACATGAGTTTTACCCACAGTTATCAAAAAGACTCTAATTTTTATGAGATTTTTCACCTGTTTTATTTAGGTGGGGCTAAACTGATCATAAAACACTGCTGTGGGATAGATTTTAAATTAGGTATGCCTATAAGATTAGTGACTATTTAGGCATAAAGATCGCTACATATCCAGTTAGGTTTTACAAATCAGCCGATAGTACTTACACTTCCACAGCTTGAAAATAAAACTCACCTCCAAGTCCATAACTATCGCATAGATTAGAAGTTTTACTACAGAATGGAAAGGACCTTCTCTGATATAGGGTGAGCTGTTTTCAGTAGCAATAGCAATTGTGGTAGTAGCCATACCCATTCCAGAGATTCAGAGGACTCTGATAGATGGCAAGACCAGTCAAGCTTCAGCAGCCAGTACTGACTTTCATGGTGAACAGCAATATCAGGAAAGAAGTAAAAGTTTTCTTTTTATATTTCTCATGTAAATGTTGCCAACTCTCTCACCTGATCAACCAAAGAAAGCAATAAAATAATACAATAAAACTGAGCAACTCCTATTTCTCTGATGGTATTTGCTAAATATTGTCCTGAGGAAAGTCAACTTGTTCTGATTATTGTTCAGTTCTACTAATATCTTTATCAAAATGTACCATCAATCGAGTGAACTCTAGTTAAAAAGAAAACTCTCTCTGGAGCAAAGAAGTCTTTAAATGACACATCCCATGTCATCATGAAGGCTCTGGTTTAAACCTGAATGCCAGCTCTTCAGTGCTCAGTGCTGTGAACACATAAATGTTCCTACTCAGGAATGGGCAACCCAGAGGAAAAAACATAGCGCAGATGTGAGAGATGTGAGAGTGACCTGCTTGAGAAGTTGTGATTTCTGCAAGCACCTGAGAAAAGGCATAGATTGTGTCTTGCAGAAAAGGAGGATTCCCTACAGTTTTACTAGTAAGGAAAACAAATATCTACAGAAAAACATTTTGCTTGACATTTTTTTATTCCAGCTGAAAATACTGTGTTCCTTAGGAAAAGAGACTTGCCTGTATGACATGTTACTCTGCATTTTGAGGAATCACTGTGTTTGAACACTGTATTTCATTTCTCCCAGACAAATACCATCCTGCCAATACTTTTTAGTTTTATTTCTGCTGTTACTACTTTGTGTTTTGATGCTACAAATAGTGTCTTTTTTTTTCCGTTTGAGTTAAATGATTTTTGTGGCAGTTTAAGTTTCCTAGACACAGCTGCTGAGGAGAAACAACTGATCATTTGTAATCCTTGTCTATTTCTATACTGTCAGCCCAAAGGCAGTATGACCTTATTTTCTAAATGTTTCCTTTTCCCCTCTACTTGAGGTGGTTACTTCTAAGTATTGCAGCTACTTTTTGTGCATCTATAAAACTCCCCATGTGATGATGCACACATAGTTCATGACAAAAACAGTGCATGTGGCATCTCAAAAGGGTTTCTTTTGCACCTGTCACAGAAAGAATAATTAATCTTGCTGTTTGGTGGAAAAAACAAAACAAAACAAAAAAACCCAACAGCTTTCATCTCAAAACTTAGCTCTGCTTCCTTTGCAGGTTATATGGAATATTAATCCACTTATCACTTGGCTTTATAAGTGTTACATGTGATGTCTTTGGGTTGCTGCCTGGTAGAATGACACCTACTGAATCAGGACAGGTGATAGTTGTTCTTACATTGGAAATTTGAAATTCCACACCACATTTTACCATAGTATAGATAAGCCAGATGTTTCTTTGGACATCCAACATCTAATCAGCGTTCCAGCAGATCTGCTTTTACTTGAGCAATCAAGGAAAGCCTTCAGTCCAATTTTCCAGGATAGTCATTTCTCTTAAAATCTCATCCATTTTTTGGATCTTCACAAAGAAAGAGATCTTGACAAAAAATTTGGTCAGTCACACTTGCACTACATATGCTTACAGGAAGCTGTTCCACATAAACTTATTTTATTTGGCTTTTCCAGCTTCTCAATTGATTTACAAAAGTCTCTGCTCACTGTCTTCAAAGGGAATGGCTGGGTTCCACTTCACTCTGATAATGGTTTCTAGTTCTACCAGGGAGCAGGATGGTATCTTCTTTTTTACAACTGCTAAATGTTTTATAAGCCATAGTTCAAGTATTACATAGAATTTTAACTAAATAATCTGTCTTTAAAGTATCATGTATATGCCTTATCTGTAGTTCTTAAAAATAGGATCAATTTTTAAAGCTTTGGTTTTAAAGAAGAAAAAAAATCCTGCTCTTTTGATTTATTTGCATATTAGATAATAAACTTCATATGAAACAAGCCTCAGATAATACACTCTATAGCCTTTTGGACATGTACCAGAAACACATTGTTTCCTGAACCATCTAATTTTTATCAAAAAGTCAGGCACTCAATCACTTTCCTCAGGTCATTCATCAGTAAATCACTAGAAACTGTTTGGTCAATATCAAATTGCCTCTGAAAAAGCCATCACAGTTGTAATTGCTCTACCAAGTTTAGAGAAGGCATACTTGCACTTAGTCTGATTTTCTCCGTTTAATTCAGAAGGAAGTGAAAGAAACAATAAATCGATTTTTGTGGTTCTATAAAAGCATGTCTAACTTACCATATACAATGAAACATCCAGTGAGCAGGAAAGTGGTCAGTATTCAAATAGTATAGAATGAGTTTGAATCTGATTAGAAAACGTGCACTTCAGGTTGTGTTTTGACATAATCTTGATTTTTACATAGGAAATTATATGCTTTCTATTGATTGACTAATTCTAGAATGAACCTACTGTTTATTTCCCAGGTAGACAAAGAAAACTAGGAATGTTTTCAGCATTGGAAATAAACTTTCAGAAAACCCTAAAGGCACATTCTGTGTTATATATTTATGTTTTGTTTTTCATATTTGTATTGTAGATCTTTTTTTTTTTTTAATTACGGCTACTACACTCTTTTCTTCTCATCTAATCATTTCCATGTTTCCAGTTACCACTGTCAGTACAGAAGTAGTGACTAAGGAGCTGATCAATTCTTGGCTAATTATTGGATAATGAATTGCAGGAATAATTTTAAATTATGATATTAAACATAAGCATTTTATGTTAGGGCTCCAAACAAAATGTAAATTAATAAACTTTTTGACAATCCAGGGCTGTTTACTTACTCTCATAAGTTGGAGTATCTTTGCACCAAAACTAAACTCTGCAATCAATGTTAATTTTTTATTAACATTTATTTTATTTCTTACTTTAACTACTGTATATTTTCTCCATCCAATTCACCGTCTCCACTAAAGCATGAAGACGGCAAAGCCATTAAGAACATGTCCAAAGTTCAAAATGTGTTATTTATAACAAGACACTAACCCACTGTTCTCATTTGCAGGATTTTTATCTAAATATCAGGTTGAAGAAATGTGAAGTTTTCCTTAAGATACCTTATGCTTGATTACTGCAAGTGATTTTTATTATATTGTCCTGAATGAGAGAGAACAACAGATATGATTTTTTTTTTTAATTGTATCTCAGAGCTAGCAACCAATAAGTGTTTGGAAATGGCACTGAGTACTCCAAAGCAAGTTCCATTAAAAGACAGATTAAAGGAATATTCTTTTCTTTTTCCATTGATGAAAACAACATCTCCAGTAAGATTATTTTGTTCTGAAGTTAAACAGAACCAGTCTTCAACATGAGGACAGTTTTAGGTTCCAAAGTAAAAATTGAATGCTGCTTGAAAAAGCCCCTCCTTCTTAACCCCAAAAAGCAAAGAAGGAGAGGAAGAGCTTTCAACTAAATGCAGTGTAAGTTGGTTTTTAGCACTGATTATGCAAAACTGAGAATAAATTTCAAGTCTACCATTTGTGTAGAGAACGCTTTCTGAAAGATAAAATATTCACTATAAGGTCAGCTTGAAGGAGAACAAACCTCTACTTATTAATTCATAGTTTCATAGATAAAAGTACATTAAGAACATGCTTTGGTATGATTGAGTCATCCCTGAAACCAAAATACTGTGCTGTTAGTTAAACACACATCTGTCCCTGTAGGAAAGACTATTATAAAAAATATTTTTAGTGTCAGAGCAACTAAAATTTGTAATAACTTGAATTTTAGGTTTACATATGATTTATACTTTTGTAAGCTATGAAGCAGATTCCAGGAAATTGAAGTGGACAAAAGGGAAAAGCTAAAATCTGATAAGACAGCAAAATAAAATTATCCAAAGAGACATTTTAGTGTAAACAGGAAGAAATTTTTTAATATTAAAGTTCTGTTGTATTCTGAGTACCAGAGGAAAATAGGAAAGATTGATTTTGAATCATTGTGTTCCATTCTTTGTACAGATAATTAGAATTTAATCTGTAAATATGTTAATGGAGGATATTAGACTGAAGATTAGGAAATCAGAGAAGAAGAAAAGAAGAAAGACTATTAATGTAACAGGTGAGAAAAGGTTGTTTTCTTCCTTTCTCCTTGTTTACAGCTGAAATCACTGCTTTTTGGCAACTTTTACTGTCAGCAACATTGTGATATCTTTCTTCTGAGGTTTCTTAGTAATTTATTAAATAAGATGTTTCATTTGAAATTAAGATTTTCATGAGCAGATAATAATCAACGTTAATAAAAGAACATAGCCCCTCATCAGAGAATGAAGACATCAAAAAAATTCATCAAGTTAGACAGTAAAATACATTTTCATTTCATAATGTTATGACAGAATAAGAACATATGCAGTAATTACTATTTAATGTCTCTCAGGTGAATTTATTTCTAAAGTAAGTTAAAAAGAAATTGCACTTGAAAAGCATTCATTTATTTAAATCAAAATTATTTGTATTTGAAGTGAAGAGCACTTTCTTTAATATCTAGTTAGAAAACACTGATTTTCGTGTTTCATTCATTTATGAAATTTTCATTGCTGTCAGTTTAAATTGTCAGTTAATATATCCTGAGATTCTTGAATTCCAAGCAGTACTCCCCAGTAAAAGTTAACGACAAAAAGCTGTGAATAAGCCTCCTGTCCTCATAATTTTAAATGCCCCTATACTTTAAAACAAGAATATGTATGGTAATGTTTGCAAAGATAGAAAGCCTTTTCAATTTAACTTACATGGCTGAAACCTGAACAATCCAATATTTTACATATAAAAATATAATGGAAAGGTATGTGGAAGCTTTTATTTATTAATCGTAAGTAATTTAAAAATAAGTTGCATATTTATGAATTCCAATGTTTGAATAACATACAAAAATAACTAAATTATGTTTCTGTGGTGCCTGAAAAACTTGTCTAAGCTGTATTTCCTCCTCATGTTGATGTAGAACTGTTAATTTTCCAATATGAATCAAGCTCCATTCAGTTCTTCAAGGTTCAGTTGGTACATTAGCCAGGGACTTGAGATGGGTCTAACTAGGTCCCAAAATGCCTTTCAATTGTAAAGTCAGCTTTATTGGACAATCAACTTTGAACTAAATATATGAAGCAAATTTTTGAGGGAAGATTTCTATAATATAAAAGATATTATAAAGAAACAAAGCTGTACCTTCTGTGTACTCACAAAGAGATCTATTTTTCCCAGGCTTATTTTAAAACTATTAGCTCAATTATTTTCTAGGTTGCTGAAAACTTTGCAGTCTCTGTTTTTCCCTAGAAAATATGTTATTTCTATTTCCCTACTGAGGCCTGTGTAGCTATTCCCTGCTTTTTTCAGCAGTGTCTCTGTTCCTGTCTGTGATACATCAAGCCAATAAAAGTAGGACTTGGTTAGTTGAAGTGACATGCAGCCAAAACTGGTGTAATAAAAAATAGCATTATGACAATGCAACTGAACAAGACATTCTAAACTAGAGAGAGAGCTTAAATATGATTTGGCTGATGTAATAGCAACACACGATAACTCTTTGAAAACAATTTCTATTCCAGAAGAGAAGTTTCTGAATACTACCTCTTTTTTTAGGGGTTTGGGGATTATTTTGGAAAGTTTAGACAGCTAGGTGTCCTGTCCCATGTGTAACAAGCTAATTAGCACAATTTCTTCATCCTGACTGAAATAAAGTGTGAAATAATGAAAAAAAGTGAACTTGGAGAAGAAAGGTGTGTTGAGACTGCTCAGTTCTCTTGCTCTAAGGGAAAACTGCATTTCTAATCTCTTAACAAAACTGAATGTGCATAATTTATGATGTACAAGATGCTATTGAAAAGAAAAAAAAGGTTGTAACAGTTTGAAACTATATAGAAAACAAAGCTAAGACTTCATATTGAGAGACAAAATGTTATTATTAACTAAGTCATACCCATGAAATTTGTAGTCGGATTCATATGATATGATCATATTTGTTCAGTGTTGCTCCTTCCTGTGATTGGTTTCACTATAAGGATAGGGAAAGGAGACCTCAGTATCCTTCTTGGCAATCTTAAAAACCAAAAAAATAATTAGAAAATTCCTCTGTGAGGAATGTCAGAGAAATTACTGTAAGGTGTCCTTCATTACAAAGCAAAAACACCGTTGCATTACTTGAGATAACATCTGATAAATATTCATTCTAGAATTAAATTAACAAAGCTGTCATCAGATCTTCACTAGCATTGATTTTATATATTTATTGTACAGGATCCTAAAATCTCTCTGGGTCGTGTAGGGGTAGAGGAGAAGAGAGAACGCCTGCTGTTACCATGTCATCCTAACTGGGGAGAAATATTACTTCTGATGCTTGGATGAACAGAATCCACATGTTGCTTCTCCTTCTCTGGAAGTGAAAAAAAGTCTGGTCTCACTACCACATAAAAATAAATTAAATGATATTGGACACACAACAAATTTGTGGAGTGTCCTACCTTGCTATTAGTCCTTGTGGCAGCAGAACGGCCAGGTTGGAGAGATGGGCTTTAAACTCAGGGACTCAAGGGGGCAGAGTGCAAAGGGGAATGCTCATGCCTTCACATCCAGCTGGGGAACAAGCCAGGCCAACCAGAGCAGCTACAAATGCCCTCAGCTGCTTCCCAAGGTAAGAAGGCAAATGCCTCAAGGGTGTATATGGTTGTGCTGCATCCTCTTGCACCTGGGAAACCTGCATGCTCAGTCACCTCTCTGAAATGCATGTAACCAATGCAAGCAACATGGGGAATGCATAGGAAGAACTGGAGAACTGTGTGCAGTCACAGCAACATGATCTCATTGCAATGTCATGTTACTGCAGTCTTCAAAAATGGCAAAAAGGAGGACCCAGGGAACTACAGGCCAGCATACTTCATCAGAATCCCACCCACACCCTGAGTGTCATCTCTAGGCATGTGCAGGAAAAGGAGGTTGTCAGGAAGAGGCAATAGGGATTCACCCGGAGGAAATCATACCTACCTGATCCAGGAGCCTTCTGTGATGGCATGACTGTCTGGGTATACAACATGAGAACAGTGGATGTTGTGTCTCTTGACTTCATCAAGTCCTTTGACACTGTGCCCCATAATGTCCTCACAGATAAGCTTAGGAAGTGTGGGTTAGATGAGTGCAGAGTGAAGTGCTTTGAGAACTGGCTGACAGAAGCTCAGAGGGCTGTG
The DNA here is from genome assembly GCA_026770055.1 of Myrmophylax atrothorax. Classification (NCBI taxonomy): domain Eukaryota; kingdom Metazoa; phylum Chordata; class Aves; order Passeriformes; family Thamnophilidae; genus Myrmophylax; species Myrmophylax atrothorax. The sequence continues at coordinate 105,874,513 of JAOXXN010000001.1, read as the reverse complement.
ATCAGTGGCACAGTGGTGGAGGCCTATAACCAGCAATGCTCCCCAGGGATCAGTACCGGCACCAAATGCTTTCAGTTTACGCTTCAGTGACCTGGATGAAGGGACAGAGTGTATCCTCAGCAAGTTTGCTGAGGATATACAGCAGGGAGGAGCGGCTGCTACAGCAGAAGGCTGTGTTGCTGTTCAGTGAGACCTGGACAGGCTGGAGGGATGGGAAGGGAGAAACGTAGTGAGGTTCAACAAAGGCTTGGTGCAGGTCCTGCACCAAGAAAGAGACAACCCAATTTAATGTGAAGAAAATCTGTACTATGAAGAAGGCAGAGCACTGGAATAGGTGGCCCAGAGAAGCTGTGCAGTCTCCTCTGGAGATATTCCAACACCCCTCAACACAATCCTGTTCAACTTGTTCTAGATGATTCTGTGCTAGCAGGGGGACTGGACTAGATGATATCCGGAGGTCACTTCCAACCCCAACCATTGTGAGAGTCTGATATTCTGTGACTTATGCATCAGACTCATTTAGCACTAGCCAGAGTGAAACCTGTGTACACAAACTCAGAGTCCTCTCTGCTAAGTCAGATCATCTTACCCTCGTGCCTGAACATGTGATATTGGAAAGGAAGACTTCTCAATGAGTCCAAAGTGCTATTTGCATTCAGTTAAAAATAGCTAAATTATGCTTTTCATTAGAAGTCAAATGTCAAAATCGTGTTCTAAATTACAGAGCAACTGAAACAGGAATTCAAAATGTAACTGCTGATGGACCCAAAGTCTTTGCAATGTCACTTCCAAAATCCATGTGGAATGCAGAGCAGACACAGCCCTATTTATCACTTCAATTTGTACCTCTGCTAAGTTCTAGCAAGAAGGAAAAAAAAATCTCAAACTGAAAGGAAGGAAACAAATTTGGCAGGAAAATAGGGCAATCTTGCTCCATTTCAATTACTTAAATATTATTTGTGCTTGTCTTTTTGTTTCACATTATTTTTCATATCTCCTTGCCTTGTTTTTACTTTCTGAGCTCTGCACACATTGTTTTTTTGTCCTAAGAGAATGTAAATAATCTCTCAGGAGTTTAGAAGGCCAGTAAAGCAACCAGTCAATGCCATTCAGCTTTTTAAACTCTTTAATCCCTTTAAGATTTTTTCTTGAGAAAGATTAACAAGATAAAGTCAGCAGCAATTAGTTTCCAAAGTGCTCCCTTTTCCAAGTGGCCCACACTGTGCTTATGTTGTTCAAATTGATCAGGGGCACCTTATTGGAAAATCTCTGAGTCTTATCGTTTCCATTGTTGCCTAAGGCATAGATTATTCTGAGGCAAGCTGTTTCTTTTTTTTTCTTTTTTTTTCTTTTTTTTTTTTTTTTGTAAGGGGAAATATAGGACATTTTGTAAAATCATGGAATCATAGAATGGTTTGGGTTGGAAGGGACCTTAAAAAACATCTAGCTCCAATCTGATTCCTGTGAGCAGAGACACCTTCCACTAGACCAGGTTGCCTCATTCAGCCTGGCTCTGAGCACTTCCAGGGATGAGACAGCCACAGCTTCTTTGGGCAACCTGTGCCACTGCCACATCACTTTCACAGGGAAGAATTTCTTCTGTATTTTTCCTAAATTACAGCTGTTTGTTGCTGCTGAGAGATTTAAAATGTCTCAGTAAACATTATTATGATTAGTGACCTTTAGATGATGTTAACAAAAGAGAATACTGTGTTGTTTTATAATCCTTATCTCCATTTTATGAAGTAGGTAT
>JAOXXN010000001.1:105854345-105866204 GCA_026770055.1 Myrmophylax atrothorax | reverse complement strand
GTCCCAGTTCCCTGTTGCTGACCGTGTGGGGGTCACCCTCTGTCCAATCAGCACTGCCGCTTGTACATGTGGATGGTTATAGTAGCCAATTACAAATTGTTATTGTTTTCAAGAAAGCATATAAGTCCTGTTCGTTTCCATATAAAGTTGAAGCATTGAACCTACCTCTATGAGAAATAACTTTGTCTTCGGCGCCCAAACCCGGGCTTATAGCTGGGGGCAACCCGCAAAGTTGGAGAGAGTTTCCCCTATAAGCACCCCCTCTCCCAACACGAGAAGATTCAACTTTTTAATGAGCAAATAAAGTGAAAAAAGCTGTGGTCACATTTCTATGCTTAAGGTTCTGTTATGGGAAAAAATTCAAATAGTAACTGTGATAAGGAAATTCTGTGAATTTTTAAAGGTAAAATGTAACAAACCAGATCATGGTGATAAATAGTTAAAATAATGGTATTCATAGCAATAACATACTGAATATTATCTGTCAACAGCTAGAATTCCTTATGTTGTATGTTTATAAACGTATACACACCCAAAAAGAAACTTCATTAGAAGAGTGAAGATAGAAGCAAACTTTATGAGAGTTCTTCTGCAAGTCAAGCAGTTTCATGAGCACCAGGACTAATGAAGCCTGGTTTCCTATAGATTTGTGTCTCGGGGTTGATTTGTGAGCCCTGACTGATAAGTTCCTTGCAGCAGGGACACATTAAAGAAGTCTGCCGGAGTGGATTCTTTCTAGTCTCATAAAGACTGAAGTCCTGCCACAAGTTCTACCTTAGTTGGGTAAATAATGGAAAACATACATGATCATCCCTCTTGGGCCACTTCTAGACCCAAACTTGCAAAAGCTTAATATTGGTGAGACCTCTACTTCTTTCTAACAGCTGGGTTCAAATAAATTTTTAATACTTAGGTGGTAGAGAGTGAAGAGATAAAGATATAGATTGCTGCTTTTCCACACCTGCACATGAATATACTGTAACAAACCCCATAAAACCACATCAATATTTTCTATTGCTTTTCTTTAAATATGTACTTATGCCAAGAGAAATTCATTCATCCTATGCAATGTGTGCTGCTCTCCTAAGTTTAATTTGCTCCTCTTTTTCCAGTTAGGCAAGAGCAATTTATTGGCTGTTCCTGTGGTGTAACTGCATGAGACAATTTAAGTTTCACTGCATGATATATTTCTCTCGCAATTTGAAATAAATATTCATAGAAAAAAAGATTCCAAATAGTTTTATCAGGTGAGGGAGGTATGTTCAAAAGTTGGGGGGGAAAAAAAAATCAATGTGCTGTCTGGCACTCACCAGTTCTGCTTTTGAAAAATCACCTCTTCAGAGGCCTGCGATCACAGAGGACTGTTATCCTACCATATTGGTGGGGGGAAAGGGGAAATGCTGCATAACTTTTACATATTTGTGGAAGTGCACAATTTTAGCATGTGGAAATGTTGTGCTCATTATTTATTACACACCTGTGTTGAAATACAAAGGAAAAAGGGTCATGTTTAATGTTTTCCTTTACTGCTCAGGAGCTGTGAAGAGTGTTTTAGTGGAGGAGGGGATGTTTATTCTTAGCCTAGAAATTCATAAAACAAAATTAAAATCCATCTGGAGAATAATAGCCCTGCAATCTTTATACCGAAAGTGCTATTTTCCCATTTTTCCTTAAAATTCCAAAACCACTGTCATCTCCTGAGATAAATGGGCATGTCTGCCCATTTCTGCTCTCCCCTCACTCCCTCAGTACAGATGCCTTTGTAACTGATTTCTGTTTGTCCCTTGTTAAGGCACTTATTCCTGAGCTGCGCAGATTTTCCGTCCCAGTTGCAGTTAATAAAACCTTGATTAAAAGCTGTCTAGCCACTTGAAGTATTAAAAAAATTTTATTAATTGAGTCTTTCGTATATGTGACAAAAATGAGACTACATTCTTTTCATTTTCTGTTTCCTTTGTAGAGATGACTGTGATTTTTCTGTACAAAATGCAACACTGTTAATTTCCTTCATGAAAGACAGTTTGGAATCTCACAAACAGAAATTCATGCTCAAAAGGGAAAGCTCTATAATTAGGTTCTATTTCTGATCTGTTAAACCACTTCAGGAAGGAGAAAACATCACCCCATCATCAATTTCAGCAATGGCATCATGTAACTTTACCAATAAAGAACAAACAGAATGGTAAAAAATACCACTTACAGAATAGCCATGTATCTGTGATCCCATGATGAAAACTACTGATTTTTAAAGGTTCTCCTTGCTTCCAAAATATTGTTTTCTGTCCTAAAGAGCAGGGAAAATGAATATAAATCTGCACAGACGTGACAGTCAAGTGAATTTTATTTTTTTTTCCTCAATGATAGTCAACTATTAATTTGTGACAGATTTTCTTGTTTTTCTGGGTTTTATACATTTGTTTTATTCTAGTATGAGGCTTTCTGGGAACAATTACACATGAACCAGAGGAGGTGAATTTAATTTTTATGCTCTGGACTTGCATAATATTTTCATTATGATTTATTCTAATTGAATCACAAGCCATAAACCTTTTCTTCAAGGGAATCACATTCTTTGCAGATTGATAATTATAACCCTTGTCTGTCAGATATATCTTAATGTCTAAATGACACCAAAAAAAATGCAAACCAAATTATTTTGGAAGAAGCTTAGCCTTCATGTTCATAACTCGGAAATGCTTAAAACCTTTACTTCAACTGAACGAAGCAGTAAAGTCAGGGGGAAAAAAAAAAACAGAAACAACCACAACAGGTTTTTAAACACTCCATTCATTATCCAAGGTATAACGACTCCAGATATTGAACAAGGGTTACACAGAAAGCAAAGTGTGACATTTTATATTATGTTCAGCTTCAGATTTTACATAAGATGGTTTGTAATGGACTTTATGGTTCTAGTTTGCCAGTGCACTAACCAATTCCAATTCCCCAGTCCTAACAGTGGTCAAGTAAACTTCTACCTTTTTGGGGGGGGAAAATTCATTTGCAGACTAATTGTTTTACACAGTTTGATATTCAACAAACTTACTCCTATGCAGGACTTATTTCCATTCAAATTATTTCTGAAGGGTATCTTCCCTATTTTATAAAGGGGAGGCATCAAAGGTGAGGATCAGTGAGCTCAAGCAACCTGTGGAATTCTTCCCATGCTCCTGAGGAAATCCTAGTTGAATATGAATTAATATTGCTAATTAGATGAATAAGCAGATTGTTCAGTCCTTCACTTCACTGTTAAACTGTGAATGTGTAAAATTGCTATTCCAGTGCTCTATTGTCCTCAGAGAAATTGCTGATTAGAATTATCATAATATGTTTGTGGAGAAATGGCAGAGTTAATTACAGGTTTCATGTCTTATATTTGTATTCTTTTCATTTCTTCAGTTTACAAAGTTTATACATTTTCTGGCTTAGATTTGTTTGGGTTTTTAAATGTCATTAAGTGTTTTACCTTTTCAAGGTAAAAATAGGGGAAGTATAACTATAAAAAACATGAGATAGTTTCAGGTTTTCTCAGACTCAGCATATTCGAGCAAACACACATGTATAGTATCACCGGACTAAGATGATTTTGTTCTCCTTTTCCAACTTTGTGTGAATTAAATTGCTCATGTAAATGTGCCGTAGAGGTGTACAGGGGCAATAATAAAATGAATGAACATGTTCTGCACGTAATGGTTTCTTTTGCCAGAATTGCTGCTTGTTTACATCAAGGAAGGAATTGCAGTGCAGAAATTTCTGAGTTGTCCCCTAGCAAACACCCACATTGTAAACAAGCTCAGCATTCACACAGCCACACTTACCATTCCAGCACTGGCTCAATGGATGGTAGTAATTTGGAATTCATTTGCCTCAGGGCTGGAGGAAACTCAAGTTGGTTGGGAGAGAGGAAAAGACTGTACATCTTCCCAACTTTTGCATCCCACAATTAGGAGCATGAGGTGAGCTTGGCAATGTTAACAGAGGTAAAGAAGGATGATTCTGTCAGTCCCCTGAGAACCAGAGGAAACCTATGTCTAGTGCTCTCTTGGTAGACATAAGACTGCCCTTATATATCATTTCCCTTTTCACTTTACCAGAACACAAACCCTGACAATGCCGAGAAGGTGAACACCAGTTAGTCTCATCTACTTTGCATCAAGAGATATTACTACTGACAGGAAAAGGAAGTAAAAAGTAAGGGAGAAAAAGCAAAACAACACAGAACAAACCAAGTATGACATTTAAGGTCATAAATTGAACAGTGGATGTGTTTCTCCTTCCACACCTTCTGCCAACAACATACGCCCACGGTTGAATAACGTAATAATTCTGCTAGATCCTCTACTTTTGAAATGACCATGAAGCACACTGTTAATAGGGCAGAACCATGACCATGACCAACTGTTATTGTATCATTATTTGTGTTTTTTTTCTAGGAAAACAGCACAACTGGGTACATCCCCAAGTGCCAGTATGTTCACAGATGCAACAGAGGGATCACACAAGAAAAATTAGAAGTCTGTGTGAAGGTACAGGACCATAAATTCCTTTGGTTTCACAGAGACATGGTGGGATAGTTCACACAATTATGGTGGTGCCATGGATGGATATGGGTTGTTTAGGAAGGTAGGCAGAGAGGGCAAGTTGCAAGTGAGAGAGGAGAAGGATTGCACAGAGTTCTACTTTGGGATGGGTGATGAGACATGTGAGAGCTGATGGGTCAGGATTGGAAGCCAGATCAATGTGGGTGATGCTGTGGTGGGTATTTCTTGCAGACTGTTTGGGATGGGGAGGACAGGAAGTGGCAGATGAGGCCTTCAGACACTTGGAAGAAGCCACCAATCTGTAGGCTTTTCACCTCGTGGATGACTTGAATCACCCTGACATCTGATGGAGGGGCAACACAGACAGGAGCAAAGAATTCATGAGGTTTCGGGAGCACACTGATAACAGCTTCCTGTCCCTGGAAGCTAACAACTCACTGACAAATGAGTTAACAAGAAGAGATGCTCTGATGGGCCTCCTGTTTACAAAAAAAGGAAGGGCTTGTTGGAGCTGTAAAGGCCAAAGGCAGCTGTACTTTCTATCACCCTGAGACTGAGCAATTAAAGATCTTAAGAGCAAGGAATAAGGCAAAAAACAAGATCACATTTCTGGGTTTCAGGAGACAACTTTGCCCTCTTCTAAGATCTGCTCAAAAAAGTCCCATCAAATAAGGCTCCAGAGGGAAGAGGACCCCAAGAAAAGTGCTTTATATGCAGGGATCTTTTCTTCCAAGCTATAGAATTGTCAATTCCAACAAGTAGGAAATGCAAATATGCTAGAAGGTTTGCATGTATGAACAAGCCCATGCATGGCCAAGCAAATACATGAAAAGGAAGCATACAGAGTGTGGAAGCAGGAATGGTAACCTAGGATACACTGTCCAAGCACAAAAAGACACTGGTAGGAAAGCCAAGGTTCACCCACCTGGGACTGAATCTGGCAAGGGAAGTGAAGGCAAAGGAAGAAATTATATAAGCACTTTGGTGACAAAAGGAAGACTAGGGAAAATGGTGACACACTGCCGAATGAGGCTGGGGACCTGGTGATGGAGGTATGGAAAAAGCTGAGACATTGAAAGACTACTTCACATAGCCTTTCCTAGCTGGATCAGCCTTCAGAAATCCCAGACCAGGGGAAGAAAGATGTACTATTTGTGGAAGACAGTCACACCATGGAATACTTAAGGCCACTGGATGCACCTGCTTTACCAGGGGGTTGGACTAGGTGGTGTCATGCTCAGGGTATAAAGCTGGGAGAAGGAGGAAGGAGGGACTTTTGGAGTGATGGTATTTTGTCTTTCCAAGTCACCATTCAGTGTGATGAATGATGGGGCCCTGCCCTTCTGGAGATGCCACCTGCCTGCCCATGAGAAGTAGTGAATTAATTCTTTGTTTTGTTTTGCCTGTATGTGCAAGTTTTGCTTTGTCTATTAAACTGTCTTTATCTCAACCCATGAGTTTTCTCATGTTTATTCTTCCAATTTCCTTCTCCATCCCACCAGGGCAAAAGAGAATGAATGGCTGTGTGGGGCTTAGTTGCTATCTCAGGTTAAGCCATGACACCTACTTGCTGCCACTTAGGATGTGCCCAAAGTGCTGTAGTACTATGCAAAAAAAGTTAGGGAGTTTCTAATCACAGTCATAAAATTAAACTTGAAATAAGAAGTGACACTGAAATTTGTTTCTGTTTAACAAAATTGTTAATCAAGGTAAACAAAATAACTAGGTGGAAACAAACTGGTAGAGAGACATAACGCAAATAAGCGTTTTTTCTGCATTGGTTGAGTAATGAAAGTGTTGCAGAAGGCAGATAGGATAAGGGGAAAAAATGTGATTCCATTTCCCAGAATATGGGACATCATCAGGTCAATTTCCTGAGAGGAAGTTATATCCTAAGGGTTACTTGCACAGAAGGAGAAACCTTTTCAGATGCAACCATAGATAAAGATTCAATCTATCAGTTTAATTACCTGATTTTTGAGGCAAATAAAAGATATTTCTGAAGTTTCCTTTGAGTTTATCACACTTTCATTTCAGGGAATATTGCAAGTACTTTTTGTTATGTTTTGTTTTAATTCTGTTTAAGAATGCAAACATTTAAAAAAATGAACATTTAAGGTTGTTTACCAGAAGCCTTCCAATAATTGCATCATGACAAGGAAGATATTTGACTGACCTGTTTTTCAGTGTTAAAATCCTTCCTACTGCATATCATTTTAATAACATAATACAATTTTAGATATGGAAATAACCTTTTTTAAAGTATGGATAGATTGGAGGTAATGACTTAGAAGTTTCTTTCAAGAATCCATCTTAACCAACAGCTTTACTCTCTGCTATCTCTTTAAAACCATTAATTATTATGCTACTGTTTTAAGCATCTCATTGTTCTGACTTCAATTTAGCTAATTTTAGATTTTAAGCTGTTCCTGTGCTCAACTGCTATTAAGAAGCTGGTAGCTGTATAATGATTTGAAATAGGAAATTAATTCCAATTAATTTCCTCTACATTCTCTCAAATAATGCCACTAAATTTTCTTTAACTGCTTTTTTCCCAGTCTCCACCATCCAAACACACAGGTTTTTGTTACATAATTCTCATAGTAACAGACTGCAACTCAGTTCTCCATTGTTCCTTATGTATCACATTTACTGAGTTTCCTAGTTCTGCAATATTTTAAGAAATGCACTTTGCCTATTTTTTTAATAGTGTTCCTATGAAACCTGGATTTAAGGATAGGTTATGATGTGTGATATGATATAGGATTTGATATATGATATGATGTGTTTGTAGAGATGGAAATTTGCCTCTGGATATTCTTTATATCTGAGAATAATTGCATTTCCAAATATTTACACACATGTAAATGTGTTTTGTATGAAAAGTTTGAAAAGGTATGACTTGTATAGGAGTACAAGCAACCTTTTTAATCACCATATGATTCACGAACTTTTAAAACTGACTGAAAGTGTGTTGGAATATAAGAGAAACAAAGTGGTAACTGAAAGTTCCTCCCATCATGGATTTTCCCAAATTTAGTGTTAGAAACATCCTCTATATTATTTTTATGTATCTGTTCACCAGTGATAAATAATTTCTTGAAGAGAACTATTTTAGTGACTAATATTATTTTTTCCCTTAAGAAATCTTAAACACTCAGCAACATCGCGTTGATAATCTGTTTTATTTTTTTCTAATGTTTTTTATCAGAAATAGATATATTATGGCCATAGATGTAATGATAATTGGACTGTCATTTATGCATGAGATAAACTTACTTCTGAAACGTTTCCAAGCAAGGTTGTCAGCAACAAAGTTATAAACTGATCAAACTTCAGTGAAAGTTTGAGACAGAACAACTTATTCAATGAAGAGAATAATTTTATTGCCTTTAGCTTATGAACATTAAATTTGGATAGAAAATGTAGCTTTAAGCAATAATACAAGCCTAAATCATCCAAGGTAAATGTAATGCCTACCTATAATTGTGATAGGAAATAATATTACTCTTCAAAAAAATCCAGAATTCAAAACGCTTTGTGAATTAAAAAAAATAATAGAAATATAGAACTCTAATTCTGCTTGTGCAAGAGTATGCACAACAAATATATTAAGTTATATTTGTATTCACTAAAATATTTTTCCCATAACATCCATCTCAGACAAATGATACAAGAAAATCTTCAGATAATAAAAGTAATTTTCCTTCTAGATGCAATAATTTGAAAGTTTTAGTGAAGTGGTTTTATGGACAGGTAAGAAAAGATTATTATGTTTAAACCAGATGAAACTGATTGGACTCGAGGACATTTGACACTGCAGGTCTGTGTAGTGGGATCTGACAGTGCTCAGTGCCTACATGACGCCACCAGTCTAGAGAGTTAACTTGCTAATGGGTATCCTTTCAGTGGTCCTTGCTGTGACATGGCTGATTAAGCCTTAGATTGCCAAGTGACCAAATTTACATTGCAACTCTGCAATTTTCTGTGCCTCCTTTCCAAATATAGCTTGAACAAAGGTTAATGATGGTAGTGATTTGCTCTCCTGGCATTTAACAGCTTAGCCCTTTGCTAGTGGGAAGAAAAAGCTGTGGATTTAACACACTGTAGTCTGAGCTTCCTATTAAATGGCCATCTTAAGATTACTCTAGAGCCAGACAAGATCAAATTCTTCCTGATGAAAAGCCTGGAATATCTTCCAGAGCTGAGACACTGAGCCAACAAAACTAAGGGTACCTGATCCATCAGGGATAACTTTCCCAATTCTCAGAAGCAATCCGAATGAGGTTTTCAGTACCCAGGTAAGAAACACCAACAGGAATCAGGAACCAGCCTTGACAGCAGTGAAAAATAGCATTTACTCTTCCTGATAAGCTGTGTGCTGTCTCTTGGCTTGGCACCCTCAGAGGAAAAGAGCAGATGCATAGCCCATGCAATCCTAACTTGTTCTGAAACTCTCTGGCAGTTACGTATTTTGACAGTTTCTTCTCTTAAAGGCCATATATAAATCTTGTTGAATTCTGTAGGGCTTAAGCACATTCTGAACTGCTTTTCTACATTAGGTCTTTAGGTAAATTGTATAAAAAATAGAAAAAATGAAATCCACACAGTCCATTGATATTGATCCTCCTGCCCTGGATGGGACTGCATTGTAGAAAAGACAAAATCCAACTTAAGAGTTCAGAGAAATAAATGCTATTTATAAAAATTGAACTTTCTATAAAGCTAAGAAAATTGTTCTGAATACCTTAATTCTCTGCTAAATTCTTCTTTTCTTATGACAATCATTAAGAGGAACAGATGGAGATTTATTTTCAGTTCTTTATACTAGAAAGAAAGCATAGAGACATTTAATTTGCAGACCAATCTTCTTCTCAACTTGTTTACTGATCAAAATTGTCAAGCTATATCCCTTTTCCTCCCCCGTCACCCACATGAACTGTTTTGAGTGTGACTGTTATAAAAGTATGTAGACATTCAAGGGATTTTGTGCTGGGGAAATACAACTTACTGTTAGTAGCAGCTTTTGTATTTCGTATGAGATAATATATATGCAAATAGTAAGACTGTTAAATATTGTCACCTCTGTTAAAATTAAAAATAGAAGAGAAATGCTATTTCCATTCAAATAAATTTAGACGAAAACCTATCTCAAAACACAAACACCATCTAAATCTCCAAGAAGTGCAAATTATTCACTGTAATGCAGTAGTATATGGAATGAAAGTTCATTTGAATTCTGAGAAAAATATTAATATTTTATCCATCAAGTGGATGGCCTTCGTGTTATAATCCTCTGACTCATAAAAAAGGATTGAATATTTGCAACAGTAGAGAGCTTGATGCACATGAAAATGTGCACAACAACTTAAAAATATTACAGGTCAAACAAACAAAAAAAGCTAAGTGCCAAAATGAGTTTAAGTCAGAAGAAGTATGACTTGTAGCAGCAAGTGTAACTAATATTTTTGATGTGGATTAAAGGAATAAGAGAAGATCCAGTGAAGTTTAGAATGCAGGAGAGTACTCTAAGACAATAAATTAGGGTTTGATGGCAAGAAAAATGGGAAGACAGTAAATGAGCACATTCAAACAAGGTGAAACTTTTAAGGGTTGCATCAAGCTTCCAATATTTTGCCTGAAGTTGGATAATCCAGAGAATATGTTATGGTTTACACTCAACTTGGAGAAAGAGCTATCCTTTAACCTCCTAAAAGAGACCTAATAATTCAAATAGACCCAAGAATCTAAATCACGATATAAACCCCTAAGACATTGCCAATGTTTGCATGAAACCCAGCATCTCATGAAGTCAATTGTAAGGAACTTCAGTGGGGAAATGCCTATTCATTTTCTATGCTATATGTGCATGCTGATCTAGATGTCGACAAAAACATTTGAGCAAAACCACCTTTTCTGATCAACAATTTAGATTTGCTAGAAATTACCTACTACACCTGAATATATTAATGTTAATGTTGTAGGGTTGGGTTTTATTGTTTCCTTGAAAAACCCTGATTTAGAAATCTAAAAGATATTTGTTGACTCTTCTAAGTAGTGGGCCTGAGTTTAGGTTGGTCTTCCAGATCAACCCTGTATCTCAGTCTCATGGATGATGTCCTAACTATAAAATTAGCAAGACAACATAAATAAATTATTTCCTACAGAGTGGGCAACAGAAAGCCCAACCTCCCTCCAGTGTTTACACTCCTGTGAATGATCATAAACCTGGATCCAAAAATGGATTTTATCCATTCACTTCTGGGTGCAAAGTAGATAAACAATCATTATTCCATCTAATCCTTTGTGACTTAGTTTCCACATATAAAATTAAGATGACTAGTGCTTCCTTGTGTTATGAAGTTGTTTTGAAAATAAACTATAGACCATAAATACTTGTCTAAATTAGTACAGTTTCTTCATATTAAGCTACAACATTTACACTCAAAGCTGTTAAACAACATTTTCAGTGTCTTTAATAAACCATATTTTTCACTGACTACTTTAGAAATATATGCTTAATGTCATTGGAAGGGCAGGGTAAATAAATAAATATTTAAAAGGAGGAAATACATAGGTTTTACTATGGACTTTATTATTCTAAATGCCCCAGAATGATAAATAAATTCTCCTGGATTATCTGCAAGGCACACATTCAGAGCGTAATCTTAACTGTCCTGTGATAAAGCTGTACACAAACCTTTCATAGTGATGGATGTAAGGAGTATCAAAAACTTTCCTCACAGTAACATTATCAAATGTATCCTACATACAGTATTTTGTTTTAATTGAACTATAATCTCTTGCATTTCATCAGGAGTTTGCACAACATTTTAAAGAGAAATGCATGGCAAAGTGAGAAATAAACCATAATAACCATTTTAAAATTAGCTCAACATATGGATACATAATTAACATGAGTTGCAGAAGAGTTGCTCACCAACTCAGTAAGGTTAAACTACTTAGCAGCATGAAAAACTTTGAATATATCATCCTGTCAGGATGCAGAAGTGCTGAGCGGAGCTTTAGACACACAGTTCAATCTTGACTCTGATGAAGGCAGAATTTCTCTCCCCCAGTGTAAAGCATCCTTGGGTCAGGCTTGTTTTACCTCACTTTCACTGTGCAGAAGAGCACTGAACATGCCTCAGCTAACCATTCCAGATATATCATGTTTGGAGACACCACAGCTGTTCCCACACCAGCTCATTTCCTCTGTCTCTCTGATGGAGGATTATGGCTGTGTGTCATGGTGACTTAGAAATCACCTACCATTGTGAGAGCACTTCCTGCTTGCTTTTTAAGAGGCATATCTCTC
>JAOXXN010000001.1:105842253-105853915 GCA_026770055.1 Myrmophylax atrothorax | reverse complement strand
ACCAGCATCCTCAGGTCCTTTACTTCTAGGACTCATTCCAGCCAAACTGGAAACTGTTTGGCACCTGAAAAAACAAGTACATTTAAAGTAAATAGAAACACAGAAGACAGTCTTCTATTTCTCTGAAAATTATATATCAGCTACAATGTACATAAAAAAACCTAAACAACAAACTCTAACTCCACTGTCTTTTGGTACAGCTAAGACTCATTTTAACCTGGATTAATTCAGAAGAGAAATTAGATAGGAAGACCAATCCATTTTACAATTTCTTCAGACATCACACAGTGTTCTCAGCTGCAAGAGGAAAGTTTATTGCTGTCAACATGTCTTAGTATCTCTAAAGAGATCATCTGTAGATTAGGAGATTTTCTAATCTGCAAAGGCAGGTGACTTCAAGATTAAAAAACAAATTAAAAACACCAATACTCCTCGCCCCTCCACACACACACCCCCAAACCCACAAACAATAATGAAGAGAATCACAATAGAAGAAGTGGTGAGGAAACATCCCCTCACCTTTTTCCCTTACTCTTTAGATTTGAGAGAAGACAACCAAGCATATCCTTTTAATATTTCCAGTGATGCAACAGACCTGAAAAAGAACAAGTTTGGAGTGCTATGCTAATAATTAACTGCTTTCCAGACTGCGAGCAGGGTATTATCTGTTCTGTATGTTTGTAGATAATCTAGTAATTTTGTTACCAGCAAATTCTTATTTATTTTCTCAAAACAAACAAAAATATATAAGAAAATATAGGGTTTTTTTATTTTTTTTTCATGCAATTGCAGTATTAACAAAGTAAGCAGAAAAGTGATAGCATGAATTAATGGAAGCAGAAATGTGACCAAGAACATAGAAGGCAGGCAAAGCAAACACAATGTAGCTGAAAACTACCGTTCTAGCATGAAAGTTATTACTCTATTAATGTATTACTGTATTACTTCTTTTTGCTAGTCTCTCGTCCAATTTACCTTCAGAAAATGGCTTTCCAAAAAAATTCAACCACAAGCTGTGCAAAATTCTGTTAAAATATTTGGCTGATATGATAATTAGCAAAGGAAAACTCAAGCATGGATTCAAATCCTCTAATGTTTGGAGCTACATGCATATGTTCCACTTTTTAGGAATGGAACCTAGATTAAAATATCTGACCCTAGATAAAACCCTTGAAGCAAGAATCATTAATAAAATATCCTTACAAATGTTGTATATAAAATACTTAAATAAATCTTATTTACAAAGTATGAGCAGGTCCCAGGAGATGTAATTAATAATAAATCCAACTTTCACTATTTTGATGCTTCAGTTTTGCACCTTTACCCTCTTCTTATCTTCATCCTCAAACATGCTTTGAAATAAATAGGGGTCAACCTGTAATTTCTGAGTAAAAATTGAAATGAAGCTGTGGAACTGCAAGTTAAGATGAATACGTAAATTGCTTTTCCAGCTTCCTCTCAACAAAAATGTAAAAATAGATATTCAATATTTTCTATTAATCAAAAGTTTTATATCTTTTCAAATGTTTGGACTAATTAAAGTCATTTAGAACAGGCTAAACACATACTGTTGATAATTGCAAATATTTTTTCATTAATTCCATAGATCAAAGATATTGCTAAGTCTAATTAGTTGAACTCATACCAGCTTTGATATTTTTGGTTCAGTAAACATGATTACATTTGATACTGATGAAGCAGGTGTTGGGCTGTTTCAGGTCCCAGGGGTTGGCTGAGCTGCCCACGGCCTGAGTTGGTCTGAGCTGGATTTACCAGGGCACCCAAAAGTAGGGCTGGTCTCACATAGTGATGCACAGCAAAACTAGAACTTATGTTTCTGAACCTACAAGATGTGAAATATAATTTATTCAGTATTGTCATATATAGGATTTAAGTGCCTGATATTTTCTAGTCTTTTACAGGATGCCATGCAGAGGGACCCAGACAAGCTTGAGAAATTGTCCCATGGGAATCTCACAAGGTTTAACAAGAGCAAGTGCTGGTGCTGCACCCGGGTCAGAGTAACCTTCGGTATCAATCTGAACTCAGGATGAACAGACCAAGAGCTGCCCTGTCGAGAAGGACTTGGTGCTGCTGGTGGATGAGAGGCTGGACATGCCCCAGAGCCATGTGCACTGGGAGCCCAGAAACCACTCGTGTCCTGGGCTTCATCCAAAGCAAGGTGAGCAGCGGGGGAGGGAGGGAATTCCGCCTCTCTGCTCTGCTCTGGTGAGACCCCACCTGCAGTGCTGCCTCCAGTTCTGGGGTACCAGCACAGGAAGGACAAAGACCTGCTGGAGTGAGTCCAGAGGAGGTCACCAAGGTGATTAGGGGGATGGTGCACCTCTGCTATGAGAAAAGGCTGAGAGAACTGGGATCGTTCAGCCTGGAAATGAGAAAGCTTTGGGGTGACCTAATTGCGGCCTTCCAATACCTGAAGGGAGCCTACAGGAAAGATGGAGAGGGAGTATTTACAAGAGCCTGCAGTGACAAGACAAGGGGGAATAGCTTCAAACTGAAAGAGAGTAGGTTCAGATTTGATATTTGGGAAAAAAATCAGCCTTGTAAGGATGTTGAGGCTCTGGCACAGGTTGCCAGAGAATCTGTGGATATCTCATCCCTTGAAGTGTTCAAGGCTAGGCTGGATGGGGCTCTGAGCAACCTGTTCTAGTGAAAGGTGTCCCTGCCCATGGCAAGGGTTGGAACTTGATGATCCTTAAGGTCCCTTCCAACCCAGACCACTCTATAATTCTAGGATGATATTTTTAAAGGCTGTTTTTTCAGAATATCTGTAAGTTAAAATTCCTACAGGGATTAGTGAGACAGTGTTAACCTGCCATGCCAGGTTTTTTTTAAGAGCTTTGATCTACAGCTTTATATAACACATTAAACATAAATATGTTCCCAATTAACATATGCTAGCAATGCTACTTCAGTGAAAATTCTTCATGATGTTCTCTGTCGTTGACACAACCTGTCCTTCATATCAGTTACGTTGGATTATGGTTATGTTCCGTTGTCTAAACTGGTTTACTGTGAAACCTCTTTTAATTTCTTTCTCACTCTCACATTTATTTATTTGTATTTCTCAATTTTCTTCAAAGTGTATTAACCAAAGCTGATAAGTTTAACTTGATTTATAAAACAAACTAAATTCCCACATTCTCATAGTTTTGTCAGTGGTTGTTTTTTTTCACAATACCCATATTACTAGTTAAGACTGTCAGTAGATTAAAGTGGTACTGAGACCTCTAAGTGTATACAAATATGAAGTTTATTTTTGCAGCAGGAAAAACACTCTACAATTATCCATGAAAATACTTCAGGGGAACTGTCATCCTAAATGTCACATGAAAATACATTTTTAATTAAAACTTTCATATTAATTTTTTGAAAAGCTGTAGTTACTTCAATTGCAAAAAAATGCTGTCAAAAATAATTGTTTCAAAAGACATTGATTTTTAAGAAGAATATAAGATCTATTTAACCAATTAGTCCCTTACATTGATAATCATATCCATAACTGCTGTTATCTGATGAAACTTACTAAAGAAACATTCCTGTAGATTCTGCATTAGAATAGATTCAGTGAGTTTTGTCAGTAAAAATGCAGTAAGAATCTGATACGATACAAAAAATAAAAATCAGACTTAATTGAAATTTGCACCAATCAACATATCTACTGATACATAATGTATCAGTATGACAGACTTTTCTTAACACTTTTATAAATCAAGGAACTTTTTTCTTTGTTATAAATCTAACTTCTGTGTATTTCTTTTTGACTCTGTGGTACTTTCACTTGCTATTAAGGGAAAGACCTGTAAGATTTTAGGGTAAAATAAGTATCAACAATGAGTGAGGTGGACACAAAATAGAAAAGAATTTGTGAAATAAAGCAACAGCTTTTCTAATTTTGATGAGTTAGTTATGCTCTTGCAGATCTGCACAGACAGACTGACACATAGACTCAAATTCTTTTCCTGCCACTCAGCCTGGTGGGATTCTTTGGCATTAATGCACTAAAAAAACTATACCCCTAGGAGGCACCCTTAATGTGTGAGCCAAATACACCATCTCACAATGAATTATAGATACAAAATCAGAAGCCAATCTGCCTAGAGTACTTGAGAAAAACTCTCATGAAGTGACTTTTTCTGAGATATGTAGAGAAAGTGACTTGTGCAGCAGGTGCTGGTCTCCACTTTCTTCCTGAATTTGGTCTCCCCATGTTCTCTACTCATAATAGCCATAAGGAGACCTCGTGGCCAAGGGAATGACTTGTTCTTCTCCCCAGAGAACAGTTACAACATCAAGGAAATAGATACTCTTTTAGTCAAAGGAGTGGCAGTTTTAGAGAAATCAAACTGGGACAGAGCAGAGTGCCTCACAGTGAGAAGCCAGAAGTTGAGTTTTACTTAGACAAGAAACTCTTCCACTTAATTCTTCTTCTGTAAAGAGCAAAGCAAGAAGCCTCTGCTTCCTAAAATTGCTCTTCATAGAATCACAAAATTATTTCAGTTGGAAGGGCTCCTCAAAGACCACTTAGTTCCAACCCTCCTGCTATGGACAGGGACAACTTTCACTAAATCATGTTGTTCAAAGCTCCATCCAACCTAACCTTGAACACTTCCAATACAGGACATCTACAACTTCTTGGGCCAACCTCTTCCAATGTTTTACCACCCTCACCATAAAAAAAAATCATCCAAATGTCCAGTCTAAACTCCCTCTCCTACACTTTGAAAACATAATCCTTTTCTTATCACTGGAATTCCCGGTAAAAAAGTCTATCTCCTGCTCTTTTATAATTCAGCATTTAAATATTGAAAGATCACAATAAGGTCTCCCCAGAACCTTTTCTTCTTCAGTCTGAATAACCTCAGCACTCTCAAAATTTCCTCATAGGAGATGTGTTTCTGCATCTGGCCTTTTTATGTCCATCTTTTTGACCCACTTTAATGTGTCCAGCTCTTCTTTCTTGTGCTAGGGACCCAGAGCTGGACTCCAGGTGGAGTTTTATGAGAGCAAAGAGGGAGAATCACCTTCCTTGACCTTCTGGCCAAACTTCTTTTTATGCTGCCCAGGGTGCAGTTGGCTTTCTGATCTCCAAGTGTACATTGCCAGCTCATGTTCTGTTTTTTGACCACAAGAACCACCAAGCCTTTCTTCGCAGAGCTACTCTTAATCTATTCATCACACAGCCTGTATTAATACTGAGGATTGCCCCGACCCTGGTGCAGCACCTTGCACTTCTCCTTGAACTTCATGATTTTTGCCTGAGCCCACTCCTGAAACCTGTCAAGGTCCCTCTGGATTCCAATCCTTTTTCCCTCCAGTGTGTCAGTTGTACCACACAGCTGTGTGTCATCCACACACTTGCTCAGGGTGCCCTCAATCCCACTATTTCACTGCTGAAAATATGAAATAGTTTGGATCCCAGTATGAGCCCTTTAGGGATTCTACTTGTTAATGCTTTCCACTTAACATGTTGAGTTGTTGACTGCCACTGTTTGGATATGGCCATCCAGCCAATTCCTTATTCATCTAACAATTCATCTGTCAAACTCGTATTTCTCCAATTTAGTATCAAGAATGTTGTGTGGGACTGCATCAAAGGCCCTACAGAAGTCAGGACAGATGGCATCCACAGCCCTCCCCTTGTCCACTCCATTGTAGGGTGCCACCAGATTAGTCATGCACAATTTGGCCTTGGTGAAGGCATGTTGGCTGTGTCTAATCATCTCCCTGTCTTCCCTATGTTTGGACATCTTCCAGAAGTATCTGTTCCATGACGTTAAGGGCACTGAGGTGAGGCTGGCTGGTCAGTACTTCATACCCTAAGATTAATACCAATACCTGCAATGCCCTTTATTTAAACAGAAGAGAACTTCATGAAAACATCACGAAGAGTGGAAGTGAAGGATCTGCTCTGAATTATACCAAGTTACATGGGGCTGAGATGCAGTCAATTAGAAGGTAAACCCCATCCTAGCAAGTCAAATAAAGAACAGTAGAGACTTTGCAAGCTCAAACACTCTTTCTGTGTCTATAGTACCCAGATTAACCAGAATATCTATTTCTGACACTACAAAGGCCTCTTTTAAGTCTGCTGCTGTTTGTACCTGAACCCATCAGTCATTATTGTCTTTAGCATTTGGTGGAAAGATTTCAATGCCTATCTTTCTCATCCAAAGCTTAAGATCAATCTGTGAAAAGGGGACTGACAAATAGCTCTTCACTTCTTATTTTACATTTTAGAATGCTGTCTTGTTTTTATTATCCTGTTTTCCTACTTTCCTGTTGGCTTAATGAAGCAAGTGAAAGGCAGTTGTTTTCAATGAGAAAATTACTCAGAATCCTTTGCTGTGTGCTCTGTAGATCCTACATTGTAGTGTAAAATATGTACATACAAGACACTTAAAACAGATCTTGAAGAAAAATAAAACCTCACAAAGGCAATCATTGAGCTGTATCAGTTTTAATGCCAGGCAGTTTAGGTAATTTCAATGAAATAGGATAACCGACCTAGTTTTGTCAGCTACTACTTAGGTATGTTACTCCTACAGCCTTTAGTAAGAGTGTTAGTTGTTCAATATCTCACATTCTCTGACTCTAAAAGAATAGCAACAAGAAAATGAATTAGGGTTTTCTTTATTTGTTAGAGACAGGTAGTGGATTACTACAACTTGGCAAGAAGCTTCAGGACTAGAGAGTTCACCTTAACCTAGACAATTTTAGAGAAATAAAAAATCCTGAATTTGCTGCTCTAGCAGCAAATAAAACATTTTAACTTGAACTATTTCAGTAATCAATACCTAATCTGCACCCACAGCATTTTTATTTTACTTAGAAAGTAAAAAGGTGAAAGGGTGGAGTGCTTTGTAGCCAAAGAAGGAGCTTCAGCTTGTTACTTTGCTTCTGATTTGCCAAAAAAAAAAAAAATACACTTTTTTGTTTCTAATATTGACAAAATGAGGCAATCCATCTTTTTTCTGAGTTACTTCTTCCTTTTGCAACACCAGCCTTATTTTATCAGGCCACTTTTTCAATATTCCAGCTGACTCCATTGAGCATGCCCTAGAGCATAATCCTTCTTCCAATCACTGTGTTGTCATCGTGTGTCTCAGATATGCAGAAACACTTGCCTGTTTCAGCCACACTTTATTCTCTGTATTGTCACAAAAACTCATATGACTGACATATGACATATGTCATATGGCAACTGAATCTGGAAGACCTGTCCATATTGCTGCATCAAAGCACAGCAAATTGCAGATAAAAAGCACTAGTTAAAATGATTAGGCACTTCATAAAAGCTATAGTTAGTCTATGGAGGTAGAATTCTTTCCATTGAGGACATTTTTTTATTTTAGAGATCTAAATTAGGTGAAAAATGTAATGGTGTATTTTGTTATGAGCAAAATGATTGCAAATTGAACATCATAATTATAAATAAGTATTTTAGAGTTTACTTATCTGCTGCTTGTTCACTATATTGGCGTTTGAGGCAGTTTTGTATTTCAGAGACTGTACAGAAGTTAAGACCATATAAAAGATCATCTCTAAAGGTGTGAGAAACGTTATTTTTTATAGAATAAAATATTTTTCCATTATTTTTTATGGCCAGGAAACTGTTATTAGTGTATTTTTTAAATAAAATATACATGAATACCAACAGAATTTTGCTCGCAGGTAAGTAACCTAGAAAATGCTTTTCTTATGTTCAGAAGACACAGCCTATTTACAAATGAGGAACTGAAGTTAATAGCTACTTACAGTACTAAATGTGTATTAGGAAAGGTGGAAAATGTGCAATATGCATTACTTTAACCTATTTATAATTCAAGCTTTGTCTATCATCTTACCTGAGAGCTCTTAGTGCAATTTAAAGCTGCCATTTAAGGACTGCATGTTTGGGATTAACAAGGAGAAAGGTTTTCTAAAGCAAAGATGCTGAAAAGAGAATTCAACATTGATATGAGATCCTGGAAAATCCAAGGAAGAATTCATAATGTAATATAAAAATATATCATATTAATAGAGTACATATATATATGTAATTCTTACAACAGAAAAGTACTGCCAACCCACAGCAATACCTACCTTTTATAATTTAATTTATAGAACAGAAGAAAAAAATTTTGAAGAGAATGCTTAGATCTGAGGGTTTCTATCTCTTTTGGGTTTCTGTTTGTTTGTTTGTTTTCTAATATTCCTAGAGTGTCTGTTCAGGAACAAAGACAGTGGTTGACAGAGTTAGTTTATTTTTAATATCCCTTAGACACTAAAGATCTATCACATCTGTATGATTATTAAACAAAGCAAAAAATGCTTCTTGTTACTATAATTGTGGATTTTAAGGAATATTTTAAGGACACAGCCGTTACTTTCCATTTACGTACAGATCCACACAGGTAGTTTTGCAATAAGAAGAGATTACCTCAGATAGCCAGTTTTACACTAGTATTTGGCAAATATGTAATCTTTTGAGTTATTTCTTTAAAATGGATTTTTAGATTTGAAGCATCAGTATTAAGAACACTGAGATTCACACTGAAAAAAGATAAATATTCTGTGGAATGTTCAAGTATATGCAAAATTTAAGACATATGGATTTATACCAGGTGACAAGTGGCTTTGGAATATTTGTCTGGGGTTTATATTCCCTAATATTAAGATTTTCCATTTGCATCTACACTAGTGTAGAGTTTTCCAGAGCAGAGCTGAATAATTGCTTTTTTTAAAACAGATGTATTGGTTAGATATAACAAATCAGAGATCATTGTTAAATCAGAATCACAGATGCAATCTCAAAAAGACTGACCAATATTAGACAACAAGATATTTTAGTATCTCATTGATATTGATAATAATACATCTTAGGATCAGTTAATACCTAAGAATTTTATACATTTGGAATCAGCAAACTATGGAAAGGAATTTCCAGCAGAAAAGCAACACAATTTAATAGCATTCATAGAGTAGGAACTGTATATAACTTGAATTTGTCTAAACTGTAATGTTATTATATAGTCACTGAACATGTAATTACACCATCTATTATTATAATTGCTTTGTCCTGGGAAGACATTTGAAAATAAATAATCAGACAGCGAAAAATTATACTTTAAAAAACTCTTATGTGGTACATCAAGAGAAGGAAATGTTTTCTTTTAATCCTATGCAATAATTCTGCCTTCACTGTTGTAATACAGGGGCAGTTTTAATATTGTGAGTAGGGTACTGGAAAATATTTCTAGCGAAGCCACTTCTAGTTGTTTCTAAAAAATACTTTACTTGTTGAAAATTCTATCTTATTTTATGTTTTTAGTAAAGAACTGTCAACCTCATCAGTTTTGTTGCTGCAAATCAAAATGAATTTTTATTGGGTTGATCTTAGAAGAGATTTGAGAAATTTTAGCTTCACTCTTCATCCTGGCTGTGGTACATTCATCTTTATTTTCAAGTATCTATTCCGACTGCTGAAGAAATTTAGAGGATTCATCTTGAAATAACAATACTTTCCCCCCTCATACTTTTCACTGCTTGTTCTTCTTTTACGCCACTTAAATTCTTTCCTCACCACCAGTGAAATCTTTCTGTCCCTTTGTGGGCTTATTATTTTCCTGCAACTACCCATCATTTCCCTATAATCAATCAATACCATACTTACAGCCAGCTCTACAAATATGCACATTTATTGACTATTACACACATTTTAGATTCTCTCAGAAGACAAGGAGAAAAATTTAAGATTGTTTTTACCAACAAAATCTTAATTTTTGGTCTTATTTTTCTGAGAACCTTTGCATTTCAGTAAAGCAAACTTTTACTTCCAACAACCTATATTAAAAGGTAGTTGGCAATTCCAGTCTTAATATTTTCAATTTTTAACTATCGTTGATACTCATTAAGGGATATCAAAATCCTGTTCTTTCAACTATATTTTGCCTCTCTCACTGGATTAAGTGCACAGAATGTGCTCAGGGATTGCAATATGAAAAAGCCCAGAACATAAGAAATAATACTATAGGAATCCTGAAAAATACTGCTATGGTGAGTGGCACTGAAATACCACAGATTTCTATTGACCCTTATAATCTTCTAGTCATTGTGTTACATCGTGCAATAACACTGCCATTAAGCAAGATGAGAGCTAGTTTGTGCACAATTTATGTTCTAATAGTTGTAATAAAAGAGGCACATATTTCTTGATCTACTGTACTTATATCTCATACATATGCCAAATGATCACAATAATATATATCACTGATGGGCTTTACATAAATATAAATTTAGCTGCAACTTTCCTATATCATCAGCCATAAAAACTTCAGAAGCACTGAGTATGAGCTACCAATGGACAAGGAATACAGCAGTGTATCTTCAGCGACTTATTTCAGCAAATAGTTCTCAGCTTTACTTTCATTAAAAGTAAAGATTAACAGCCATCTTGGTTTTGCTTTATTGGGGAGCATCATAACCCAGGATAAAAGAAATCCAGGATAAAAGAACTTAGTTCATTCTAACACCATACATATGATGTGTATGCTGGACTGATTGGGTGGGACCTTATGAAGTTTCTTCCTGGTGTAACAATGTCACCCATTTCTCCCTGCAGCAGGTTTTACCCATGAAGTTAAAGATAAGCATCTTCAAATATAATCTGCAATTCGCCCTTTTATTAAGAGCTCACTGGATCTTATTGTGGCCTTTATATATCCTGTTATTGGTATGCAATAAGGAAATATGCAAATTCATACAGGGAGAAAAAAAATCAAACTGGAAAAAAATTATATTTTACTTAAACTGATATACCATATTTTCCTGATATTCTAAAGGCATTATTCAGGTATGTCCATTTGTGGGCTGGAGTTTCCTGATAGCCAAAGAAACTTCACTATTTCATTTGGTCTGGCAGGTGTAAAAGCAGTTATATAATTTCAGCGTACCATAAAAAGACCATTGCAAATTTATTTATGCTAAAATATATCATTATAATTCTGGCCAAGTCTCTTGTATTCATGTCAAGCACAGTCAGCTTTCAGACCAGACAGTGTAAGCAATATACTTTTGGTATACAGTTGTGTTAGAACTTTCTGTATTTCCTTGACTAGGAACTCTATTCTCTGTAGGCTGTTGCAGGAACATCAATAAACTGATAATTGGTGCCTGATTAGGGATTTATTCATTTGGAACCAATTGAAGCGAGGGTGGAGAGAGGAAATCAAAATCCAATGTATAAGTCTGACAAAAAAAAAAAGAGTGAAAAAAGTGCATAGAAAAGAGAAATAGTAAATAGGCAAATGAAAGTGGAACTGAGTAATCCTGCTCTGAAGTTTGCAGATTGAAAATCTCTTTCTCATATTTTATGAACATTAAAATCTAGTTGCTCATTGATGGTGGTCGCTAGATGTCTGTACGTGTTTTATTCTACCTGCACCTGCATCAATTTCATGCAAAGCCCACACCCAGTGTAAGATATTGCTTTTAAGTCAAATTGCTAAGTCACATCTTGTTTATCCTGTGTCTGTTTATTAATGAAATATAAGACCCACTTCTATAATATTTATAAAAATATCAACATAACTGAAGAGATATTGTAGCTGTAGTGACTCTTCCAAATATGCACCTTATGATTTCTAAATAGGAAAATAGT
>JAOXXN010000001.1:105793843-105807177 GCA_026770055.1 Myrmophylax atrothorax | reverse complement strand
GTATAAATATATAGTTAGTTTCAGCATAAACCTGGTTTGGAAGGGTTTTTTTCCTCTCTCTCCTTCCTTTTCTCTTGTCTGGTTGGGGGGGAGAGGAACACTTTTTCTCTGTTCTTGGGCAGTTGGCATTTTGCCAGCTCAACCCAAGACACTGTCCAAGCTGTTTAGTGCCTCCAAGATGTTTCTCTCTACCAAAAATGTACATGATCAGGATTTGGTGAATGTGATCTGGTTAATAATGCAGATGCACTGAAGGTAATAAACCATTTCCAAAATTAAAGCTTAAAAAGGCAAATATAAATAAGAAAATCAATTAACATGTTTGGAACAGAAAATTGATCAAGTAATAATTTCTCCTTTTACCCTGAAGAACTTCAGTTACACCTGAAGCCCATCAAACAAGAAATTGTCTTCATAGGCAAACATGAGTAGACATGTTTTTTTTTCCTGCAGCTAAAAGTAAAGTTTGCCAAATACAAGCTATTTCTGATCTGGAAACTACTCAGGTCAGTTCTGCATCCAGGCAAATAAATGGCACTGTGGAAACAGATGCTTAAGCATTATTCAACATTGATGGTAATACTTAAGGACAACTCACGCCAGTGGCAGGGTGAATGGGCAGTGGAAGGCATCTGTTCGCAGAAAAAGGTGGTGAAATGAAGGAAACAGGCAGTTCTAGTGGAAAAAGTAAAGGAGCAATGACTGGAAAGCATTTTTGAAAAAGAATTTGAAAAAATGGAAAGAAGGAATCTGATGTGTTGTATGTCAGGAAAGATATTACTAGCATGGTCTGTAACCTCAGCTCTTCAATGCAAGTACCTGTCAAATAGATGGGAATGTGGCTGTTATTAACAGGCAGCTACAAAGCAGAGCTTAAAAAAAAATAGCCACACTTTCATTCAAAAGAGATAACTCCCCCATCTCACCTGAAAGTATTCAGCAATGTCAGTTCTTCTGCATTACAGAAGGAAGAAATACGGGCTACAGAACACCTTTGAATATGCTAGGAGCATTAAAATATCATGTCCAGTCAGGCCACAAAAAATCTAGCATATAAAGCAGACTAAAAATTGCTTATTCAATACTCACCACTCCAAAGAAAAAAATAGTAATAATAATTACATAAGATAATAAATAAGTAAGAGTATGCATACATGCAATACAATTTCCCTTCAACTCCTGTTCTTAGATGTCATTTAGAGAAGTGCTTAAGATGTTAGAGTAACAGGCTAGTCTGGGATTCAAAATGTAGCATTGAATTACACAGGACTTCTACAGCTTTATTCAGATCATTCTGTCACTCATCTATCTCTCTGTCTCTTTACTTCTCTTTCATATTAGGACTATCTTTTCTGCTTTTGTTAAATTCTCTCCATGACAGATGACATGTTTGTTCACATTCAAGATCTGGCACAATGGGGCTGTAATCTCTACTGCATTACATATAATTCAAATGATAATTTCAACCACATTTTTTTCTATTTACCTTTTCCTGTACAATCACACTTGATTGAAATCCTGCTAGCAAAAATATTGACTCAGACAAATAATGTCTTCATTTTGCCACTCAATCTTCTTCTCTCACTTTCTGTGGACATCTGAGTGACATTTAAACAAAAACCAAAATGACCCTGTACAGACAACTATAAAGCAGATGCTTTTCCACTTTGATGAGAAAACTTTTCCTTTCTTTTCTTCTCTTCTCAAAAGTAGTTACGCTTTTCCCATATGATACTGTGAGGTAATTCATGTCCTCATTTCATGTTGAAGACACAACTCCACTAATTTTAGATTTCTTCCTGTTCTTTCCCTGAAACCAGTCAGTGCCATCTCTCATCATACTGCCCACTTGCTCGCAACCTGCCCTCTAGCTTTCAAGGCTTCAGTCACTGTTACCCTATGAAGGGTCTGTTCAGAGACTCTGGCACTCCAGTTGTCCAGATATTGCCATTTTTGTACTTTCATGTGATTAAATGCATCATACAGAATCACAGAATCATACAATGATTAATGTGTGGAAAGACCCCCAAGTTCACCAAGTCCAATTGTTAACCCAGCATCATTGGGTTCACCCCTAAACCATGTCCAAAACTGCCACACTCACATGTTTTTTTTAAGATTTCCGGGGGTGATGATTCTACCACTTCCCTGGGCAGCTGTGCTGGTTTAAAGGTAAACTGGCAGGAAAAATGACCTCAACACAAAAGAGATTATAATTCAGAGTTACACTTTAATAACAAGATTACGATAAATGTAACGGCACAAAGAGAAATTGGTTTTAACCCACAAAACCCAGAAGTATATCCCAGCACCCTGGGGCACAAACACAAAGGGCTTTGTAGCCCCTGTGTTGAATCCCATGCGGTTCCCTCAAGTCCAAAGTAAAAGGAAGCTAGAAGCCTGTTGGTGCAGATGATGGTTGCAGTCTGGTTGAGAGTTGTGGTTTCCTCCTATTGAGGTTCTGGTCCTCCTCTGGATCCGACAAGTGGGTCCCCAACTTCCCAAACCCCCAATCCCCTCAGTTCCAGGTGGGATCACCCAGCACCGTCCCACAGGGCAGGGAATGAGTAATTTCACTCTGTGAGTCATAGAGTAATTGGAATCATTGATGGCCCATTAGCAGACATGACACCTCATGCTGGGTATGGATGCTAATGACTTCCTGGAAGGGAGTTATCACAGCTCTTATCTCACAGGTGTCTTTCACACCTAGCTCACACCCTGAGGGATCGGGTGTGCTCTGGGCAGCTGCTGCAAATGTTCCATTGTCAACAGTTCATGAGAAATGACATAGAGGGTTTAGAAAACATGGCTTTGGTCACAGCCACATAGCGATAAACTGGTCCTGGCTGCTGAACTAGGACAGCAGCTTGTTTCAATTCCAGACAACCTTTTCAGTGAAGATATTTTTTCCTAGTAATTGATCTAAACCTTCCTTGGTGCAACTTGAGGTCATTTTTTCTCATCCTATTTCTTGTTACCTGGGAGAAGGGACTGACCCCCACCTAGCTGCAACTTCCTTTTTCAGGGAGTTTTAGAAAGTGATATGGTTCCTCATGAGCCTCCTTGTCTCCTTAACAATCCCAGCTCCCTCAATGATTCCTTATCAGATCTGTGCTCCAGACCCCTCTCCAGCTTTGTTGCTTCTCTGGACATGCTCCAATGTCTCTCTTTCAGTGAAAGGCCTAAAACTAAACACAGGATTGAAGGTGTAGCCTCACCAGTGCTTGAATACAGGCAGAGAATGCACTTGTTCTTCTATCCTGATAGTTCTCGGGAAAGTCAAATGAGGTAAGTAATATTTTTATTTCAAAAGGGATGAAATTATGAAGGTATTTGAAGAAAAACAATGTGGATATAGTTCTTTTTTCTTCATCATTCAAATACTTGCCATGCTTCAAAAAAATATATTATTATGTGCAAACTCAAAGGAGTTGACACTGAACATGGTATCTTAAATCAAGCATTTCCTAAGCTTGAAAAAGCCCTATCTACCCTAAAATGCTTTTAGTATTTTTGCATTAAATTCAAAGCAAGCCATGTAAACACTTATAATTTGCAAGTGTAGAAATATTCTTGACACCCTGGAAAATAAATGCTTTTTTTATTTGTAAAATAAACACATACACAAGCCTATTAAAAATATAGAAATGAATTGCGGGGGCCCACTGTGCTGAAAGACTGTGAGATCAAACAACAGCTCGGGAGGGGGTAGCCTAACGAGGGGGTCGCCTAACGAGGGAGTCGCCAGAGCGGTGCCCGGACAGCCCCTGCCCTTTCCTCGATCAGGACAGCACCTGTGACCTATGAGATGGCCTGCAGAGACATGTGACGTGCGCGGGGCGTGGTTTTCAGGTTTAAATGTGTTGTGAACCTGCAATAAAGTGGAATTTGCTTTCGACATCATATTGGTGTGTGCGATTCCCTCTGGTGGTCTGCAGCATTATGGTGACCCCCGACGTGGTGCTTGGGGGCAATAGATGCGAGCAGTAGATGAACCAGGATTCTGTGAGGCAGCGGTGCAGCTGGAACGCCGAAGAAAACGTATTTGTGGGCACAGAAAATACGACTGACCAGTGAGTCAGGGAAAAAACAACACAGGATGAGAAGTGCTGTATCAGCGATAGAGCATATGGAGCTCGACAGCTTAAAGCTAGCTCAGATTACTGAGCAGGAAATAAATAAGGCGGCACTAGAACACTTGTTGCTATGGTGCCAACGCCGGGGGCATCTAACTGATGCCGGTCATGCATATAGCATGGGAGTATGGGACAAAGTTGGTTGGGACCTTTGGTCACAAAAACTCGCCCCGACTTCACAGTTCGCTGCAGCGGTGATGGCATCTTTCCCCGCCCCGCGCCGCATCACGGAGCCGTCCCGCCGCTAAAAAGCAGTTTCGCCTTAAAGGGAATGATAGCCCGGCTGTGATCGACTGTAAGTGAACTTTTTCTACATCTTGAATCCGAAAAGGCGGGGGGATAGGTGTTTACTGCAGAGTTGGGGCGAACCGTGCCATCAGCACAGCGAACTGTTGGCAATCCTTTGCTAAACTCCGAGCCCAGAGGGGCAGGAAAACAGTCTGCCGTGAGAGCGGACCGCGCTGTGCCAAACAAAGAAACTGCGTGCTCAGCCCCCCTGCTCTCCGTCCATGTGGTCGGAAGTTGCAGACAGTTCCCCTGCTGGAGGTGGAGCCAGCCGTCAATCACGGACGCCGGTTCCCACACCTCCCCTAGTTCCTGCGTCTCTTCGGACAGACGCAGTGGTTAGAGACGAGTTGCTGCTGCTTAAAGAAAAAGCAGATCCATATCATGGCCTCGTAGTCAGGCTATACCAAGCAATTGCAGAACATTCAGGATTTGAAGACCACAAGAAGAGGTCAATGTTTAAACTGTTAGCCCTTGAGAACACTAACCAGAGAACAAAGACCTTATTAGCTACAGTGCCAAGGACAGCAGGCAGCTCGAAGGTGCTTGAGGTGGCTGACAGAGCCGACAAACACAGCCACACTCAGACTGCAGCAAGAGCCCTCACTGCCATTGTGAGGCCAGCTCGAAAGAGCCTTGCTGCTGTGGCACAAAAAGTGGTCAAATCTAGGACTTGTTTAAGTATATTCCTTGTGTGTGTGTTTAATTTTGTTACTGTTGATGTTGTAAATGTTGCAATTCAAAATTTTAATAGAGTGTGTCTTACAGGCTATTCTAATGGCAGTTGGTGTTGGAATATTATGGGGTCAAACATTCCAGGATACCCAAAGACAAGGTTGGTTTACACGGAGGGTAGTCAAAGGAGGGCATTGCCCCCTGCATACTTCCTTATTTGTGGGAATCGAGCATGGCAAGGCATACCTGCTCGGGCAAGAGGTAGACCATGTTATCTAGGTAAACTGACCAACTACACGTATTCAATGAGAAATCATGTCTGGTGGCATAAAGATTTTGGCCCTCAGTTAAAACACTCAAACCAGCAGCTGTCAAAAGCTTATTGTAGGCAGACTGACAGTGAGGTAGAGCATTGGAGTGCAACAGCTAACCTGTTTGCATTAATTTTTGCCCCAGTTGGTATGGACAGAACAATGCATCTAGTGCAAAAACTAAATTGCTGAGTTCAGAAACAACTAAGCAACATTATAAGGGTGCTTGCTGACTCCTCAGCAGATGCCGATAGGATACAGCAGGCAGTGCTGCAAAATAGACAAGCACTTAATTCATTATTGATGGCTCATGGTTACAGCTGTGATGAGTTTGAGGGGATGTGTCACACAGATTTAGCCAGGTATTCCAGACACACTCATGAGGGAATCCAAATGCTTAAAGACAATCTTGAAAGACAGTTTTCCTCCTTGGATCTAGCCGGTGGGCAAGGCAACCTGCTAGAACAAGGGGTATTGATTCTAGTTGTTACTATAATTTGTTTGATTGCTGTTGTTATTCTTAGCAGTAGAAGTAACTGAAAAACTAAGAGTGACCAAAGGAACTGACATTCAAGACTTCTCTCAGTAAGCCTTACAGTGGCCAGGTAGGGCCTGAGAGTTGAACTTGAAGATTTGCAAGGGGAATTAGCTCAAATAGACTGAGTTTGCCTCTTTGCTAAAAAACAGTTACTCTCCATTCATGGGGAACACTGCCAGAGAGCCTCTACTCGGCTCGGTCTCCCTGGCACAGAATAATGGTCCGTGAGATGACGATTGCACAAAGACTTTTAAGACTCATGTGAGAAAAGTTTTTGTTGACACGCGTGTACTTTTGTAACAGTTATACTGTTGTAACAAGTGTATTTTGTAACAGTTGTATTTTTGTAATGGTTGTAGGTTTGTAATGTAACTGTAAGCTGTAAATGCCCAAACCGGAATGTAAGGGTAACCCTTTCCTTGCAGGCAAACCCTACAGTTTTTGGTTTGTGTGTTGCCAACATTGGCAAATCTTATTTCACATGTTAAAGAAATTTGTACCCTAAAGCCACAGTAAGACAAGAATGTCAAGGGCAGAGGTAAAAGCTTGCTAATGCACTCAGTACCCGGACGCGTGCTGTGCACAAAAGAAAAAAGAGCGGGAGGTAAGGATGTGTAGCCTGCAGAACAGATTAAGGAAAGTCTGTTATGTCTTAAATTGGCTAAATCCAAGAGAAACTAATGATCTTCCAATTTTTTCCCATTTTTCAGAAAATTTGCCCAATTTTTTTTACCTTTGATGTTCAGATTGCAGTGTATCAACCTACCTTGAACATATGGAAAGGTCCATTCCGTCTTATAACGTGAGGGCGTGGGTCCACAGCACAGTGTCCTCTGGACTGGGCTGGAGAAGTGGAACTGGTTGGTCTGAGGAGAAGGTCTGTGTTGTGGCCAGGCTGGGACGTGGCTTAGCCTGATTTGTTCAGGGAAATGGCTATAAGACCCTGCCATTTTAGGACCTTAACAGTAACAACTTCTCCATTGGATGAGTGGCTAAGGAGCCTAGGCCTTAGATCTTGGTTGATTTCATTGTTAAAACAAGGTATTAGTGTGTTGCTTTGTGTTTTGTGTATTATGTTATTTGTGCCTTGTATATTTCACCTCTTACAGGGGGCGATGATAAACATAGCCCACTCTGTCTTTGAAAGGAGAGGGGGAGATGCAGGGGCCCTGGAACAACAGCTCGGTGGGGGTCGCCTAATGAGGGAGTCACCGGAGTGGCGCTGGGGCGGCCCCTGGGAATGGCCCGTGCCCCTTCCTCAATCAGGACAACATCTTGTGACCTATGAGATGGCCTGCAGAGGTGCGTGAAGTGCGCAGGGAGTGGTTTTCAGGCTTAAATGTGTTATCCACTTGTAATAAAGTTGGAGTTTGCTTTTGACATCGTTTTGGTGTGTGCAATTCCTTCTGGAGCTCTGCAGCAATTGTCCAAATGTTTCTTGAGCTCTGTCAGGCTAGGTGCTGTGACCACTTCATTAGGGAGCCTGCTCGAGTGCCCAGCCGCTGCCTGGGGGAAGAATACCATTCTAATACAAAAACTTAAACCTCCCCTGACACAACTTCAGGCCATTCCCATGGGTCCTTTCACTGGTCACTACAGAATAGCGATCAGTGCCTGTCCCTCGTTTTCCAGTCACAAGGAAGTTGCGGACAGCAATGAGGTTTCCCCTCAGTCTTCTCTTCTCCATGCTGAACAGGTCAAGAGACCTCAGGTGCTCCTCATACAGCTTCCCCTCAAGGTCCCTCACCATCTTTGTCCTTTGGACACTCTTTAATACCTTCATGTCTTTCCTATATTGTAGTGTCCAAAACTGCATGCAATATTCCAGATGAGGCCTCCCCAGTGCAGAGCAAAGCAGGACAATCCCCTCCCCTGACCACTGGGGATGCTTTGTGTGATGCCCCCCATCACACAGTTGGTCATCCTGGCTGCCAGGGCACTGCTGACTCATAATTTAACTTTCCTTTGACCAGGACTCCTGGGCCTCCTTCTGTGGCACTGCTTTCCGATATCTCACTCCCCAGTCTGTACAAACATCCAGGATTGCCCCATTCCAGGGGCAGAATCCAGCACTTCCCATCGTTGAACTTCATATGATTGGTGATTACCCAATCTTCTGATCTGTCCAGGTCCCTCTGCAGGGCCTCCCTGCCTTCAAAGGAGTCAACAGCTTCTCCCAGTTTTGTCTGCAAACTTACTCAATATCCCTTCCAGTCCTGCAACCAAATAATTTATGAAGATGTTGCAAACTTACTCAATATCCCTTCCAGTCCTGCAACCAAATAATTTATGAAGATGTTGAAAAGCTCAGGGCCTAAGATGGAACCCTGTGGAACCCCACCAGTGACAGGTCATCAGTCTGATGTCACTCCATTCACTATTACCCCCTGTGCTTGACCTGTGAGACAATTGCTCACCGACAACACGATGTGTTTATCCAGCTGTGTGATGGACATTTTATCCAGAAGGATACTATAAGAGATGGGGTTTTTTTGAAACAGATCAGCTATCTATTCTAATGTTTTGGTCTTAAGGACAGAGATTTTAACTTATTTTACCTCTTGGAACAGTTTTTAATTTACTGACCTTGCACTGAATCATGTTTTGAAAATGTTCCTCATTAGCTGTTGACGGTAGAAGCAGATCTCCTCTTTAACAAGGGAAATGAGACTTGCCAATGTTGGCAACACACAAACCAAGACACGTAGGGCTTGTCTGCAAGGAAAGGGTTACCCATACATTCCGGTTTGGGCACTTACAACTTATAGTTACAACCGTTACAAAAGTACAACCGTTACAAAAGTACAACCGTTACAAAATGACGCGCGTAAACAAGAACTTCGTCATTGCATGAACCACTCTCTTGTGCTAGGGAGACCAAGCCAAGCAGAGGTTCTCTGGCAGTGTTTCTAATGAACACAGAGTAACCGTTTCTCGCAAAGAGGCAAACTCAGTCCATTTGAGCTAATTCCCTTTGCAAACTCTCAAGCTCAACTCTCAGACCCCACCTGGCCACTGTAGGGCTTACTGAGAGAAGTCTTGAATGTCAGTTACTTTTGGTCCTTTTCACGGCAAAGGCGATGACTGGTCTCTGTTGCTGGAGGTAACAGCAAGGTTGTTAACCACTCTTATTGAAAAGACTGACAAGAGAAATCAGACAAATCACAGTAACAACCAGAATCAATACTCCTTGCTCTAGCAAGTCACTTTGCCAACTGGCTAGACCCAAGGACGAAAGCCATCTTTCTAAAAGAGAAATGTTGGTAGCTAACTTACCAAGGTTGCTTTTAAGCATTTGGATTTTATCATGGATGTGTCTGGAATGCTCAGCCAACTCTGTGTGGCACATTCCCTCAAACTCATCACAGCTGTAACCATGAGCTATCAATAAGAAATTAAGTGCAGCGCGGTTTTGCAGCACTGCCTGCTGTATGCTATCAGCATCTGCTGAGGAGTCAGCAAGCACCCTTGTAATGATGCTCAGTTGCTCTTGCACCCAGCAATTCAGTTTCCGCACCAGACGTAGTGCTCTGTCTATGCCAGCTGGGGCAAAAACCGACGCAAACAGGTTAGCCATTGCACTCCAATGCCCTGCTGCATTGCTGTCAGTTTGCTTACAGCAGCTGGTTGGAGTGTTTCAATTGAGGGCTAAAATCTTTATGCCACCAGACACGATCTCTCATGGAATCTGTATAGCTAGTCAATTTACCAAGATAGCATGGTCCACCTCTTACCTGAGCGGGTATGCCATGCTCGATTGCCACAAATAAGGAAGTATCCAGGGGGCAGTGCCCTCCTTTGATTACCTTTGGTGTAAACCAACTTTGTCTCTGGGTAACCTGGAATCTGTGACCCAGTGACAATCCAGCACCAATTGCCATTAATATAGACTTCATCATGAGTAGTGACATCTGTGCCTTCTATGGGAAAATACTGCTGCGACCAGTGCTCTTTTGACTTTCTAACTATTTTAGCCGAATGGATTGGATGAAACTCAACGCAAGACTCGTTCCCAGGCAGTGATCCTAATAATTCTAACTCGGGGGTCCTGCACTATCGAGGTATTTAACTGCCTTATAACATTTGGAGTAGCTTCTCCTATGCAAGCATTTATATGATTTTCACAGCAGGGATGCTTTTTACCCGTTCTTGCACAATTTAACTGCTTTTTCCCTTGGAC
Source organism: Myrmophylax atrothorax (assembly GCA_026770055.1). NCBI lineage: Eukaryota > Metazoa > Chordata > Aves > Passeriformes > Thamnophilidae > Myrmophylax > Myrmophylax atrothorax. The sequence continues at coordinate 105,797,049 of JAOXXN010000001.1, read as the reverse complement.
TGCTTGAACAGACATCTTTGCCTCTTTAATACCATAAGGAATGAAGTCACTACTATTATAGTAGGGCATTCCTATAAGACACACTAGATGAAGATTATTGACACTGGCACTGGTAATGTTACCTGAACAAAACCACTCTAGGTCTGTCTGTTGGGCAGACACCACCCACATATTTTGATTTGTGAACCTTTCAATAGCAACAGCAGTAAGACTAAGTACACATACAATGAATACACTTAAACAAGTCCTGGATTTGACCACCCTTTGTGCCATAGCAGCAGGGTGCTTTCAAGCTGGCTTTGCAGTAGCAGTGAAAGCTCTTGCCACGGCCTGAGTTTGCCTGTGCTGGTTAGCCCGGTCAGCCACCTCAAGCATCTCTGAGATGTCTGCTGTCCTTGGCAGTGTGGCCAACAAGGACCTTGTCCTCTGGTTAGAGTTCTCAAAGGCTAACAGCTTAAACATGGACCTCTTCTCATTGCTTTTAAGTCCTGAGTGTGAGGCAATGGCCTGGTACAGCCTGTCCACAAAGCGTTGATACGGCTCTGTTTCTCCTTGCCTCACTGCAGTGAATGAGGGTGATGGAGTGGTCTCAGGCACTGCATAATAGGCCTGTCTGGCCAGTCATGCTGTGATGTAATGTGTTTCCATAGGGTATTGGAGCTGCACTTGCACATCTGCAAAGGCACCATCCCCTACTAATATCTCTGGTGTTATGCCAGCTAGAGGATCACCAGCTAGTTGAGGTCTGGCTGCCTCCTGCTGGGCAAGTCTACACCACTCCTTGTCCCACATGATTAATTGGGAAGGACTTAACAAATATCTGGCCATACTCCAGCAGTCATGAGGGCTGTTGGTTTGCACTGTATGAAGCCAATCTAGGACTGCCCTGCCTGTTTCTGTCCTCAACCCTCCTTCCTTTAGAGTCTTTTTAGCTTGTTGCAGTGCTTTCCATTGTTGTGGCTCATACTGGTGAGCTCCATTAATGTGCCTGATTATAGGGCATGCAAGAGGACCTTCCTCGGTCCACTCTCCTCCGAGGATGGCATCTCTCACAATGCTAGCCCATTGTCCCGATTTTAGTCTGCTTGTCCTTTTAAGCGGCAGCGTCCCGTCTCCGTAAGATGCGATGCTCACTGTGTCTGCCTGTGTCTCAATGAGAGACGCAGCAGTGGGCATGGGAACCACAGAGGGAACCAGAAGAGGCATGGGATACGATGTCCGGGATTGATGGCTGGCTCCGCCCCCAGCAAAGGAACTGGCTGCAACTTCCGCGTTTGCCGGCAGTATGCATTCGGCTGTCGGCGGCGACACTTCCACCTGAGCCGCCTGAGTGTGCTCGGCGCGGCGGGCTGCGCGCACACTCCCTTTGTTCGGCTCAGTGTGCTCTGCGCCCACAGCAAATGCTTCTTCTGCCTTTTCAGGCTCGGAGTTTAGCACAAGATTACCGACAGTTCACTGTGCTTGCGCAGTCATCCTTTTAACAGCAAAACTGCTGTCTGCAAACCCCAAGAATATTTCCCATGGCAGGTGTGACTCCTGCTCCGGCAATACTGACTGAAGCAGAGGCGCAGAGGGGAGAGTCTGCTCCCCTCCATGTGCAAGGAGTACCATTACAGTGGTGGGAAATTTCACCTCAGCTCACAGTTCTTTTAAGGCATCAGGAACCGTTTTCCAGGTACCACATAAGGGAGCAGTTTCTTTGTCTTCACCCTGTAGGTGGTGGCTCCACATGATCTCCCCGAGCCTTTTCCACTGCAGCCATTCAAACAGTGCGGGGGGGGTCGGCAAAGAAATCTTGATCCTGTGCCCACGTCACCAGGCTGTGGAGGGATTTTTCGTCCGCCGTTTCGCCTCACTTTGTGGTAATGTTAATTAAAAGTCTCTGTGCAGTAACGTATTCAAGTTTCATTTCTGTGCAAATAACGATCCTGGTTTCTATCCTTTAAGATAAAACAGCGATCCCCGGTCACCTCCTTTTGCGACTGGCCACGATAGAGGGGAAAGTAAAACCCGGATCAGGTTTTAGTCCTGGTCCTTTGTCCTCTACCTGCCTCTTCGGCTATACCGGCCTCCACGGCCCTTACTGTCCTCTGGGGCCCGGCGATAGGGAGAGGGTCACGACCCCTCTTACCAGACTCGAGACATCTCTGTCTTCGGTCACCCTATTTCGCCCCTCCAGCCTCTATGTCCTGGGTCCGGCTTGGTCCGTCAGGTCCTGTCTCGTCGTGGTCCCGTCTCGTCGGTCTCGGTCGCGCTCAGCTTTACCGAAACTCGGCTCCTGTTCTGGGTCTGTCCTTCACGGGTGCTGCAAGTGGCTACGACCACCTCACGAGCTCCGCGTGGACCTGCCCGCATTCTCCACCATTTGCTGGGGAAGGTGTGCGTTGCGAGAGGGTTTACATGCCCTCACCTGCCACCCCGACACAACCCCGGGTTTGGGCTTCTAGTTGCCCATGTGTATTCTCACAGAGATAGAGCCGTGCACTAAATAAATAAATAACAACAGGAACGTTCAACTTTATTGGGGAGTTAACAGGTTAATATAACTTTCTGGGGTGAATATAACTTTTTGGGGTGAATATGCGAACCGTACTAACTTGGGATAGGGTAAGAAGCTCTGTCCACGAGGTAGCAGGGTGTGCTGATTGGAGGAAAGGCGGGGTCCACGAGACTGGCAGCACACCCCTGGTACCACAGGGGCTGAGCTGCTCCTCAGCTCTGAAGTTGTTTACCTGCCTTTCAACTGCCTCAAGGTTGCTGTGACCTTGGCAGCCTGTCAGCTCCTGGGCCGTGTGTTGTGCATACGGGGCTTAAGCCAAGCTTCCCCCAACATGGGCTTTTCCACTACCAAATGAAAACATAAAAATTTTTATATTAGAATTAGGAGTTGAAATGTAAGCGTGTATTCTGATTGCAGAATAGCTGTGTTTTCTTCCAGTTACAGTGACAATCAATATCCATAAAAATTAGCTTTAGCCCTCAGGTTTTTTGTTATCTGACTGGTTGAGTTCAGAATATAGCCCATTTCCTTCACAGGTCTTACAGGTGTGACTCCAGTGATGCCTGTGCTTTTAGCAGATATTTGGCCTGAGGAAATATTGAAAAAAGAGTAAATCTCTCTATTACTGTTGTGCTGGTTTAGAGGTAAACCGGCAGGAGAAAGGAACTCTACACAAAAGAGATTATGAGTCAGAGTTACAATTTTA
>JAOXXN010000001.1:105745041-105763260 GCA_026770055.1 Myrmophylax atrothorax | reverse complement strand
GCTTTTTCTTCTTTGAGAATTTGATTGGATGCAATATTTTTTGTGAGTGCCTATAGAACATAAAGCTGGGCATTTGCTCAGCAGCTTTATAACAGCTATCATTTCTGCACTGGTGTTAGTTTAATATACTGTACTGAAGAACTCAGGACTCTAAATGGCATAAGAAAAACTCCTGGCACATTCAAATTCGGTTTTATGCAAATGTACATGCTATAAAACATCAGTTGACTGTATGCTGATGATGCATGAGATGCAAAGTCCTACTTTCCTGTCTCACCATATTTCACATTTTCAGTTGCACTCAATTCTTGAATGTTCCTTTTGTTAAATTGTATTTTTAAAGCAAGTTATAATCCTGACATATTGTGGTTACCAATAACAGTAAACATATATTTCTTATTCTGCTATGTTTTAAATTTTCTGGTTTTGAAATAAATATTGTGGCAAATGATTTCACAATAAAACTATTTTTAATTTTATTTCTAGCCACCGTAGCAAAACTGATGAATTATGTCTTTTGCAGTTGCAAATCAATACACTCCTCAGTCTTCTCATGGAGTTATGCAGGACATATGCTGGAAAAGCTGTCTTCATAAACTTGCAGGCATGAAGCTAATTAAATAAGACACAAAAGGAAACTAGATGACATAACATGCTTGTCCATGAATCAGCTTCTGTGTAGTATAAAGACATCATTTCCCCCATCTCTAATGTGCAGACAGTTTATTAAAGCAATATGGCATTTAAGTAACCGTCTGGAAATGCTCTATAAAAGAGCAAGTTACAGGCAAAGACAATCTTCTGTTGAAAACACAGATGGTGTGGTGGTGAGTTAACCTTGGAAAATAGCCAAATGCCCATCAAGACACTCATTCACTCCCTCTCTTCAGTGGGACAGAGGGACAGAATAAATTGAGAAATTCATGGGATGAGACAGACAGGAAGACTGCTTACCAACTACCATTCTGGGCCCAACAGACTTGACTTAAATTACTTTATTTCCAGTTAAAACAGAATTGGGTAGTGCGAAAGAAGAATAGAAACATTTAAATACCTTTCCTCCTCTCTTTCCCATGTTCAACATCATGTCTTCACTTCTGACTCCTCTGTCTTGTGTCTGAGCAGCACAGGGGAAATGGCAGAGGTTATAGTTACTACATGATGGCTCTGCTCTGATGCTTTGTCCTCTTTCTTCCCCTGCTCCAGCATGGTCCTCTCCATGAGCTGCAATCCTTCAGGAAAAAAGTTCTTCCATTGCTGAAGGGAATATCTACTTCAGTTCTATGTAGCAGCTCTTCTTCCTTATTCACTCTTGGTGTTTGTTCTGCTGTTTCTCATTCTAGTCTTGTCCTCCCTGCTCCCACACTGTCCAGTGGCTTTTCTCCCCCTTCTTTCATATTCTTTCCCAGAGGTTTCCCACTTGTGGTTGATGTCTCCAATGTCTCAGCTGTGACCTGTGGTGGGCCTGTTGAAGATGATTGGAGCCAGCAGCCCCTGGTCAGTCCTCACAGAAGCCACTGCTTTGGTCATTGTGAGAAATAGTAAGAATAATTTAAAATAGAATTTGGGGGATAAGAAAGATTTTGACTTCCTTTTTTTCAACAAGAATGGGAATACAAGAGAACCCAGACATTTCTTATATTTTATTGATAAAATTTTTAATGTAAAAAGTGATGAAAAAACTGTAAAACTTCTTCAAGACTAAAGTCTGTCTAGTAAGAGAGGGAATGTGGAATGCAATGAGTGAGAATGAGCGTGAAATAAGACAAACACGACCTTTAATAAGAGGAGAGAAGCACAACAAAATAAAAACCAACATGCTTCAAGGAAGGCCAGTGCATTAAATCAGAATATTATTAGAAAATTACCTGTGGGAAATAAATGCAATAACTTCCATAGTTCGTTGCAGTACACAAGGACAAGCTCAGTTCCCCTGGATGCAGCATTACTACTTCAATTTGTTCCCAAATTCACCTGCCCAGGAAAGGCCAGTCAGTCCGTCAGTGTTCAGAGGTCTAGGTCTACTTCTAAAAATCAACAAAGCAAACCACCTAATATATTGAATGAAAATATTAATGGGGAGCATTAAAAGAAGTGCATCAACACGGAAAGCCTCAGGACAGCTAGTACTGCTTTTGAGTTGTAGACAAATGAGATTACTTCCTGTGATGCCTTCAAGATCTACTTGCCATATACTTAAAATTAGATTCTTGAAGAGAAAGAAAAATATAGAAACAATCATGAAGTAAATGTTCTGCTTAAAAAAAATAAAATAAAATTAGCAAATCCTCATACTATCCTCCTCAAGTTAGAGAGAATATTCTGGTAGATATCTGACTTCTATATAAATATTCTAAACTAAAATTTTATTAACATATGCAATATCAATTTCTTACAGTTCTTTTACATTACAGACAGATCCATGTTTAGCTCCTTAATGATCCTGCATTTGCATTTATCTTTTAATGCTTTATCATCTATAGAGCTTTGCTGAGAATTTGTTTTATCTAAATCCATTGGAGGCAAAACCTCTTCTATCCCTAATGCTTAGAGGCAATTAGGCAAACATGTGGACCCATGGCTGCTAAGGAGATTACACATGAGAACTACTTAAAAGCTTGATAAAGTCATCTGTCACTACAGAAAAATCCGTAAGTTGTTGCATAGACATTCAACAGTGAAAGGATCTAACCATGCTTTTGAAATGTTGCAAATGGCAGAAATACCGACTGAAGATGCTTGCAAAATTTAGTCTTTCCAATTTTAGGATGAGTTTGCCAAGCTAACTAAGGATGTTTATAGAACTAGGCTTCTGTGGAGGTGGTTGACTGGTAAGCATTGATAAGTTGCTGTCCCCAGTTTCAGATAAGAAGTGATGTTACAGTGTACCTTTTTTTATTCAGTAGTCCATCAAAATGAGAACACATACATAGGCAATTCTTTTTAGCTCTTCCTGTGGTCCGCTTATGTAGTAGCAATCAGCAAGTGAGTCAGTAGATGCTAAGCTATTCTGGAAAAAAAAAAATGGATAACAGTCAGACAAAGCTCAGCAGCTTCGAGATAAGGAGACCCAGCTGAGAAAAACTGAGAGAATGAGCTCTACAGAAGATATAAGAAGGTGATATTTTATGGTTCTACACTGAAAGCCACATCAGTAAAACCTACATTTCAATTCCATGACTTGTTTCCATGACAAAGCCTATAATGAGAACTGCAAATGGTAAACATGAATCAATTCTCATAGTTAGGAAGAAACAAACTCTATTTATTCTTTAGCTTTCATGCTGGTTTCTTGGATGGCACACAGTCACTCAGGAAATTCAACTTAACTCCATGTCCCAGCTTGTGTGAAGCTGAGTACAAGCATTTGCAGGATCCAGGGACAAAATTCATGTGCAAAATTATTGAATTTAAAAACAAAAACAAAAAAACACAAAAACAGCAAGAACAAAAAAATCCCAAACCCAACAATTATATGTATGGGACTTAGTTTCATAACTGTGGATTAGATATGGGGGTTTTGAATAGGGATTGTTTTTTTTGGAGGGAGGGTCTTTTTTCAGAGATTTTAGTAGCAGATTTTTAATTCTAATAAGACTTTAAAAACAAGCACTATAATGTAATTACTATACACCATATTTATTATTTAAAAATGCAATTATTTAAATATGATTCATAACAATGAATCTCTAAACCAAAGCAGTAATGAAGTACAAGTTACAGAATTAGTTTGAAATGTTTTTTCCCTTTACCTGTGTAGGGATGATGAATAGCCTTATTTCGTTTGACTTTGTTGTTCACTGTGTCTCTTTGAATAAATGCTGAAGACCATAATAAATTCACATCATATTTGCAGCACCTCTGTCTGAGACTGAAGGTCGTTTGATATGAGACTACCTACCATTGCCAGAAAGGCACTCCCTATCTCTGTTTTCTGTATGCCAATTAAACTGCAATATATCAATTAGCTGTAGAATATGGATCCATGCTAATCTGGTGCAGAAACAAACATCTACTTTCTGATATATGGCTTTATGAAAGAAGTCAGTTCACATTGCAGAAATATTTTTCATAGTTTACACTGTGCCTTTCTTTGGCATGTCACTGCATTAACCTTTTAGTCTTATCAGTGAACATTAAAACTGTTGAATTTGTTAATATCAAATAAAACCATTTTCCCTTCAATGTCAAGGAAATAATGAAGGATCACCTTGAATTCATGTACTGACTACCTTAATACTCAGCCAGAAATATGGATTATTCCTTATACATACAGAAATGTACTTTGTTATGAAACCCTGACATGATATCTGACACGTCACTGTGGAAGACTTTACCTTGCCTTAATTTTAAGAAATAATTTTTCAGATTAAAGCACCAAGGAAATGAAACTCAGATCTAAAGATAAAATAAAAAAATATAACAACAACAACCCAAAAAAACCCCAAAAAACCAACAAACAATTATAAAATAAAACTTCATTGCAATATACAAAAGACTCCGAACTAACCCAGATGCACTGAGGCAAACTATATTCACCAGCCACATCACTTACTCTTTAAAAATAAAACCATGAAGAAACTTTTAGAGTTGCAGCATCTTCAGTGCTCACACATTTCACCATTCTGAACACAAAACTGCCCAACTAGGCATGAATTAACTTTTTTTTTTAAACTGAAAGATCCTAATTACATGGCATTCCAGAGGTGAAATGAAGTAGATTTTCTAATTTTAGATAGTGTATCAACCCATAGCAAGACATGCATTTAGGGTGTGAGGTGAAATATGAGAGAGGATTTTAATTGCTTTAGACATAAGAGCTGCAATCATGATCTCGGTGATCTCAATTCTATATACAGTCTTGGCATAAGGTTCTGTAAGGTGGGGGATACAGCTTGGAAAGATTTATGCACTATGACTTTCTATGCTGATTTTAAAAAGTCACAGGCACCTGTACCTGATTTACAGTGCTGTTGTTAAGTGAAATTTCTGCTTTTGGCTTGGTTCCCTTTATAATAAAAGATGGTTTGTATATCTGGAAGATACACCAAAGTCCTATAAACAAACCAAACACTGCAAAAAAAGAGATTTTGACTCAATTTCTATTTGGTATCAAAGAGCTGGAATTGAAAATAAATAAATAATATTATTCAACTCACCAATTTACTTACATATTGCTTTTGAACACATATCACAGAAACACAGAACACTTTGAGTTGGAAGGGACCTTTAAATGCCTTTTAGGCCAACCCCTCTGCAATGAGCAGGAACTCAATCAGGGTCCTTGGGGTTCCAGCCGAATCTGACCTTGAACGTTGCCAGTGATGGGGCACTTATCACCTCTCTGGGAAACCGGTTTCAAGTGTTTCACTACCCTCACTTTTAAAAATTTCTTCCTTATATCTGATTTAAATCAACCCTCCTTCAGTTTTAAATGATCACCCCTTGTCCTGTCATAACAGGTCCTGCTAAAATGTTTGTCCCCATGTTTATTATAGTCCTGCTTAAGGTACTGGAAAGTCACAATAAGATCTACCTGGACCCTTCTCTTTTGCAGGCTGAACAATCCCACTTCTCTCAGCCTTTCCTCACAGGAGAAATGCTCCATCCCTCTAATCATCTTTGTGATCCTACTTTGGACTTGCTCCAAGAGGTCCATGTCCTTTCTGTGCTAGGGACCACAGAACAGACCTGGATGCAGCATTCCAGGGAAATAGGAAGTGACAAATTCAACAATAAAGAAATTAATTCTGCTTATTATGTCCATCCATGACTTGACATTTACTTTCACTTTTCATTCAGCAATCTCAAGGTGAAGAAGCAGAGTTTGATAGTCTTGTTTGTTACGACACAGTTGCTAAACCAGAACCTTTTCCTATATTTCTCTCACTCTGATAAAATTTTCTAATAAATTTTATAGTTCTCATAAAAAAGATATATGTACTTACAACTACAATATTAATATTTTTCTGTGTGAAGTTGAAATTATGCATGAGATCTTCCAGCCCATTCATCTTTACGAGATCATTCTTGACACACACTACTTTAATGATGTTTCACATTAGGGGCAGCTCCAAAGACCAGCTAACCTTGCCATAAGGAGTATTTTCTCCTGGGTTTCTTTTTTCAAATTATTCTGAAACATTTCCTTTGCCTCTTTAGTTTCACTTTGCTCAAAGGGATTTTTGTTCCTGCTGAACATATTTCCTGTAGAAGTATCTTCCTTCTGGGAAACAAAGAGGGATAAGGGGATACGGTTTGGCTGTGGTGTTGTTTTTTAACTTTTGTTTTATTTTTAATCCTTTTCAGTTTCCTCATATTTGGAAAATGATAGCAAGGGAGAGGGGGGGAAAAAAGTTTTATTTATTTTTTGACAATAATAGCTTGTTCTCTCCACTGTAGCTCTAGTAAATAAATAAAGCTACAAAAAAAAAAGTTAATAAACCTCAGGCAGCTTCTGTCAAGACTGTCTCTAATTGAATTTTTGGCTCAATTGTTACAGCTGCTGCAGCCTTTCTGAGCTTCTCAACCAGTGAAAAGAGACTGTAAAGCCCAGGAAAATTGAATCACTTGATGAGTGCTTCTGTCCATGCCTATTTGTAGTTTTCTGTGTGAGCAACCAGCATAACCAGGAAGAACAGTTACACAGAATAATTTGACAATTAATATATTTTAAACATATGATTTTTATCACACTGAAATTATTGTCCTAAATCACACAAATAAGCCTGATGACTATCTAAAGGATTGATTCTGCTCTGGAGACCTGAAACACATGTTTCCACGTCCTGCATGGCTGCTTATGGTCTCTATGATGCCAGAGCAGTTCCATCAAGGAGTTGCTACTGAACGTAGGACTGTCTCCTGTGAGGTCACTTGAAGAATATGCTTAACTCATGAACAGTTTACTTTAGTTGGCATTGCAATTTAAAAAAAAAAAAAGAAAAAAATTCTTCCTTTTTAAAGGAAAGTATTAACTGGAACATGTTCCTGTATTTGAAGGTAAGGAGCTACGTAGATTAAATCAACCAGAGAGTATTTCTGGTCCTCATAGTTATTTTTTCTTGCTTATTTCAGACCAAAATTGGAGGTGGTTCCAGGCTGCCTCAAACCTTAGGCCACTAAATTTCAAGTGTAAATTGTTTCATATGCCATTACTACCCAAATTTGAGTGGATGCCTGTAGTAAGATTTTTTTTAAAAATAATAATAAAAAAAAAGGTGAATACTAAAGATCAAATAAGAAAAGTAAAAAAAAAAATCAAAAATGGAAAAAGATATTTAGGTCTTATTGGGCTGAAAATTGTAAGTCATGAAGCTTGGCAGACTAACATATATGGGTAATTTACTTCTAAACTTCTAAGTTTCCTGATTGGAAGTCCATACAAAAATTAGAATTTGTATAATTCTTTTTCTAGGATAGCTATAAATAATTTTTGCTCTGAGTTGCAGCAAGCTTCTAAGCTTAAATAACACTCAGACGTTCCTGCTTGTATTCTTTTCCATGTTTAAAGAAACCCTCTAAACTAGTTGTGTGCTTAAGTACTTCAATTTTCATAGAGATGTTCTTGGGACGATAAACAAAAAGTATATGGAGATATTTTTGCACAGAGATTAATCTTAATAATTATCCAAACTCAAGGAGATTTCTTTAGTGAAACAGTTCTTATACAGATATAGAAATGCATAGATTATGCATAGAAATGTGTATTTTTTAAGGATATCTAAGCGTTATCAGAAATGGCGTGCTAAAAGAAAGGTTGAATGCACCACAAAAGGGCAGGGCAGGATCAGCCCTAAACTGCCTGACTTGCCATCTCTGTTTTAACACAATGACTCTCTCAGTTGCCATCTTTACCCCAAGTCAAGGGATTCTATCCAGACATCCATTATACGACGATTGTCCAACTCTTGCTTTAGAAGAGGACTGGAATTTCCTACAGTCTCAGCTTCTTCAGTTCCTTTCATCACTCCGTTGCAATATTGCCACTATTTCTAGAAATAGTAGGTTCTTTCTTTCACTAAGATTTTTTTCACTTGTCAGCAATGACAATAATAAAATAGAAATTTCAATTATAAGATAAATTTCAATTGAAATTCAATTAGGGAAAAATTTGCTAACTGTGTAAGAAATGGCCTAATAAAAAAAATGCAACAAAAAAATAATTCCATTTCTCAAATATTTGTACAACAGTACTTAGTTATCAGCTTACATTCTTTGGAAGATATAAATAAAATCTAAAATTTTGGGAAATAAGCATTTGCTGATTGGTTTCAGTTTAAGATTACTACTTTCATACACAAGCAAAATCTTTATTTCATTTATAGTTGAGCATAAAAAGACATGCATGTAGATTTGCTCACTGTATGCTGGGCAAATTTATATTAGAGATTAGATTAATAGGTCTGGATGCGCAGAAATACTGGACACTGTTTCAGTACCTTAAAACAAGTACTTCATAGATAATTTCCAGAGAGCATTTTGCTTGAAAGCAATCACAAGCTGACAATTGACTCACTGCACAGCTTTATATTCTGAGATCGATTTGCTTCAGTTGCAATTGTGAACAGCATATTGGAGATTGGTCCCATGAAGGGTCTCAGTTTAATTTATGCAAAACACCTTCCTCAAGCATCACGGTAAGGTCAGAAGTGAATATATGAAGAGACTCCTGAAATTCATTTTAAAGGTAATGTATGACCAGGAAGCCTCTGTTGCATGAATCTTGTTATTGCAACTTGAGTCAAGCAAAAATCCACTAAGCAGTTTCTGCAGTGCCCTCACAGAGGAGAATATTTTTGCATATATTTATAGAATTCAACAATAGATATTTTATTTAGGATTTTAGCAGAGCATAACTAAGTCTCATATTTGGACACTGACTAATGATTCTGAATTCTTTGAATATATACTGTCTTGTATATAATGCTTTAGTTTTCTTTGACCTCAACTGTCTTGCCACAGAGGACAGTTTATAAATATTCTATGGAACTCTATAACAAAATAGATGTGGAAGCAACTGCATAATTTCTGAGACACTGAGCTACCTAAGATAATTTAAGACATTTATTTTAAAAAATCTTTACATTTATAAGTGTTTTATAATGAATTTTTCTTCTTATGACAGAGAATTTCTTTTCTTTGTTCAAAACCCAGTATGTTCTACAAAACAGGTTTGGAGTTCAACGCTGAAAAATAACCCTATGGCAAATATAGGTCCCTAAGGTCAGCTCTCTTCAATAGATGTCGGTCATTGTGTCTTATTTCTAGAATTCTACTTGATTTTAGAAGTTTAAAAAAATTCTTTGGTGATTTTGGAATCTTTCTCCTTCACATGAACCAAATTTTACATGTATAAAAGATGTAAACAGTTTAAAGAAAAAAAAATCCTCCAGCTCTTCAATCTCACAGAAATTGTACTGTCTACAAAAACTCGAGGCAAAACTTTTGGCTATATTTTCAAAGGACTTTAAGTTGCTTTCATTGAGCAACTTAATGGTACCTTCCATTCGGGTACCAGTGAACAGAGCTTTACATCAAAACTTTAAAGCACCTTCAGACAATACACTGACAGTTAACAGAATCAGCTTCAATTTGCTTACTGGTGACAACAATGGATTTAATTTCTGCTTTATCATCTTCAAATATATGGGACAGTGAGGGGGGAAGATAATGAGAACAGGAAAGGCATTTACAGACTTCTGAGGGCTGCTGGAGCTACTGTAACTGTTATTAAAGCCTAATGAACAGCATTATCTACTATAAAATGCTTTCCTTTTTTTCTGTAAAACCCTGAAATTTTTTACAAGAGTGAGAGGGTTTTCCTTCATACATGGATTTCTTGTAAGGATATGCTTATATTTTAAAAGGGATTAAAATTTACAACAAAAAGACAGAGGTTTTGGCTCAGGGAGGTGTCGTACATTGAGATCCAATAAGCTTGATGCGAGGTGGTTGCATTTATTTTTTTGTGTGTGCTTTTCCTTTTCTCATAATAAAACAAGTGAAAAATGTATTAGTGTTGCTTAATAGTTCTTTTATTTCCAAAATGAATGCTATAGCAGGCACTACTGTAATTTAATACCAGGTTTACTGTATTAAAAGAAAAAATATGAAGAAAAAAGAAAATAGCAATTATTAAACACTAGAAAGTGAACTGGTGGTCTGAAACTTACATAGCACATTCTGGCAACATACAACATAAGCAAATATTTTCACATTCTCATATTCACCAAACCAAGGTCCTTAACTTAAGGTTGCTTGAATGAAATTCGTATTAAAGGCCTTGGCAAAAAGCAAGGAAAATCAAAATGTAAAGCTAGTCTAACTCCAAGCTTTCTTTATTCGAGGCAACTGGACATTGCAAAAGCAGTAAAAAACAGAAATGGTCTCTTTCTTCTCTTTTTCTTTTTTTTTTACATTATCTGTATCTTCTTAATATTACCAGGTGGAACTTGGTAATATCTGAAGGTCCAAGTTAGGTTAATATTGATTTCATAAGTAAGATACAGAGAACTGTCATAGACAAGAAAGCATCAGCATTTTACTTCTAACTCAATAAACTGGAGACAAAGATAAAACAGGATGATAAACTGAATATTTAGTTTATGATGTATATATGGCTTAAGCTTCACGAGTGAAGATTTGGGCAGGGCTCTCCCCACGTGGGCGTGTCCTTCAAGCCTACACAGTGGATTTTTTAGGTGAGGCACAGCGTGCACAGAGCTGGCCCCACCCTTTAACTCCTAAGGTTCATCTGCCACAGCTGAGAGAGCTTGGATAGTGACAGTGAAGTCCTCAGGACTACAACCTACAGCACCCAGTATTCCCAGGAGGTCTCCCATCCAAGTATAATAGGGGCTGACCCTGCTTATCTTCCAAAATTTGATGGGTTTGAGTGTCAGGGAGGCATTTAAATGCCAGTTTATTATGTATATTAAGTTAAAAAAACCCCAACAAAACAAAACAAAAGCAAAAGAAACAAAAGAACTCCAACCAAACAAAAAAAAAACACAAAAAAGCAAACAAAAAACCCCACAAACAAACAAAAAGAACATTGGTGAGACTAAGTGCTAAAAGCAATTACATGCAACGTTGGATGGACAAGATAAAAACTGTGTTTTTTTAGTTACAAATTTTCTGTTTCTGACCACTTCTAAGATGAAAGTTTCCTCCAAACATCCTTTTCCCTGCCAGCAAAATGAAGTTCGATGTAAAAATGAGGGCCAAAACCTCGTAGGCAGATTAGGGAATCTGAGTTGCTTCAGCACAGGTTACTCCCATATTCTAACAGCCCATCCTCCCCTGAAAGGCTGGAATCAAGTTCCTGCTTCCAGACTTTCAGAGCTCCTATCGCAACAGTGCAGGGTCTCACTGTAGCACAGGAAGAACATTTTCATGTGCAAAAAAAAAAAAAAAAAAAAAAGAGAATAACTTGTGCAAACAGTGGAATCTTCTCCTGGGTTTCAAGGAACTATTAATCATCAATTATTAACAAAATCTTACATTTAAAAATTATAATGCTGAAATCCAAAGAGATGAGTTCAGCAGATGCTGGGAAGTCTGAGCATTCATAACATGGCAATAGAAATGTATTATAAATTAACAAATATTTTATACTACTACACATTTTTAAGTATGCTAGTCTATTAGTTTAGAGTTATATATCAAAGAATGAAGCTAGACAAGCAAAGAAATACTAAATGGCTTCTGAAGAAACTTAAACTAGAAGATTTTCTCTACAATGTCAACTCTTTATTCAGGAAAATCTTCATAAAGATTAAGAGGAAATTATTTTATATCATATGTGGTACCCAAGTTCCACCAATATATAAAAATTAAAGAAAAAAATATACAGGGAACAAGACTTGATCAATTTTGGATCCTGATCTTTCTGGCAAATTACAAAAATGAAAAAAAATATGTTTTACACAACCATTAATTCTCATTTATTAGCTAACCAATGATTTTAAGTAATTTTATGTTACTTTCTTCCGTATGTAGTATTTATCTTCTTTCAAAGTCTCCAGTACCTCTTAAATTAGTTCACCCCAATTTAGTTTTTGACTACACTCCATTGTGACAGATGGATTCTGTTTCAAAGACAATCCTTTGCTTTGAACAGATCTCATGTTAAAGGACTCCTCAGACTTCCAACCTTAAATCATATCTAAGGACTTCAATAAAAAAAAAAATCTACTTGCTGCAATATTCAGTTGAGAGTTTGTTTCTTCAGCTGATCTGGCTTCTCTAAATCAGAAGATAAGCTCTTTCTAAAATTAGGGATGCTTTATTGTTAAAGTGAAAAGTGTTGATCTAGGTAATTCTTTCCAATCGACTTAGATTTTTAAGGCTTTAAAATGGCTTTCAGTTATTATACTTAAGAAATAAACTATTTTTTGAGACAATATACAATGATTTTGGAAAATATGAAATGTTCTCAGAACAAAATCTATCCAGAATAAGTGTGGGTTTATGACTGTGATTTTTAATTCTATGAAGACACGTGAACATTCAGTATTCTTAATTTTCTGCTCTTGCTCCTATGCGAGAAGTTAAGCTTAAAACAAATCCCATTTTGATGGTTTATGAGCCTGTCTCCTTTTTGTTTTTCTGGCATCCTTTACTATCTTTTTATTTTTTGTAAAGGTACTGTAAGTATTTACTTAATGTAACCTATTACACATTTTGGCATCTTGCATGTTCCCCCTTTTAGTTACAAAAGTGCTAACAAGTAGGTTTTTTATGCTGAATTTTTGGCATGCTGATATGAGCAGGTGTGACTGATGTGATGAAATTTGGAGGTTAAAGGAATACTCTTTCCAACAGAAAAAAGGTTCCTGTGGAGCTGAAGGATGCCAAGTAACTCAAGTGGTGTTTGTTACCTAGTTAGCTGTCACATCACCTTGTGAGCAGGAATAGTGCCATCCAAGCAGATGGTTATAATGCAAATTGATGGCCAAGGATTTTGTATTTACAACTGCTGGGGATGTCCAAAATTTCAATCTCTTCAACTAGAAGGATCTATCCATCCAGTGCTTTCATGCATAAGATTAAGAGGATAATGTTTTCCTTATGTTTCATCTCCCAGCTACTCTGGATTAATCTCTTTGTCACTGTATCCTTTTTCACAGCCAATGTTATCCACTGGCATTCCAGTTAAACACATCAGGCAGCAATAAAGTGCATCTACTATATTAATAAAAAAAAAACAAAAAAACAAACAAAAAACCAAACCAAACAAAAAACCAACGAACCAACCAACCAAAAAAACAAAACAAATAACCCAAACAAACCCCCCAAAACATTGGCCTTTCCAGGAGTAATTATTTGAATTAGAGAAGCAAGACATATTATAAAGGCAAGAAAAATACTAGTTTATTTTAAATTTCCATCAGATGGTCATAAATGAAGCAAAACCACAGCCTATTCACAGAGAGCATTCTAATTTAATAAAATTTCAAGGTATTGGGATGTCACAAGTGAGAACTACAGAAGAAAGTGGCAACAATATAATCAGTCATGCATTACAAAAGACCATATTGTAAACATGAGCTCATCTTATTTTTCTGGCAAATCTTGATGATGCACATGTATGTGTGCTTGTATTAATATTCATGTATGTATTTCATATGTGAGGTGATAGCCCTGTTAACTTCCTGATGGGTTAAGGGAAATGCCTCAGACCCTGAAGGGGTGCTCCCAGAAACCATTGTCAGAGGACACAGAAACCCCAGTGGCTTTCCAGAGGTGCTCAAACCAGACGGGTAAGATTAATGGAGAATGGAGGGTTACAGAGGTAGCATGGCCTTTCTTTGCCGTATCTTATGGAAATACAATCCTAGTCATCTGACTAGAATCCCAAAAACTATTATTGACTATAGTCACTCAAACTAGCTAAGAAAAAATATAAAAAGAGGTCAGACATCAGCAAAAATGGGAGAGAGAAGTCTGACATTGTTGTGGGAGTAGCCAGAGAGCTGCCCTGTCTCCTTCCACCTCCCAGAAAATGTAGGGATGAGCAACCATATACTCTGTTTTTCTATGCCTTATCACTTATCCCTTAAAAATTATACTGTCTTATAATGCCTTTACCTTATACCCCTACACTTTATACCTTTATAATACCTTACACTTTATGGATTACTGCCTTTCACTTTTACCCTATAGCTACCTTATTTAATAATCTTACCTTGCTATATCTTTATTTCATAAACACCTTATTTAATAACTGTACTCTGCTACTAATTATACCTTGACTTACACTTCGCAACTTACCGGGTAGATAGCTTACTCTTTATTCGTTGTTTTGTTTTGTTCCACTTCACCTCATTGCTGACTTTTTGATAGTGGTTTGCTTTAACATGTGCAGTCTCCTATCTTAGTTCCTTTAAAATGGGTGTTAATGGGAAGCAGCTATATGCTTTTGCTTTTTTGCTTTGTGTTCACTAGTGTGTTTCGATTTTGTTCTAGTCATGGTGAATTGATATAGTTCTAGTCGTGATGGGGGAGAGGTGGTTTGAATTTGTATTGCTGCTTGAGTTCTATAGTGCTGCTTGAGTTTTGTATTGAGACTGAGGTTGCTGTTCTGTTTGTGAGTATGTTTCTGGTTTTGGACTTCTGTTATTGGTTGAGTGTAACCATGTAGATTAAACATTATCACTGACAACATGATTCATATAGTAATTGTCACACACTTGTATTAATAGAAGTTATTCTTATGGAATTATTCTTATTGCTATTAAGTGGGGTCGTATCAGAGTATTAAAAATCCTTCAAACAGTGAATCTGTCCATCGATGTCTCTATAAGTGAGATGCAGACAGACTGATTTGGGCATTACAAGGCTTTGATATTCTGGGGATGCTTACAGCTAATAACTTTATATTAATACTGATGGGACAAGAAATATTCGCATTTCTGCCCCTTGTTTTCATGTGACACTCATAAATGAGTCCATGTTATTCAAAAAGGTTTAAAAATTAAAGGAAAGTTACTGAAGACATGGACGTCTGAAAGGCAGGTCCAGGGACACATGGAATGGCTTTTGAGCTTCACAGACTGATATAATTTTTGTAGTACATAAGAAATTAATTTCTTTGGCAGCTCTTTACAGAAGCAAGTATGACTAATGTTATTGATATTTGAAGAGAAGGGAAGGAGTAGAAGAGGAAAACAAAATGTGACCAAGAAAATTATGATACCATGGGTTATGTTTGTATTCCAGATCTTGCAAGAGTATTAGAGGAGTCATAAAAAATTAGGAAAAACAGTGCTACAACTTAAAAGAAAAACAACCCCCATGCAAAAGAAGATGGTAGACCTGATAAGAACATTAATATTACTGGAATAAACATCTAAAGCATCAAAACAAAAATACATAGTTTTACAGTTTGTTAGCAGGGTTAAAAAAAATAAAAGTAAATTTTAGGATGCAATAGGCTTTGCTTACTGTTTGCAGTGAGGAAAGGAAAAGACAAGACAATATCTTGATTGTTTTGCATTTCAAAGACAAGAAGGAATAAACAGCACAGAACAGAACAAAGGTAGTCAATAAGGTTTCAAGAAGAAAATTAGATCTGTTTTAACCATGTTGGCTTTTTGGGACTGAGGAAGAGATACTGAGACCAATAAAATATGAGATTGGACTTGGGGAATATGAAAGATTGATACATTTAAGATTAATTTGGTTAGAAGTGGAGTTTAAATCCATATAAGTAATTGGGCTTATTTGAGGAGGACATGGAGAATGAAAGAAGACAGTAAATAATTGATATAAAGGTAAGAAAGAGATCTAAAGAAAGACAGGGTAATAAAATTCCAGCAAGCACAGGATATAATTGTGGGAAAAAAGTGATTTTATTGAAAATAGAGAAAATTAGAATTGATTATACTCTTAGAAGCCTGCATGGAAAGAAGCCATTTGAGATATTTGCAAGTTTTGATGACATAAGAAAACTTTGTCTTGATCATTATACAGTGACTACTTTATAATTAGCCAGTAATATCAGTAATCTCAGAAGACATTTTTGTCGACTTTTTTGTTTGGATGAATAGTAGATGTAAAAATGCAACAATATACTTTGAAACTATATAGTATGTGGCTAAGTAATGTTTCAATTACTCTAAAAAACCAGGAAACAATATTACCCAAAGTAGCAGCCAAATTGTTAATGAATTAAAGAAAAAAAAAGTAAGCAATTTAAACAAGAGACATTTTTCGTGAGAGGCGTGGACTCCCCTGAACTTTCCTATGGTGGAAATAAACTCATACTGAGGTAAAGATCTAAAATCTATGTGACAGAGCAAAGCAAGAAGTGCCAACTTCTGTCTGTGAACTAGATGAGATGACCAAAATCTGTCTTAGGCCTAGAAGTCTTTGATGTAGATTTGTAAAAATAGGTTAGAAGAAATTCCCCATAAATATTTACAAATCTATTTTTCCCCACCAAAAAGCAAATAAACAAAAAGTGTGTTTGAAAACTCAAGGAATTAAAATTTCAAATTAATTCATGGGACACATAACCTCCTCTACATTGTTGTTCCACATTTTGCCACAAGGGCACCAGGACAAAACAGCGTTAGGTTATTTTTTCCCCTATATAAATTTGAGTAACTCACTTTGTGCATCTCAGGGGGAAAAATTACTTGGATTCAATTTGCTCAATTTGCAAACATGGCTATACTTAACCATAATGGATTTCTCTAACAACTGAGGAGGGAATCTTAAATGAGAACTTTCAATTAAATATTTCAAGGGTAAAATACCATTACGGTGTAGAATCATCCTGTTTATATGCAGTGATCAAAAAGATGACTTGAATAGGCAGTCACACTGAAAAGACCAGGTTTTGTTCTCACTTTGTAGCAAGATGGTGGAACACTCAGCTTTGAAATGAAAGAATGTGAAGTTTTTCCTTACATCTTCTTGTTCTCTGCTTTTAAAAGCTCACTTAATACTATCTCTGGAACAGAGCAATAATTTTATTCAGTTTCAGTATAATAGATCAATTAGTCAAACAATGGAAGTAGACAGTTCTGAAGATAAAAATAATAATACAAAGAAAAATAGTGATGGATAACTGAAATAAGAATAATATAAATATGATAAAGAAACATAAGAACAAGGTATAAAGCACTTAGAGCCCATACTGATTTTATCAAACAAGGTTGAAAATCCATAGAATAATAACGAGAATACCTGAATAGCAAATGTGTAGTTGTTTGGGTTGGTTTCTTTTTTTTGAGTTTGTTTTTTTTGGGGGAGGTGCTGTGGGGTTTTTCATTATTAGTATTTCAATAAATAAAATCCTAGAAGAGTTTAAATTGTGTTCATATTCAATTTTGCAGAAAATTTCGCATCATTACACTGATATTGGGTATCTCTGTAGGTGACCTTTTTTATCAATATCACTTATTATATTTTTGTTCAGGTTAGTTCTGATTTGATGATCACAGGACATCACAGAAAAAAAAAATGAAAAACATAAACCCCATATGAGGAGATTTCCCAAGAAATATTGAGGGAAACATATAGGAAAATCTCATTTGCACATGAACATTTTTACCAAAATCATGGGCAATCCAGGTTGTCTACAAGATTTGAAATTGCAGATATAGTTCCTGAGAGCATTTCTCTTTTCCTCTAACAAACAAATATTGGGTTTTATTTGTTTTCATTGGTTTAGAAGTTTTTAGAAAAACCTATCATTTATGTATTACTGTATACAAGCATGAAAGAAAACAATTGATTTAAAATTTCACATTTTCTTACTATCTTGGGTTGAGCTGGCAATATGTCAACTGCCCAATACAGAGCCAAAGCCTCCCTCCCCCTACCGAGAAAAGGGAGAAAGGAAAAAATTCAAACTAGGATTCATTCATTCATTCATTCATTCATTCATTCATGGCTTGCTTCATGAACGAAGATTTAGGAAGGGCACTACCCATGTTTGCTGCAAGCGTGCTGGTGGCTAAAAAGGCTGATGTGGGATAGGCAAGTCTGGTCACAAAAGGCACAGCAGAACGTCTCCTTAGGCAATAATGACAAGGAACAGTTCTTTCTGTGTTGTCTTTTCTTCTCGAGACTGACTCTTCATGTCTTCTCAAATGAAGCAGCAGCATTGTGAATGGTGTGTCTCCAAGAATCCCAATTGGAGGCCAGAGTGGACCATTGATGGCAGTCAATATGGCCAAGGCTGAGGTGTTGTTTCAGGGAGTC
>JAOXXN010000001.1:105730202-105741854 GCA_026770055.1 Myrmophylax atrothorax | reverse complement strand
ATGTTAGGAGCAATGACAATGTACATGATGTAAGTAAATCAGTCATGAATCCTTAATGCACAAAGCCACCATGACATTCCATTAAGACATAAGAAACAGAAGATTCTTATTTGCTGTAAAGATTTTATTTGTCAAATAAGTGCATTAACTACTATTTAGTAATCAACTAACAAAATATAAACAACTCTTTCTTTGCTTTTCACAAATCCAAGAGAAAATATTTAAACTTTGCTGCATGGGAGGACAAAAGAAACTGATCTCTACTGTGCTTTCAGGTTTCCACTCCACTAATTTGCTGTTTCTTGAATGTGGCATTTAGAAATCTTTTTCTTTTCTTTTTAATTGAAATGCAAAGTACTGTCTTATGTACTCTTAATAGGATTAAAAGATTCATCATTCCCTCCTGCCTAGCTGGGTAATTGTACAGATGTACGTTAATTAGCTGCGTGTCAGTGGTTGTGTCTTCCACAGGTTCTGCTGTACCTACTTGGCTGAGTATTCTGTGTTTTGAGGTCCCAGGGGAGGAAATCGTTCACCTATTCAGCTTTTACTCTAAACATTAGATGTAAAAATAATAATAAAAAATAAGTATGTTAATTCATCCTTTTTCTTAATTTTCATCATATCAGTAATTCTAAGCAAGTAAACGAGACCTCATGCAATGTTATGGTACATCTTTATATGTGCAAATAGACTATATAACATTTTTGGTTTCACTGTTGTAGCTGTGATGGTGTAAGAACAAACAACTTGTCTGTTAAAGCAGATCACTTACCCATTTGGAGGACTTTTTATTTTTATATGTACATTCATGTCAATGACTTAAGTTTGATCAAAGGCAACTAAAGAGATGTATATAAGAACGGACATAATTTCACAATTTCTTTAAAAGTAGCCATAAATAGGCATAAAGGGATGAGTAAAACAAACTGAATATATGTCATACTTTCGCTTAGTGCCTCTAAATTCCATACATTTTCAGCTTCAAGGAGGTTCTGAGAAAGGCTTGTTTCAGTTTGCATTGAAATTTAAATTTAAGTGACATTTTAGGATCAGGTTACAGAATCACTCCAAAACACAAACACCTATTTAGACACTCTTGCTATTTTTTTTTCCTGAAGTTGCAATTTTGGATGATTTATTCTATATTTATGTTACCATTTAAAATAGGAGACAATGACAGAAAGTGCTAAACAACATGGCCACATTTGCATACAGTTGGGTAACTCTTCAAAAATATAAATAAGCATGCTCTCAATTATCTTTATATTTGGGAACATGCTGCAGATGAAGTGTTCAGAGTTTATCTCTTGGGAGAATTCATTATTTACTCACCAAAACAAGACACTTTGTGGTGAGAATTTTTAGGTGAATCTACTTACTTGTATATTTGTTGTGTTTGATGACACTGGAGCATTTGCTGAGAAAGAAAGAAATTAGTAATCGGAAATTACTGTGTACCAGCTTTAGAAAACTGTATTTCAATAATCATCCCTCAAAAAAGCGGAATCAGTGGAGATGAGATGCTCTTTAAAAACTAGTCACGTATTTCCCATTTCTGGTTTTTCTGTTTATTTTCCCCATTTACATTATCTACTTTCATCTCCTATTTTTCCCCAAGGTTTTTATTGTTTTATTTCCACTCCAATCCATAACCAGTGCTCAATATTCCTGTTCACTTTTCTGCTCTTATATAGGCTGAGTTATGTTTTTCACTTTACCCGTGGTGAGCAACCCATTTAAAGACAATGCTCATAAAATCAGTTTAGATCTCTGCAAGCCTTGTCAAACAACAAAAATATTACAGAAGATCTTGTCTGTACTTTACAGGAGGTTGAAATCTGTTCACCCTAATCCTGTACCTTCAGGAAGGGGTCATTCATGAATTATCAACCTACATTTGGGTGTATTTTTTTCCTAATAAGAAATCATTTTTGTAAAGATTTATTCTTACAAGTGATTCAAGAGAAAATAATACAAAGCAACATATAAAGAGGATGATTTGAACTACATTAACTCACGTGAGTGGCATTCATTCAGAATGAAAGTGTTCTTTACATAATGTTTAGTTAATTCAGGAATAAACAATGATACTAATAATAAAGTCTGTCTTTATGAAGAGGCATTGAGAAGTTGAAGTTTTTCCAACCCTATTCGAAATTCATATGAGTCCCTGCTGTTAGAAAATGGTCAGGCTGTTAAACTAAATGGTTTTTGTAGGTCCTTTCCAACTGAAATAGTCTATTCTAAACTACACATTTATATTAGTGTGATATGTCAAAGTCTTTTGTATATGTGCCATCTCTGAACATGGCAACATGCAGAAGAAAGAACTTGAAATATTCTAAAAAATTAAGGGTGGTGAAGGTCTTCCAATGGGTGAGTATATATGGCATTTATATTCACTGACAAAAAGGAAACACAACTACGAAAAAGCAAAGAAACACACCCCCCACACAAACACAACAGCATTAAGGTATAGAAATCTAACAGTAATACTCATGCAAATGTTATCTAGAGATTTATTTATGTGATATAAATAACAGGTTGGTGAAACAGGTTGATTCAATATGTAGCTTTGAAATGCTACACAGCTGAAAAAAATTCATAAGGAATTTTAAATAAAGGAATTCATAAGGAATTTTAAATTTTAAATAAATATTTATTAAAAAGTATAATATGTAGGACCACTGAGGACATATTCCTACACTATTCACATCAGCAAGAGCAGAATTTCTCTCTGAAAAGAATAATTAAAAAAGAAAGTACTTTTGTGTTGGTTTTTTTTTTTTAAATTTGTATATGTGAAAAAGTTAATCACAATACAGTGAGAAGTGTATCTGAAAGGTGAGGGTTTGTTCTGTTACAAATGATAACATCATCAAAATGGTTGTATGACTAGAAGAAAGCAGTCACTTTCAGCTATTCTGTCTTACAACTGTGCTGAGCAGATGGGAAATTTCACCAAAACACAGTTCTTTGACAGGATTGTGTGGTAGAGAGGAACATAAGGTGCACAGTGTAGATTTAGTTTCAGCACTGTAAGCCAGGGGGTAAATGAAAAGGCTGAAAAGCTGATGAGGGCCAAGGTGTGACAGTGCAGGGCTCTCTCCAGAAAGCCACTTTGCCCTGGTTGTTTCCAGAGCCTACAACAAACCTGTGCTATATGACCCTGTCTCTATACAAGGCAGTTTAACGCTCACACACATGTATGTACTGAAGGCTTAGTACATGAAAAGCAGTCTCCACATTTAAACAAGATAATAACTAGAGAAAGATCAGTTTCCTGTGGTCTCTTTATTGGCATATGCTATGTGGAGATTAAAATCACACACACACATATTCATGTAGCTTAGTGTTTTCAGTAATCCCTTATTTAGAAAGGCATGAATACCAAAGTAAATGTATTAAAATAATTGAAGAAGGAATTGATTAGAGTGGGTATTAATGGACTTTCCCTTTCACTCTCTACAGGAATGCTTGAATTGACTTTTGAAGAAATGGTTCTTACTTCATGTCCTGAACAAGAAAAGACGACCTTTGGAAAAGACAGTCAGAGGGTATTGCAGCATTACACGAACAATAGTATGATGTATGATCTGGGGCCATTAATGCCTGCTAGTGCCCTCAGGCTCTGACTTCATGATATATTAGGGAATTTCCCATGTGCTTACTTTACTATGCTGGCTTAGTGCTAAAGTGCTAAAAGTTGGATGGTTTAAAAATAGTAGTTTCAGCTACTCACTGATACTACTCACTCACTACTACTACTTACAGAGACAGTCCTAATTCTGTTTAGTTTGCATACTCTACTAAGTATATCTATGAGCTATTTTTTCCAATTGGAGCATTAAATTTTTTCATACGTACAGTTACAGACATGCAAATTTCAACAGGATCAAAGTCCATGGATAATTCATGACAGCCTGCTACATTTATAGCAGATTTCCTATTTTGGCTTACTCCTTCTTTGACAAAAAATGCTTTCACTTGAATTCTGCAAAACAGAGTGTTTAATGAAAGTGAGCAAATATGTCTACTCTCTGTATTAATTTGTTATATTAAAAGTTAGTATTGGATTCCTACCTCTCTCTAAAATTCTAGTTTTCTGAATTACTTCTGTTTCTTCAGTCTTTCATGTTCTCATCTATCTGTGGTGTTTCTAGCTAGACTGACATCAGTTTTATATAAGATAAAACGAAGGACACTTCAGGAGACTTCTAGAGGGCAGTGAACATCTATTCTAAAAATTAGATGGTAGTTAGAGAAAGTAAAATTGGAGAAGTACAATGTTTCATTTAGCTTAATATTACCTCTTTATAAAATTCATTTTTTTTATCATTAGTTATCAACAGAGCAATTTGTCCTCTATTCTTTGTCTGAATGATACCTGAAATAATCAAAGAATCCTGTTCAGCACACGTAGAATTTTGCTTTAGACTGTGCAAGTATCCTGCAGTCCTAGTGTAAGGGACATAGTGCAACAGTTCTGAATGCACCAAAAAGAGACCTAGGTTGTTAATGGTTTGAAGTGAGGGACATTCCTTCTGCACAGTGTACCTGGTGATTCTCATATGCTCCAGGAGAATTAGTAGATTCTCACCATCTGAGCAGCTGAGTTACATCCAATAATTGAGCCAAATTTCCAGTGTTTCAGAGGATGATGAGTCCTCTCCCACTCTCCTTCCTCTGGAAAAAAAATCCTGAATTCTGCAATCTAGGTATGGTGATTAAAAACATAAATAAAATGTTTTTAATTAATTGCAGGATCACAGGCAAATGAATCATGATACACAGAAACTCAGTAAATAATTTGTGTATTAAAATTTTCCTCCTTTGCTGTGTTTATTTTTAAATGTATTTTACTTGGAGAGAACCTGATTACTCCCTGGAATGAGTTTCAGCTATAATTTCTATAGCCACAAATTAAAAATTAGTGCAATGTCATTCTTTCTCTAATCATCATTAATTCAGAAAATCTTGCTAATTTCCCTTGCTTAGCAATAGTATATTATGGAGAAAAAAAATTAGGGAATTCTTTAAGAAATATACATTTTGATCATACACATATTTTACAACCCCTAAACTTTGAAAAATAAGACTGCCTAGCAAATTATACACTCAATAATAATTGCTAAATGGCCCTAGTTCTTATTGTAAGACTAAAGGGATGCAGTAATGTTAAATATGTTTTTGGTTTTGAGTAAATCATTCTTCTTTTCTGACAGAGTAATACTATTAGTGTAATATGCCCCTGCTGCCTAAGCTGCATCTAACTGAACACTGCTTATTACTGTCAAGGAAAGCAGAAGTCAAACACATATAATTTGCTTCAGCTCTGTCATCTAACACAGTATGGAATACAAAGTTAGTGTCTAATGTGGGAAATTTAAATCGGGCTATAAATAGCTTTTTAAAAAGCAAGCATAACAGGGACAGTTTATGTATTGAACAAGTACAGAACTTGCATTAATATCACAGTTCTCTTAAGCAAATAAAAGGGAATCTAATTACATGAAAATATGCCATTTACAGATAACTCTCTTCAGCTTTTTTATAAGCAGTTTGTAAAGGGACATACAAAGTCGACATAGCCTCTTTATATGCCAAAATCTTTACCATAATCTGTTAGTATGTTGGTGCAATCATGAAAGTCCTAACATCAACAAAATAAAAATCACTTCTCCATTGATTTTCTTTAAAGTAAGATTTCACATGTGAAAACTTATTCCACCTGAACAGTTATATAAACTATTCCTGAAGAGGAAGCCTGGCTTACATAGTTACTGCTTTATCACCTGTTTTTATAGGTTTTTCACTGAACAGTTGAGGTTGGAAGGGACTTTTGGAGGTACAAGCTCCCTGCTGAAGCAGGATCAGCCTCAGTCAGTTACCCAGGACCATGTCTGCAAGGATTTTCATGGACAAAGTCCCTCTAAGAAGGCAGGCTCTGCAACCTCTCTGGGCAGTCTATGCCAGTGTTCAGTCATTCTCACAGCGAAAAACTGTTTTCAGATGTTCAGATAGAAACTCCCACTCTTCAGTTTGAGCCCATTGCTTCTTGTCACAGAGCATCATTGAAAAGAGCCTGACTGCTCCCTCTTTGCATCCTCTCTTCAGATGTTTAGTCACATTGATATGATCCTCTCTGAGCCTTCTCTTCTTCAGGCTGAACTGTTCCAGCTGTATCAGCCTTTCATCACAACTGAGATTCTATGGTCACTTTGCCATTAGTCTCCAGGTTGAGAGATTGAAAGCCAGCCTTAACAATAAAGTTCAAATTAACACCTAGTTTTAGATTACAGATGCTCTGAAGTTCCTGCCAAGCAGTGAAAGCTCACCTTCACTTTGGAAAATTGAAGTGTTTCTATGAGTGATTTCAGTTTTAAATTGTTTTGTCACAGTATTCCTGACCAGCTCCAGTTATTCTTGTAAAATTTCCACATCTGCTGTTGACATTTAAAAAGGTTTGATATTCAACTTTAAACACTAGCTACTGAATATTCATATTTAAGAAGTTTAATAGATATTTCTTTATGACATAACAATTATTGCATTGCACTTTATAATTATATCTTATAAATGTGATGGCATGTATTTACACTAATTACACAATTACAGATAATTTCATAAATTATGGAAACACACAGAGTGACTAAACTTTACTGAAAGAAATCAGTAAATCAGCAAAACACAAATGGCCTCAAAAATCATTGAGAAAGTGAAAAGATTCTACACAAATTTTCTCAAATTAAGCACTTTCTTCCAAAACACCTTAGTATAATCCAAAGTATATAAATATATGGTCAAGCAGACTATTTAATTATTTGATAATATCATTGAACTAATTATGTACCTGTGTTCTGAGCACATATACAGTGATAGTAAGTATAAAAATCTACTACTTCAAAACTTTAAAAGGAACTCTATGTACAGTTGTAAAGCATAGAGCTTCTCATCACATGATGCAAATTCTCTATTCACTCACATTTTCTTTAGTCAATTGAATTTTTTCATAGCAAACCAAAGAGGGTGAAAAATAGTGATAATTACAATGCATCCTGTACAGTAAAAGTGACAGCAATATCTATAGGGACAAATAATGGTATTAAAGTTTCTAAATTGGAAAGGCATGTGTTCACTACAATAACAAGAAAACACCAAATAACCAAGTTTGTTGATCTCCTTTCTGAACTGATTAAGAAAATATCTTAATCAAAATGAGAGAAGTCCCTTCAACAGTATTTCTTTTTGTGCAGTTGCCTGACACCAACAATTGAGTTGATCAAAAGTAAAAAACCCATAATGGCAAAAGTGCAGTGTACATAACTCATCTTTTCCAGCCATGGACTTAGGGATATAAATGGATGTAAATAAATTGAGCCCAAACTTTTCAAATATTTATGCATATGCCTGATGTTTGTTTTTTCTCTATTTATATTATTGTATTTATATTGAAGGTTGTCCAACAGAAATGCTTGTCTAGTCCTGGTAACATGGTCTTTTTATGATATTATGGCATTCATTTTTATGGAATTTTTAATATTACAAGTGTTTCACTTAAGTGTAACAGAAGTCAGAATTTCCACATTTTGCAAAATGGTTAAGTAAACATGAATATAGACATTATAGAAGCTTAGAAGATAGAAAAAAAATAATGAAGCTGTTAAAGATAATTCATATTTGATAATGTGCTCTGTGTCACCTAAAACTGCATTAAAATGAGGTGTTTTAATTTCATATTTAAATTTTATAAGCACACCTGCAATGATTTTAATAGGGAGTAAATGTAAAGTAATACACTAGTGAGCAGGCTGTATGTGTAAAACATAGGGGGTTTTTAATATGAATAATAGCTTTTTTATGGTGTGGCAAACCTCCCCCCCGCAAAAAAAAAAACAAAAACCAACAGCATACTCCATATGCACGGGTGTGAAAAAAAAATCCTTTTAAAAATATTTGAGCTCTGGTGTTTGCTAATGGTATGACTACTGGGAAAAACAAAACAAAACAAAACAAAACAAAATCAAAAAAACATTGAAAATTTGTCTTTGGTATTTTTACAAGTTGTCACCACAATTTGTAACTTTCTGTGTGGGAGAAGCAAGGTCAGATCAAGAAAATAATACAGATGTGTTGAAAAGCCTACAATTAACACCTGTAGGAAGTAGTACAAATGGTGACATGGAAGGTTTAAAACTGGAAAAAAGGGAAAAAAAAGGTCATTATTGAAGCAAGAAGGAAACTTGCAAGTGATACACTATACAAACAAAAAATTTGATTTGCAGGATGAATGAATGCAAATTCACTGAAAAAATTACATGTTAGTCTAAAGTTCATCTACAGGTGTATGTCAAGTTATTAATGCATAGTCTTGAAGGACTTAGCTGTACTAATGAAAGCAGTAATTAGCTGTACTAAGTAATCAGGACATCAGACTTCTAAAGGAATGTTTATTTAATTGTTAGGAATTACTAATAAAACTTTTAAGTGATATTTGGTCTTTCCTCCATTGACTTGAGTGTGAGGACTATTAACTGTGACCCAGCAATGGCACTTCTAGAAAAGATGGCATGAGATTACTCTGCAAGTCCTTACAGCTTACAGTTAGTCAGTGGGAAGTGTATTTTCTTTATCTCATACTGAAATAAATGGAGATCTTGCTATCAACATTAACATGAGGTTAATTGGTTTTATAATTTCTGTGGCCAACAGAGTTTAGCTCTGAACAGGAGCCCAAGTCATCTGGCATTGAAACATAACAGGCATAAGTTTTCATATGTGCTGACACAGTAGGAATTTACAAGCAGAGTCTAAGGAGACAGAGAACAGTAGGAGTGTGGTGAGCAAACAGAAAGGCAATCAAGGAGGGTTTAACCAACAGGCTTTTGCTGGATCTCAGAATAGGTTGTGCAGAAGCAGAATTAGTGTTGACCAGAGTATCATGGTTTCCTTTTCAAATGGAAATGTCTTACTGTAGGAAACTAAAATATTGTTCGGTTCAAATTTAGACTGACTTTAATAAATCATTAGCGCTGTTGGCTGGGGTTTCTCTAATGAAATATTTTCCTCCCTGTAAAGTGCCTCTATTCTCTAAATAAGTCTTTCACCATAGCGTATTGGCTTAAATTATCTTCTGACAGAACAAACTGGGTTTTGAGAAAACACTGTCTATTAGATTTCCTCCCCAAACTCTCTTGCTTACCTCCCAACTCTGAGCCTTGCGTCTTCCCTCTATACAATTGCTGCTGAATTAGGAGTCCTGGGGTTTCACAAGCCCATAACTTGAGTGAATCACATACTGAAATCAGCTCCAGGCCAACAGGATCTTGGTGATATGTAGATAGATAAGTGAAGTCCAGTTCAATGGTCATCCCAGGTGTATGATTCAACTGCCTCAGGTTTGCCCTTGTTTCGCTTCAGCTAATGAACTGTGACTGTTTGAAAAGAAAGTCGGAAAACTTTAGAAAAAAATCTACCATAGACTCTCAATTTCATGGAATTGTCTGTTATTTCAGTGTGATAGGCAAAATGAAAAAAAACCAAAACAAACAAACCAAACCAACCAACGAAACCAAACAAAAACAACAACAACAAAACCAAATAAACAAAAAACAAACAAAGAAAAAAACACACAAAAACCCAAACCACCAGAGACAGTTAAAATTCACCCATGACTCTCTCCCATACCTTAATGGGATTCCAATCCTCAAATATGTAAAAACAAACACAGGGGCAAGAAACCAGAAATAATACTGCTAGACTCCAGAAACAGTGAAAATGTGTGTTTAAGACTAGTAGTTCAGTAATTACCCACGTACTTATGGCTAAAATGTCTAGACCTCTCCTGCTACAAAATAGAGATGCTCTCCGAACTGAGGATTTTGGTTAGTGGCAGGTGTTTGGAACTAGATGATTTTTAAAGTACATTCCAACTCCTTAACATTCTATGATTCCATGATTAAACCTAATGCACAAGCATCAAAATACTGCTACCTAAATCAAAAAGCTCAACACAAAGAATGGAAGCTTGCTCCTAGTGAAGCTCTTACCAGCTATTTCCTGCACAGGTACAGAAATGCAAACTGTCTAATGTTGTATTCATGTTATATTTTCAGTCAGCTAACTATTGTTGGAACTCGCAATCTTTGAAATCCATGCCTTTTGAGAGAGTTCATTCACGTGTAAAAGACTGAGAAAACCACCTTCCCTTCCCTGCTGTAAATGGGGAAGTGATAGTACTTAGGAGGGACAAGGACAAACAAAACATAATGTTTTAATCAAGTGAACACAATGACAAGGCTGAAGGACCAAATGAAGCTGTGACATTATGCCTATTGGGTGTAGAACTGGCTGATTGGTAGAGCTGAAAGGGTTGTAGTGAATGGGACTATGTCTGGCTGGCCACCAATGTTGTTCCTCATGGTTCAATTCTAGGGCCAGTTCTGTTCAATGTATTTATCAATGATCTCAATGCAGGAGTTGAATGCACCATCAGCAAGTTTGCTGATGACACTGAGCTGGGAGGTGCTGTTGGCTCTCCTGAGGGACAAAATGCCTTGCAGACAGATTGGAGCATTGGGCAATCATTAATGGGGTGAAATTTAACAGGAAAAAAATGCTAAATTCTGCTCTTGGGAGGGAGTAAAACTGGGCACAGCTGCAAATTGGGAGGGGAGTGACTTGTAGAAAGGGATCTGGGATTACTGGTCTGCAGCAGGTTCAGAATGCCAAGAGGGTAAACCCCTTCCTGAGGTGTATCAAAGATGGCATCATCAGCATAAAAGGAGGCGATTATCCCTCTGTATTCAGGGGCGGTGTGGCCTCACCTCAAGGACTGTGTGTGGTTCTGGGCCCAAGGTTAAGAGAGATGTGGAGTTCCTTGAATGCATCCAAGGGGCAACAAAGCTGATGAAAAGGATATAATGGTGCATATCCTAAAAGACCTCCTAAGAACTCTGGGCTTGTCCGCTGTGGAGAGAATGAGGCTGAGGGGTGGCATCATTGCTCTCTACAGCTTTCCTATGGAGAGAAGGGGAGAGGTAGTTGCCAAGCCTTCTGCATGGGATCCAGTAACAGGATGGATGTGTTCAATGCTGCATCAAGGAATGTTTAGACTGGACAGTAGGAAGCATTTCTTTACTGAGAGGGTGGTCAAACACTGGAACAGGCTTCCCAGAGAGATGGTCAATGCATCAAGAGCCTGTCAGTGTTTCACCTGTGCCCTCCTGTACTTGGCACTGGTGAGGTTGCACCTTGAATCCCCACTGCAAGAAGAACAAGAACACTGCAAGAGGTGCTGGAGAATGTCCAGAGAAGGGCTGGGGAAGGTTTTGGAGCACAGGTTTGATGAGGAACAGTTGAGGGAGCTGTGGGTGTTTAGCCTGGAGAAAAGGAGGCTCAGGGGAGACCTTATCACTCTCTACAACTACCAGAAAGGAGAGTGTAGCTGGGTGGGGATTGTCCCTTCTCCCAAGTACAAGTGACAGGACAAAGGAAAAGGCCTCAAATTGCGCCAGGGTACATTTAAATGGGATTTTATGTAAAACTTCATGTCTTGGGTTAAGCTGGCAAAATGCCAGCTGCCTAACATAGAATGTTAGAGCTTTTCTCTTCTCTAGCTGAGAAAAGGGAGAAGGAAAAAACCCCTAG
>JAOXXN010000001.1:105704505-105717687 GCA_026770055.1 Myrmophylax atrothorax | reverse complement strand
CTGAAAGAAGACAATCTTGCTGACTGAGTTCTGAAGTCAAATAGCCTTTTTTTGCTTCCTAAATGTATAACAAAGAGGATTGATTTTGCCTGATATTTGTCTATAACTAATTTTAATGTTGACTTTATTGGGTCAATGCTGTTTCTGAACAACTCTCAGATTCTTTGATTATTGAACTTTGGATCATTGAACTTTGGGGCCCAGTGTTGAGATCATACTAGATTATATATATCTACAAATGGTGAAAAATGACTATGCATAATTTGGGAGGTTTCCTTTGACAACTCTATTGCTACATGTTTCGATAAATTTGGCAGGAAGAATTGATGCATTTCAACTGTGAAAACTAGAATCAAAACAAACATTTAAGAGAGCACTTTTTTCACTAAAAAGACTGATTTTTTAAAAAACTTGTATGCTAATATGGAGTTTTCTAAGTTGGTTTTATGGCTATTGTTTTGTGCAGTGAATTAAACTCATACGTGATTCATATTTATAAGGCAGTTAAATGCCGGCCTGATGCCTGATCCCATCTGATTTTGGAAACTAAGCAGGGTCTCCCCCTGTTAGTACTTGGATGAGAGACCTCCTGGGAATACTGGGGGCGGTAGGTTCTAGTCCTGAGGACTTCACAGTCAGTCACCATCCAAGCTCGCTCGACTGTGGCAGATGAACCTTAGGAGTTAAAGGGTGGGGCCAGTTCCTCGCACACTGTGCCTCACCTAAAAAATGCACTGTGAAGGCTCAAAGGACACATGCACGTGGGGAGAGCCCTTCCCAAAAAATCTTCATTCACAAAGCCTAGCCATGATGATGAATTCATATTCATGGCTCCTAAAAAAAGTGAAGAAAAATAAAAGGGAGATTTTCTGAACTGAGTCTACTTTCAGAAAGAAATATAACATCGCTAAATTTAGTTTTGATTGTCCCAGGGCGCCTAAGAGTTCATTTCAATGAAATGGATAACCTTTAATCCCTCTCTTTAAAGTGAATCCAGTCCTCTAGGAAAAATATGCTAAATACATAACAGGTCTTTTTATATAACTGTATTTCCTTCCCACTATGATCTTGCAGTATTTAGCATGTATCGTTGGTTTTTAAGCTTAGTTTCAAAAATACTATTTTCAAGAACAATCTATGGGGACATTATCAATATACTTAAAATTGTCACTTATTACTATTTAGTGTTGAGTACCAAATTATTTCAAACAACAGTGACTGTGGATTTCAGTTCTCCATTTATTCCCCACTGGAAATTGTTTTCTTCACTGTGAAAAATCAGAACATGCATAGTGGCAAATATCAGACAAAACTTTGTCTTTCTGCATTGGTATTTAACAATTTGCCACATGTTTTGAAGATAGAAAGAACTGATTTATAGAGAAGATCCTGAAGTAAAGGTTTAGATCTTGCTAAAATTTCCTTCTGTGACTCCTTTGGCATCTTTTAATTTCACTTGCAAATAATTACGTCTCAAAAATAAAAATTAATCATTAGCTTAAAAGAGCACCTTAAATCTTATATTGATGTAATAAATAAAAGAACGACAAAGTAAAATATGTTGCAAAACTTATGATTTTGAGGGATGTTTTTACTTAAGAGCTGCATTACATGCACTTTACTGCTGTTCATGTTCTTCAAGATATTTGAAAATGACTAGTTGTCATAGCAACTCAAATTTCACAAACTCTGGCCTAAGTTTCCATTAAGAAGATTAGTAGTCCAGCATGGAATCAGTGTAAGCTAAGACTAGTATCAAGGAATGGCTCTGGTTAAAATTTCCGAACACAGAGGTCTAGATGCTCAGCAAACCTTTGAGAAAATTCAGAATGTGAGGGAAAGATAGCATTGCATTGCATTTCCTTGTCTTGTGATTTTGGTGTTACCACAGGCAGTTCTGAGTCTTATTTCAGGAAGTCTGTTTTTTCTGCAACTGTAGCACTGAATCAAGAACCCAAATCTTAAAGGGAAATATCATTCACAAATTGAAGAAGGCTCTATCTAAGCAAAACATGCATGTGTTTAACATCTAAGGGGACTAAAACAAACACCACATCATTTAAAGCTTACAGAGCAATCCACAGATGTTTATAACAGCTAGTGCTGCTATAATCAAGGGCACAATCAGTATATCTCTCTGAAGAAAAAAAGATAATACATATATATACACACATATACATATATATACATATATATACACATATATACATATATAGACATACACATATATATACATATATACATATATATATCTATTAGATAATAGCTCTTCTACTGCCTGCATCTTCTCCCCTTATTTTTAATGCCAAAAGGCCACTTTTCAAGGAAAGTTAGTTAGGCAGGTATTTCATTGTCTGGATTTTATAAAGAGGCATATTTTTAACACAAAAGCACACAATTGCTTATGAGAAATTATGGCATTTTGCTTTTCTTATTTCTCTGTAAATCTAACTTTTCTTATTTCTCTGTAAATCTAACTTGGTCTCCATTTTCTTCATCTGTATACTTCTTATTTACAGCTCACTTCTTTTCCTCATTTACATTCACTCCTTTGTAGAAAGTCATTAACATTTTGGGGTGAATTTTACTTCAATAAGCAGTTGGTTGATTGTAAATTTGAGCTTTTTACTGCAATTTTCCTGCTGCAAAGAAGCTCAAGGAAGCTGCCTTGTAAGTTCAACTCAGAACAACAGATAAATAAATTAATTAGATCAATATTTTAATAGGCAATGCCATGCTGGGTTAAACTAGCAGAACCGTTAGAAACAATTAACAAAAGTCACTAGTTTAACTACATAAAGAATCATTTTTTTTATATTTGCCTATTATTATGAGAAGCACTGAATGAGTGGCTGCATTGTACAAATAATATCATAAAACTGGCCCTCCTCAGGACATGGAACTGTTGGACCAAATCCAGAGGAGGCCACAAAGTTGACAAGGGGACTTGCACACCTCCCCTGTGAAGACAGGCTGAGAGATTTGCGGCTCTTGACAAGAAGTTTCACATGTTACGGGATAAGTACACAGGTTTGGGTGAACCGCTACATTTAGAAGACCATACATTCTTAGTGAACAGAACTCCACCAGATTTTAAGTTTAAAACTTAAAGAAACAGCGTATTTCATGTGATACTGAAACATAATCTAGGTAGGACTTTCCAACTAAGTTTATGCTCATCTGCAACACTCAAGGCGTTGAAAAATGAGTAGTGCCCATTCCCCAAGACTCTAATACATGTGGTTTTCCTTCCAAGTATGTAATAGCCATCCTTTATATGACAAGACAACAATAAGCATGGGAATAGCCAATGACCCTTAGCAACCTTAGATGAGTGTATACTTTGTCATTAACTAGATATATTCCTGGAGTAATACAGATACATAGAAACATTACTTATTTATAGCAGAAAGGAACTGCAAGGCAATAAGGTGCTATAGATAAGGAATAAGACAAAACATGGGAAAGAGACAAAGAAACTTCTAAGGGAAACTGAAGAGTTCAGCTCATCAGGTGGGAAGAATTTAGTACAGATCAGATGAAAGGATCAAAATACATTAAAAATATAAAGACAGCAAAAATTTATGTTTCTAAACTTTTTGTCCAGTCAGAGGTTTTCAGAGAGTTCTTTCCAAAAAAGACATATTAAAAGCGCAAATTAAGCAATCACTTCCTGTACATTGCAAATTAGAAACAAAAACTCATAAACCCCTTGTGATAGGTCACATGTCTCAAGACAGGATGTTAAACATATACATATAGTTGTATATTCAGAAACATCAAAGAGAAGCTTGAATGTCAGAAATACTAAAATAGGGTCATGGAAGTAGAAATTAAACAAATCCATCAAATACCATGCCGAGCACTTACCAGTACAAAACATTTGCATAAACTGTGAACAAATGTGCTCATATAATGAACATTTCATAGAAACACCCAGATTATCTGCAAGTTAAAGGGTTGAATAGGTGAAGTTTGAGTATTTCTTTTTTAAAAATTGCTGTGAAAATCATTAACTTTCCAAAGAAACAACATCTGTTGATTATATGTTGATATAGAGAACAGTCACTATATTAAATTTGTACTAGACTTGTGTGCCAAGTAGCAGGTATGCTACAGAGAAGGCTTCTTTGAGGAGATGCCAGAAGCTTCTCCCATGTCCAACAGAGCCAATGACAGATGGCTTTAAGATGGACCTGCTTCTGGTAAAAGCCCATCAGTCATGGTGGTTTCACCTTGCAAATAAGGTGTTATAGGACCAGGGAATGGTGGTTGCACAGGAGTAACTGCAGTCAGAGAGGAGAGGATAAGAATGTGAGAGCGAAACAGCCCTGCAGAAACCAAAGTCAGTGTAGCAGGACAAGGAGGAGGAGGAGGAGGTGCCCCAGGGGCCAGAGCAAAGATTCCCCTGCAACCTGTGGTGCAACCCAAGGTGATGAAGTTTGTCCTCCTCCCACACGTGGGGGTCCATGGGGGAGCACAGATCCACTTGCAGCCCATGGAGGAGACCCACGTTGAAGCAGGGAGATACCCAAAGGAGGCTGTGACTCCATGGGAAGCCCAAGATAGGAGAAGTTCCTGGCAGGGTGTGCAGATTTGTGGGGGGGAGCCCACACTGGAACAGGTTTGCTGGCAGGACTTGTGACCCCACGGGGGGTCCATAAAGGAGGAGCCTGTACCTGAAAGACTGCACTCTGCAGAAGGGACCCACACTGTAAAAGTTTATGAAGGACTGTCTGCCATGGCAGGAATGTCACACTAAAGCAGGAGAATGGTGTGAAGAAGGAGCAGCAGAGACAATATGTGAAGAACTGACTGCAATCCCCATTTTCTGCCCCTCTGCACTGCCAGGGAAAAGGGGTGGGGAAAATCATGAATGAAGTTGAGCCTGGGAAGAAGGCAGGATTTGGGGGGAAAGTGTTTTAAGATTTTTTTCTTATAATATAATATTAATATAATATTATTAATATAATAGGTAATTAATTAAACTAATTTCCCCAACTTGAATCTGTTTTGCCCATAACTGTAACTTGTGAGGGGTCCTGAGCCTTTCATTATGTTTTCTCCCTCCATCCAGCTGAAGAGGGGAGGGATAGCCATCATTAATTCCACCAAAATATATAATAAAGAAAATAACCGTTTATAGAAAGAAAATTAAATAAAGTTTTCCAAATTACATTAAAAAAAATTGAAAATATCACTTGACTATGCCCTTTCTGGGAATATTTGACATGGAATTTCTTTGACTAATAAATTAATAATCTCCAACACTGCAGTTTGCTTTTATTCCATTCAGGAACATACAATTTTTGGCAATGAACTGATATATGATCTAGATTTATTATATATAGTGAACATATAGTAATTGGATGAATGTGAAACTAGGTTTGGAATAATGAAAAATTAATGGTTTTCTCTCATTTTCTCTAAGTCCTTTTGACAAACAGTGGATAGTTCAGATGGCTAAACTGTTCAGAATCTGAAGACTTCAGGTTCTGAATGACCACTTATTTACAAATTCTTTCAGCACTAATGATATATTTCCACCCAACATTCTCTCAGTGACAACTGGATAAAAAAAAACCACATCAGTATCTTTATGTCCATTCACCTAAGCATGAGAACTATAATGTTATTCCCAATAACTTTATTGATTCCAGCTTTGACAATTCCCAATTCAACTTCTTTACTCATGAATTCAACCTGCTTATTAACTATTTAATCCTGACTTTACTTAGGCAGAATGTAGTTGTACAGCTTTATACTTTTTTATGTTGCACAGGACAACATTTATGTTCATTTTTCTCAGTTCTCCCAAGTTATAGTAATAATTTCTTTAAAAGGATGTCTCTCCCCCTCTCTCTCTCTCTCTATATATATTTAAAATAACACATCAGTGTACTCTACTTACTCTGTTGCATTTTTCATTTACTGGTATGGCTAGATGGAAACACTGGGGGAGGAAGGGGAGGTGGGGGTGGAAAGGAGTTTTAAATAGGCACAAGCAAAGCAAAGAACAAGCTACTAAATATTTCCTCATAGCTGTAGAAGAAAAAGACAGATCCCTTGGTAAATCCAGTCCAACGTGAGAACTCATTAAATCTTCAATGAACAATTGTTATGGTAAAAACTTTGTATCAATAATTAAATCTATTTGTGATTTAAGAGGGAAAAAAATCAACTGAATTTTAATGTATTGTGTATATATTTAACAATGGCTAATGGAGACAGATGTGAGGAGATAACATAACAGATGCTAAATGATTCTCTTTTTTTATAAAACATTTATAAAATACAAACAAAATTAAATGTCAAAATGATAGAGCTACGCTCAGTTCAGAGATACAAGACTCCCTTAACTCATTAAACTGGAAACTACAGCCAAAACAGGTGTTCACATAAGTGGGATTTAAGTTCACATTACTGAAAAAAATAGGACTATTGCATATAGTCACATGTTCTGTTATGTCAGTTGGTTTTGTCTTAAAATTTAAATATGTGTTGTATTCTGTGAGATATTTGTGTGGGATATTTTATATGAGACCATTTTGCTCAATCTATAAGTAGTTGAGATTCCAGGTTCTTATCCACCTCTTATTTAAATACTAAGTTCAAAAGTATGAATGTACCAACAGCAATAACACCCCCCTCACCCCAGTAGGAGGTAACAAAATAATAAATAATACTGAGGAGAAAAAACCTAAGGTAATGCATCTGCAATTACTCCTGATCCAATGAAAAGTACTGTAATCATGATGATTGCACAGACTGAACAAAAATATGGCTACTAGGGTAGACAAATTAGAAACTAAGTGATTAAAAAGGAGGAAAAGACAAATGGTGAGACTAATTTGTTTCATAATATTATTTTTTCCATGAAAACAGATGAAAAAGTATGGTCTCATCATAGACTCAAACATATCTTAAGATTGTGCTCTGTTCCATAGATCATATTTTTTAATTTCAGGCAAAAACATCCTATAAAGTAAAAACTCTTTTTTAGATATTACACCAAGGGATCATCTGCCCCTACACAAAGCCTACCAAAATATGTAACTTGGTTACTGATTAAGTTCTTGTTATAGCAAGGGAAATCCTTCTTAACAATATGTCAGTTATATACAACAACAGCTCAGCTGGATCTAACACCAAAAAATTTGTTTTCCATTAAATAAAGCATTTTTATCTAAGCTACTTATGGCAGGTTAAGATCAGAACACAAAATAGACTTGCTAGTGTGTGAGAATCAAAAGAATAGTGCAATAAGCCAAACTGATTACACAAAACTTTGCAAAAAAATTACAAGTTATTGAATATACATTCAAAATTCAGTGTTTAGAGGGTTAATACTGCACAATTTAAATTTGACCTATAGATTAAAACATTTATTGTAGTCATAAAGAAATTTTAAAAAATAAGGAAAATAACTTTAAAGAACACTGGCTGCTTGAAATGAGGAAATTTTGATTAGACATTACAGGAAAAATCCCCGTAATTTCTGGTTCACAAAACTTGACATTTTTCTTGACCAAAATGGTAGTTTTGATCTTAAAATTTTTTTGTGTGCAAAACAAAATTTCAAAAGAGACAAAAATTGTTATGTAGACAATTATGACACTAACCTATACTTGCAGAAATAATTCTCAAAATTGTATTTTGAAAATAAGTCTTTTTAAAAATGAAGCCAGTTTTCC
This sequence comes from Myrmophylax atrothorax, assembly GCA_026770055.1. Taxonomy (NCBI): domain Eukaryota; kingdom Metazoa; phylum Chordata; class Aves; order Passeriformes; family Thamnophilidae; genus Myrmophylax; species Myrmophylax atrothorax. The sequence continues at coordinate 105,709,993 of JAOXXN010000001.1, read as the reverse complement.
CATGTTCTGGTAAGCCATCTGATGAACACTTGCAAGTAAATTTCTCTTCTGTTAATGAATTGCTCTATTTTGTTTAAATAATATGATTTTAACTGGTCCTCAGATTGGGCAGCTCTATCACACAGTGATTTAAAGTTCTAGGGAACTTTATCTCAAGATATGTCTTTGATAAGTCTCTCTCACACGTGGATACAGAGTATATGCTCACCTACTGAACAGTCTTGTCCTCTTTCTTGTACAAAACAGGGTTTCCTCATCCCACTATATAGTTAAAAAAAACTTCTCTGTGACTTATTCACTATAAAGAAAAACTAAAAAAATCTCAAAAAAAATTCTCATACTCAGAAGAAGCAGCATTTTAAAGCAGTGTGCTTGTAATTTTTTTTTTTTTGGGGGGGAGGGGGTGTTATTTATGTAATTTCTTGGTCTAATGTATACTTTTGTTGCTTTGGAGATTGAAACATTAAAACCAACTACGATGAAAATGGAGGCAATAAAAAACAAGGCAACTGAAATACTTCTATACTTTCTTTAGAAGAAGTATTTAAAAGGAAACAGTATTTCACTACCTTTCTCCATGCACGCATCTTTCTTTCTAGAGATTTTTCACTGAGTGGCCAGGCAGTCATCTTGACACATATCACAAGCATTTTATAATATATCTTCATCTGCTTTTTAATACAGAATTGATTTGTTATTTGAGATCTCTCTTTAATTGCTTTCTATTTTACCACATTATATACTCGATGGCTTTATAATACCAATGTATATGTTTATTAATTGTTTGATAGCTTTTTTTGTCTGACCTTGTGTAATTTGTGTTGGTCTTAAAAACTGAAAAAAATTCTTCTAGGTGCTGAGTGAGCAATGAGTCATGAGTGGGCAAAGGACTGCTGAAAATCTATTGTCCTTGGCCCATTTTCAAGTGACAGCTCTCTTTATTGACCACATATTTTTCAAAGACATAAATGCTCTCCCATTTTTCAAAGTTTCAGTTCCCATGAACCTTAAAACAGGCTCAGATATCCAAATGCTTTGAGAGCTTTTGAAAATTTAAGGTCCCCTCTTTTATCCAAATACTGCACCACTACTAACAAATTTACAGATTTCTGTACTCTTACAAACTTCACCTGAAAGATGTTATAAATGATTCATCATTTTTCAAATGAATGTTTAGATTTTTTCTGGTCATAGTTCCTTTTTTTGAAAATCAAAAATTGCTAACAAAAGGGGAACTAGCAAGGTCAAACATTCAATATCTCATTTTTTTTTGTGGACAGAAAGAAAATATCACAACCTTCTTTTATGGGCTTGGCAGAAAGCAACAACACTCAGAAGTATACTTAACTATTTTAATGTTTTTCAGTTAAACCTGCTTCAGTGAATTAAACCTTTCCCCTCTTCATTTTTTTTTTCCTTTGTACGTGTGTGAAGCCAAAAATGTCATCTATGAAGCTACATATATTCCAATAAAAGGATTTGCCATTTCTCTCAGCCATAAGATGTTTTTCTTTTACTTTCCAAATAATACACTTCTATTTTTGTGGATTCCATTTCTTTGATCTTTTAATAATAACCTCCTTTAGGAATAAGAATATGACTCCAGCTGCAGTTTGGCCAGGGATCCCAGCTCAGTGAGATCTGGCTAATAGTCAGGTATTTTATGATGATAAATTGCAATTATAAAACTTAGGTATTCCAAAATAATTTACAGTGCAATCAGTAATTTTAATGACTTTTACTCAGGAAACAGTCTGTGTTCCTGCATGAGCAAAATATGGAGCTCATTCCCATCCATCTGCAGTGTGCAAGGAAGCCACATTAAAAGATAGGTCAAAATAGTAGCCAGCTGGGCAAGTGGTTAATTCCACCCATGATTATTCTGAGAAACCATTGATCTGTGGTGTTGTTGCATTTTATTCTTCTATTCATGAAATACTGTGTCACTTTCACCAGTCTTTCAGTTTTGGTAACAACTCAAGTACCATGTGGAAAAGAAAGTAGTGAACTGACCAAGCCCAAAAACCACGCACTTTTCTGCAGAGTTTTACCCTGGATTAACAGTGGCACAGTTGCCACATGACCTTGCAGACAGGAGTGTCCAGCAATATTTGGGTGTGCCTCTGTGGACATGGGGAGAGCAGAGGTTATTGACTAGCTGTAGAGAAGGAATGCACAGTGAATACTATATACCCTGAATTCCGTAAGGCTTCGAGTCCTATAGCATTCTCCTTCAGAAATGATGAAGTGCAGACTACTAGTTGCACTGGAATCTAGCTGGACCCCTGAGCCCAGGGGTCTTATCCTAAACCTTGATGTTCATCCTTGGGATGACAATGAGCATACTCCAGAGGATGGCACAGAGTCCAGCTTTGTTCCATGTCCTCATCAATGACCTGGATGTTGGCAAAGCACCTCTGTACAACAGCAAATTATGGTGTTATGAGAATAGCCAACAGAACTTCACTTTGCAGGGACCTTGGTAAACTTGAGGTCTGAACTAATTTGATGAAGCTCAACCATGAGAAATGCAAAAGGCTACACCTGGAATAACACAGCACCTGAGAACTGGCAGGCTGAGTCATAGCCCTGATAAAAGAGACCTGGAGATTACAGTGAAGGTCAGATAGATAGGGGATAGATGTTTGCTCCTTTCACGAGTAGAACAGACTGAATTCTGGGCTACATTACACAACTAGCAGATTTAGGCAAAATATTATCACCTTCTGTGAGGTACTGGTGAATCTGCCTTTGGATTGTGGCTTTGAGTCAACAGCAGTTTAAAATGAATGTTCAGAAACTAACAGGAGTCCTTCAGAGAACTTTTAGGGTTGCCAGAGGGATTCAGCAGGTGTCCTACTGAGAAGGGTGGGCTTGGGTTAAGGGGAAATCTAGTGGGAGTCTACTGCTCCTGGTATTACAGAGGTGATGGAGACAAGCCCTTCTCAGCAGGCCCCAATAATGCAACAAGGGGAAATGTCCAAAAATTGTGACTGGAGAGGTTCAGACTGGAAATTAGGAAATACATTTTATAATGGAGAAGATAGTGTTAATCATGGAGGAGGGTATCATGTTGTAGTGTTGATGGTAGTCCTGCTTCAGGCAGGAGACTAGAGCGGGTGGTCTCCAAAAACTTCTTCCAAACAACATTTCTATTATTCAATAGGTCTGGTGCCTTCCACTTTTGCTCAGTTTTATAGCATCAAACTTCAATGACTCATAGTTTGTCTATTATGCCAGTGTACATTGTCTCCCAAGAAAACTTATAGAAAATGCCTAGTACTGAAGGAAATGGTCAGCACTCATGTGGCAACAAAGAAAATCTGCATTGTAAAAGTAGTTGAATGACTCAAACACAAAACCTTATAAAGCTAAAAAGTAATTATGGAAGATGAGAAAGGAAGAGCACTGCCCACAGAGACCTTTTCCATTACAAAATGACCAACCATTATTAGGATATATGATATAGCAAAGGCTTTCACTTATATATAGGTAAGTGTAAATTTGTAATAGCTTTATTATTAATGCACTGCTTTTGTATTTTCCTGAATGTATTGAGGAGATTATAATTTTAGAAAAACAATTATTATAAAGAAGAGGAAAGTATGCTACAAATTAATAAGGTTTCAAAATAAACAACTACACACTTCAGGAGTGTGTGCAGAAAATAATTGCTGTTGCCCACTTAATAAATTCTACTTAACTGCTTAAACTGTTTGTTGAAAGCAATAATTTAAATCCGAATTTATAACTTATTTAAAGTTAAGTGTTGGGCAATTATGTTATTCAATCAGTTGCTTACCTCGGCAAGTTCTTACTAGTACATATGCAGAGTGTGTTGTTAAACAAAAATACTTGTGTTCTTACATAGTGTCACATTTACTTGATTTGCATAGATGTATATGCACTGGAAATTTGAAAAAATAGTCACAGGTTATCTTTTCTTCATTTATCCTGAGTTTCAGAATGCCCTCAGGGAAGTAAAATGATGCAACATTAGAAACACCTACCAAGCTTATTTCCATGTAAGTTCTGTATGTATTTACAATGTGCCTTTTAGCTAATGAATCCAGTTAAGGATGAGTTACTAACATTGTAAAGTGAACAATATTTTAGCAGAATTCAGGCAAATCTCTCTATTAATATCTAAAAAAATCTAAAAGTAAAAAAAAAACTTCTCAAAAACCATATAAATTTTGTGTGTGTGACCAGAGATCAAAGGTATAATTTGTTCTCCTACAAGGAGAAAGCCCTGGACAGTGTAGGAGCAGACATGGTACAACTAACACATAACAACTGACTCACACAGAATCATCAGTGTTGGAAGAGACCTTAAAGATTAACAAGTCTAACTGTCCACCCTTACCACTGTAACCCTTAAGCACCACATCCAGACATTTTCTACTGAAATGTTCCACTGTAGAAGTACCAGAAAAGAGGAAAGTATGCATTTAGAGACCTGTTTTCTTCTTAAGATAGTGCAGAGTACTGGTTGGTGTGTGCCTTACCCAGAAGGTTTCTGTGTCTCCTGAGGGGCTCTGTCCCTTGAAAACTCGCATGAAACTTCAAGTGAACTTCAAGTTGCAGGTCTGGGCCTCCCAGAGGATCTTTCTTACGAGCACTTCAGCTCTAAAAGGAATGCAACATTTCCAGCTCACTCTTACAGCAGCTTTAGGGCTTTCACTATGAAAGATGCTACAACTTCCACCTTAAGGCACCCAGAAATCCCCATTATTTAAGAATTATGGAGAAAGGAACACCTCTAAATCTTTGACCAAGTTAGATCAAATGAACACGTAAGGAAATGCAGGTTTTTCTGGAACCGTGGGCTTTGTACATGTTGGGGGAGGTGAGCGTTGCGAGAGGGTTTGCGTGCCCTTGCCTGCCACCCCGACGTGACCCCATGTTCGGGCTTCTAGTTGCACGTGCATATTCTCACAGAGATAGAGCCATGCACTAAGTAATAGCAGCAGGAACGTTCAACTTTATTGGGGAATAAACCTGTTAATACAAACTTTTGAGGTGAACACGCGAACAGTACCAACTTGGGATAGGGCAAGAGGCTCTGTCCACGAGGCGGCAGGCTGCTCTGATTGGATGGAAAGGCGGTGTCCACGAGCTGGCAGCACACTCTTGGTGCCACGGGGGCTGTGCTGTTCCCCAGCTCTGAGGTTGTTTACCTGTCTTTCGGCTGCCTCAAGGTTGCTGTGACCTTGGCAGCCTGTCAGCTCCTGGGTGGTGCGTTGTGCATAAGGGGCTCAAGCCAAGCTTCCCCCAACATGTACATACATTGGATGGCACCTGAATTACTATGTTTTCATGAATTACCACCATTCAAAACTTGGTGTCTTGGTTTGAACTGCCAAAACGCCAACTGTCCAAGACAGAGTAAAAGGGTTCTTCCCCTCTCCCAACCAGCCAAGAGAAAAGGAAGGAGAGAGAGGGAAAAAACCTTCCAAACTAGGTTTATGCTGAAACTAACTATATA
>JAOXXN010000001.1:105648458-105683734 GCA_026770055.1 Myrmophylax atrothorax | reverse complement strand
GTGAGGCACAGCATATGCAGAACTGGCCCCACTGTTTAAGTCCTGAGGTCCATCTGCAACAGCTGAGCGAGCTTGGACAGTGACAGTGAAGTCCTTGGGACTGTCTACAGCACCCGGTACTAACTGGGACTGACCCTGCTTTGCATCCAAGATCTGACAGGATCCGATGTCAGGGAGGCATTTAACTGCCTGGGGACAGTCCGTACTGAGACTCGAACTCACACTCATGATCTTGGGATTCAGAGTCCAGAGTGCTCTCCATTACACCATGGGCCCACCCAATGATCTAATAGAATCAGTCTAAAGACCAAAAAACCCAAAAAAACAAACAAAAAAACCCACAAAAAACCCCACACAAAAAACAACAATTACAAAAAAAAAAAAAAAGAGAACAAAAAAACCCACAAAAAACCCCACCCCAGTTATTTGTGTTTTACACAGGTCATAAAGGTTTTAGACGCCTATCAAAAGTTTGGAGGTTGGGAGGGATAGCATAGCATTGTTTCCAGTATGCTGGGGTTTTGCAAAGAAACTATAGTTGAGTCCTGAGGAAAAAAAATTCTTAAACCTTTACAAAATAAAAACCAAGTAAATAATTTATGTGGAGAAATGCAATACTATAAGCCTTGTTAGCATCTTCCCCATAAAGAATGCCAAGATGATGGTATTCTGACAGTCTTTTTGAAGACACAGTGGGTATTAATTTACTTACACACACCAGCTACGAAAAACAACTGTCAGGTGGCAGTGATGAAAGAATAATTTTTTCTTGGCTACTCTGAGGCTTTCAAAACTCAAGAGAAATATTCAATCATAGAATATCCAGAGTTGGAAAGGACTCCCAGGGATCATCCAAGTCCAATTTCTGGCCCTGCACAGAAGAGCCCCAAGAGACACACCATGTGCTTGAGAGCATTGTCTAAACACTTCTTGAACTCTGTCAGGCTTGGTGCTGTGACCGCTGCCCTGGGAGCCTATTCTAGACCCTAACCACCCTCTGGGTGAAGAACCTTTTTCTAATATCCAACTCTGTAAGCACTAAGTTTCAAAGGTTGTCAAAGTTCTACTTGAACAGGATTACTGATAAAAATCTCTATCCCACCCTGCTGTTGCCAGCTGGCTCTAGCCGGAATCTCTTCAAAATAACTCAAAAAGAGAAGTATCCTAATAGCTTAAACAAATTAATAGCTATTATCCTAATAGTTTAATCAATTTGCACTACAGGTTTCAAAAATTGGGAAGTATACATAAAGTCTGGCACTAGAATCATAGAATCACAGAATGGTTTGGATTGGAAGGGACCTTCATGGTCATCTAGTTCTATACTCCTGCCATGGAGTAGACCAGGTTGCTCAGAGCCCCATCCAACCTAACTCTCTTCTGCTAGAGTCTAGACAGTAATTATCCTCTGACAGTGAAACTTGACTTAAAACATTCCTGAGTTTTTAAAATACACACAATTTCTGATTACTGTTTTTCCACCCTAACTCTGTAAGTGCCACAGAATAAGCACTTGTCCTCATCTATTCAGAGTGTAGGTGTGTTTCTACATTTTTAATGCTGGATCAAGAGGGGATCAAGTGTTTAAGCCTAAAAAAACCATGACTTCTGACACTTAATTGCCCAGCCTTCAGTTCTTGACTGTGTCCTGTAGAAGAATTAGGCTTAGGAGGTTCATAATCACTGCTATGGTCAACAGTGTCCTAGCAGCTTATCAAAACAATTTTAAAACAGCTTTGTGATCCAGGCTCTGTAACATTTTTACAGGACTTTATTTCCCTGCTCAAAATTTCAAAGGAGACAGTATCATTAGTGTAGAGAAAAATATGATTTTTTGAGACTAGTCATTAATTAAATCTGTTATTTCAAACATTTGTTGAAGTCACAACTGTAAGACTTCAGATACAAGATGAAAATGTTCACGAACAGATGTGCTAACCAGTGGGGTAGCTGGGTATACTTATGTACCTGTGGCATTAAACTAGAATTCAAGGCATTTAATGTATCTCATTCACAGTGAAATGCACAGAGATGAAAATATGTCAAGAGACAAGGACTGTAAATATCAGCTAGTGCTGCAAAAGTGTCAAGTCAGTTGTACATTAATGAATTTAAATTATTTTTGTCAATGAGTCTTGAGATCTCATCTTCCTCCTTTTTGTTTTCCATTTTAGTTTTATGAAAATGCTGTTTTGCAGTTACTTGTAAGATATTTTAGCTGTTGTTCTTTCACCATGCAATGCAATGAAGTTACAGTTCGTAGTGGGAAGTTCGATATGCTACTGTTCTAGAATAGGCAGAATTTATAATCTCAACATGGAGATGTTCCAGTTAAAACAATATTTCATTAGGACCATGGATATCTCATTAGAAAGGCAAGATTAAAGTAGTCAACTGACACTGATTTCTTTTAAAACAAACATGGTATCTTCTCTCGGTTGAACTGAAAGGGAGTTTTTAAAAATCTGGCAATTCACAGAAACATAGAATCATAGAATAGTTTGTGTTTAAAGGAACCTTAAAAATCATCCAATTCCAATCCCTTTGGTGTGGGCAGGGACACAGTCCACTAGACCAGGTTGTTCAGAGCTCCGTCCAACACAGCCTTGACTTTATAAAAATGTCTATCTTTTCCTAATCTTTTCATATAGTTGATGTTATTTTAGGGGTTTGGAATGTTAGGATGTTTGGAGAAAAGTTTGCCATCATAATTCTTATTTTTAAAATTTAAATGTTAGGTTTAACATTAAAAAATTTGGACCAATTTTCAGATTTGAATAGAATATTTCTGAACTATTATAAAATAGTTTTCAGTTTAACAGCAAACAGGCTGTTTTAAGTTTGTGGAGAGTGAAATTTTTCAGAAGAATTCCTGGGATAGAAAGACTCATGTCTTCTTATAAAGAAGGCAAAATATTCTTTTAGATATATAACAATATTCTTGATCACTTTCATAATAATAAAAGAAAAAAACATCTGAGAGGAGTTTTTAAGAATCTAATATTTTCCCTTTTAGTAAATACAAAACATGTGGATAATAGCTCCTATTGTTTTTTTGTAAATAAGTCAACAATCAAATGTAATTATTTTAGTTTCCTTTTCACTAAATTTAATGATTGCATGCTATTCCAGTATTTTCTATGAAAGTATAGTGAAAGCTTTCAATAATGTATTTTCTGATAAATCCTAAACATCATTTATATGATATTTTCATCATAATGAATGCCTAATATATATTTTCTGAACATATATAAATTTTCTTCTAGAATCCCAGAAAAACACTGTGGCCCAGAATACATATAAATGACAAAATTGTGATTATGTCTGAATGTTTAAATATACTTTCAGAAAAATGTAGTTTTTAACAAATCTAACAGAGCTTTATTAAAAAGTAAAGATTTTAAATATGATACGACAACTTTTAAAAAGTATACTTATCATTAATTTGAAGATATGTGTCCCCTAAATACTGTAGGTAAAAGTTCATTTTATGTTTTTACCTCCAGCATTTTTTTGAAATATCAAGGGGTTTAGTGTTCCAAATATTTTTCACATTATTTCTTGAGATTCTATGGCTCTGGAATTCTTCTTCTATATTAAACTTCCCCCTTTTTAATGTATAATCTATTTCTACTGAGTGACAGCCCTGGGAATACAGTGCACACAGAAACATCCATATTGGGTCATATTGAAAAGAGCTCTGAAACAACAACTAAGCACATAGAGCAAGAAAGGTCCCAAACTTTGCCTATAATTGAAAGAGTTTATAAAGACCAATAGTGAGGAATTGTCATCATTACTATAAATCAGGAGCAAGTTCTCTTCCTAGAATCACATACAAGGTTGGTCTAAGACTGAAGTTTAAAAGCCTGATCTTCTGGACTCTGATTTCCATGACAACCGTTGTCTCTGCAGGGAAAAGCAAATCACAGGAGGATTATTTGACTTGTTCAGAGCTATGAAGGCAGACTAGCTAAAACCTTGAGAAAGCTCAAGTTTTCTAAGCCCCAACATGACTCTGACTGTCTTACACTACTTGGAGAGGAAGTACAGCTCTCAGATGAAGAAAAATAATACAGTATTGCTCAGCACATGGTTCAATATCTGAACCTCTAAACTCCTGGAACAGGAGTTTATATTTCTTAAGAAGATAATCTGAAAGGACTGATTTTGGGGGGGGGGATTTTTTGATGTTTAGCAGTGCTCTTTGTTCATCCCTAAAGTCACAGTGGTGTTTCAATCAAGCCTTGAGTCATTTTTTCATGTTGGGAGCTCTATTCTAGTCCTTCTCTACCTACCTTTCACCTTGTTTTTTAATGACCCTTCTCAGTATATTATGCAAGTCCCACACTCTTCACAGATGTAGCATTAAGTCTTTCTGGCAAGACAGTTTGGAACCTAACATATTTCAAAAGACAATATAGCAGCCAATAGCACATATGAATTGTTCAAGATGACAGAGGAAACTTCAAGGTTAAGATATGAACTGACATTTTCTGAGCATCCAGATAGAAGTTTATGTGGAAGATGGTCTTCTTTCAAAAAACCTTGTCAACCTCCAGCAACCCTCAAAAAAAGCCTTTATATAACTCATACAAGAAAAAAAAAATCTATAGAAGTTAGGAGAAAGTAAGAATCCAGTTCCTGTTTTGTCGAAGTTAAATATCTGGAAAAAATTAGGGAGATTAAAGTCTACAAGATTTAACATTGTAGTTTGAAATCTGAAACATAAAAGCTTTTTTTTTTTCTTCCCATTTCTGGCTCAAATTTCATCAGGAAAACTTTCCTCTCATCTTGCTGTCAATGTAAAATAAAAAAAAAAATAACAGCAGTACCTCACAAGATCTGGTTAAAATAAACGTTTTCCTTTAATTTAGGTTTTATCTACACTTTCTCTTCCTTGCCATGCCATACTCTTTCCCTTTTCCATTTCTTCTTTAGCAAATTTGAAGAGCAAAATAAGACAAAACAGCAGTCATATCTACTAAGCATGTAAAGCACTCATTAAAATAAAGCAATTAAAACACAAGAAATTAATGTTTGTTTGGGGTTTTATGTGCACTGAAGTGAACTAATGCTGGCCTTTGAACTTCTGTTGCAGTACCTTAGTATTATTTAAACACATAGGTGTTTAAAAACAGTTACCAGGCCATCACTGTGGTAGATATTTAAAAAGTAAAAGAGTGAGATAAACTCTGCCTCCAGATATTGAGAGATTAGCTATCTGCAGAATCTATGTTAGTCTCAAGCCAGCCACAGTTTTACTGTGGGACACAGTGAGTTTTTCTTTATTCTCTCCCTGTGTTGCCCAATGAAATATGTTAGAGATCATGTAACAACCTGACTGTTCTGTGTTTTTTGCAACGGTGCTTTAGGTTTAACCTCTCCAGTTCAGATCACCAAAACATCAACCTCCAGAGTACAGAAAATAGCTGGAATTTCTGTGGAACTGAATACAGATTTACAGCTGGACATCACCTTTCCCTTTTTGTTTGTTTGTTTGTTTGTTGTGCAAAAATACAAAACCTAGCAAGAAATACCCTGACTGCTTCACTTTTCTGGACATGTTATCCACCTCCACCAGTTTCAGGGAGGTGTGTGATGGCTAAGAGGATGAGTGCCTGAGGTAGGACTTCACTGGCACTTTTCACATCAACTGTGTTTTACAGCCCGGTTTTATTCAAGGAAGCAATAGCTGAGAAGGAGTAAGCTCTGCACAGGGACAACACTGTCAGAATTACTTACTTTCTCATCTCCAAAATGATGGTATTTACATACTCAGACACAGTTCTAGCACACATACATTCAGCTGGAAACCCTTCATGCTTCCTGCAAAAATGGAACAGCAAAGGCAGATTGAAATACAAAGTGATATCCTTTCACCTGCAAAGACAGTCCCACATCTTTTCCCAGGAGAGTAAAAACCAGCTGCAGTCAGACTGAAATGGAGAGGTACCTTCAAGCCTGTGCAAACACAAACCAAATGGTCTATACATTGCACCTGAAACTGCCTTTCTAAAAGGTAACAGAGCAGAAAAATTTCTCCTTTATATTAAAAGGTATTGAGCCACAGCAAATTTTTTGTTATTTGATAAAAGAAAGACCAACAGAAGCCAAAATACTGATGAAAAACAAAGTCAACTTGATAAAAAAAAAATAAGCTATTGTCATGTTTTAACCATTTTATTCTCAGACTGAATCTAAAGGAGAGCACTGTACCATTTACTAAAAGAAAATGAACTCTATCCCAGTCAAAAAAACAGGACAGTTATTCAACAAATGTTGGTTTCCTTTCTTTTAAACCTATAAAGCAGGGCATTCTGTACAATATGCCTTCAACTGAAATTCAATTTGCTGTTGTAGTAGGCTAGACCTTTCGATTAAACAAACAAACAAACAAACTCAAACAACAACATAACCCCCAAAGACTGACAATTAACAAATGTCAACTTTTTTCCTATTCCTGGAAGTGGCACACTGACAACTACAACTACTATGGTTGTCAGGCCTCTAACATGATTTTTGTAATAAAGAGAGTTCAACTAAATTTAATTAACTCATCTGTGAAAACTCATGGCTTTTCGAAACACTTCTATTTACCACAAAATTACCAAAAGACTTAATGGTTTGCTCAGCATGCTTTGGAGCTGATGGAAACTTCCAAAGTAGGATCAATCAATGGAAGACCAGGACAATTTATTCAATGTAAAACATTTCAAAGTGTCTAAAGAGTTTCAAAAAAGAACAGCTTTAAAAATGTATTTCTGAGAACCTCTGTTTCCTATTTATACTGAAAAATCACATGTTTAAGGAATAGAAATCCCCAAGAAGAACTAAATTTAAAAAGTAAGAGCATTCTTAAGAAGTTTGTTATCATTTCATGAAAATGAAGTACTTGGCTGAACTCTTTATATGACGGATATTAATTATGGGACAGAAGGTTGCAACATAAACATTTCTCACTTAAATTGAATGAGAAATAAACTGGATATAACCACTTCATAGTTGGCTCAGACCACAAAAGATTCAACAAAATTAATAATACTAGACTTTCCAGAAGAAGAGTTTGTCATATTTACATTCACTGATGACTGTAAACTCATTCTAAACTCAGAAGACAAAAAAACAAATGAGGAAAAAAACCCCAAAATTCAAACAAAGAAAAAAAAACAAACAAAAAACAAACCAAACAGAACAAACCAAACAAACACCAAAAAGCAGAACAAAACCAAACAAAACCCCACAGAGAATAACTCCGCACTCTACATAGCATCAGATAGTTGGCAACCATACAGATCAATCAAAGCAATACCTCATTGCTCATGAGGCAATGATAGGAACTGCTGTTGTATTTGACAGATTCACAGGCATCAGCTCCAGCAGGAGCACAGTTCAGTGTAAGATCATGAGCCAGCAAACTCCACTGCTGCCTGTTTTTAATTCCTGCAGATATAAAACGCAGTGTGTGCCACAGGGCATGGGACAGATGGGTTTGGGGATGCTGCAGGCTATACATACCAGAGCTGAAATCCTTCCATTCTCAAGTAGTTTTCCCTTTGGCAGTTGTTTTTTCACAAAAAACAAAAATCTAATAGAAGACATTGGTCCACCAGGGATTAAAAAAAGCAACAATAACAACAACAAAAACCAAACCAAACCAAACCAAAAAAGCCAAGAATTGTTCCAAATAGAGTGAAAGTTATCTGGGCAAGAATTCCATTTTGTGAAAAATATTCAAATACAAATTAATACATGACCTAAATAAACAGTTAATTTCAAGAGACTGGTATATCAGCAGAGGCATTAGTTTTGATATTTTCAAGATTTATAGGCTGCATGAAGTAAATTCTACTAATTTACAAGGTGAATATCCTTAGAGAGGCTTAAATAGCTTTTTAAATGTGTCATTATTCATTTTCTGTGTCATTATTTGTTATTCATACAGCATCTTGCCATCTGCCAGAGGGATCATAGACATAAAATAAACCAAGAGAAGTGAGGCTCACTAGTACCTGTGCTGACAGGTTCAGCAACAACAAAGTATGATGAAGGAATTAAGATATTGAACTATAATTCTATTAAGTGGTGGAATACAAAAAGCACATCTCCATCAGAAATTATAACACTTAAGAAATTAATTCCACACAAGAGTTTTCCTCTTAAAAAGTAAAGGAAATAAAAAAAGAAGTATAATTCTATCATGTGCAAGTAACAGTGGAGTAAGAAATTTTCTCTATTACACAAAGAGGTTACTTAATGAAAGGAATATTTTTCTTATTGTCAACCATTCATTTTTACAATTATATAAGCTATGTTAAAAGCTGGACTGCAAAGAACTGAAAAATCTTCTTGGCTTGTAAAAATTAGAGGTGCAGATGAAAACTGAAGAAAAACTGCAAAGCTGAAAAAGAACAAAATCAGAATTATGTATTTTTGGTGAAACACTCAACCTCTTTAAGACTGGTTTTTTTGCAGGTTTTTTGTTTGTTTGTTTGTTTTTTATTTTGTTTGTTTAGTTTCATTTTGTTTTATTAGAAATCTTATTTTCCTCCAAGGAAATTTCCTCCTCAAAAAGAAAATTGTAGGAAGTTACTTCAAATTAGTCTGGTGCATTGTTAAACTGTGTTTTCATACTTATACACTGAAAGCTCCCTCACCACACACACATATGTTTTCCTTCTGGTTTTTTTGGTCTTTGAGCTCTTAAACAAAATATTAACTTATTTTCTTGCCAAATAATTCTTTTTTTTTTTGCTTTCTTTTTATTTTTTCTCATGCTACCAATTTGTCTTGATATAAACTCAGAATTATGTTTTATTGAACACTATTTGGTACAGAATTCAAGCAGAGTTTTCAAAATTATACTGAACTTCGTAATACCTTATCTCAGTGCTACAAACACAGACAGGAGTTTTTCCACTAAATTCATTGATCCATTTATCCAATCCTTAAAAGAGGTAAAATAAATTTAAAAAAAATTAAAAAGCTAAAATCTTACCTTTACACATGCCTGTAATGTTCTTTTGATAGAATGTAGGCATTCCTTTTATCATCCACCTTGCCATGAAGGTTCCATCACAGGCTTTTCAGAAGGGTAGTTTTAGGAGACCCTAAGTTTACATTGTTTCTAGGATTTTGAAGTTTATCAGCTGATCAAGTAATCTGACAGTCTTTGTCAAATACCTGCATGACAACTCCTGACAACTCGTACTGATTGCACAAGAAATACCAGGTAATTTGTAGATTTTAAAAGTGTGAAAATGTACTTTTTGAACACTATCAAAAGGAGATGTATATGCACAAGGAAATGTACATATTTGAATTAGCACATAAGTTAAAAAAACCACAAAGCCATTGTACATACTGAAAATATGTTGGTTTATTCCCATAGTTATTACTTAGTTGTAACCATTTTAAGACTTTTTTTTAATCTTTCTACTCCAGTAAGTGTACTTTGCTTTGCTTCATAAAAAGTAATGAAGGCTAAAAATATAAAACTTCATTATAGATCTTTTCCATTAAAAGTTTGTTGAGATGTTAGAGAAAACAGACATTACTGTGTGCAGGTTGTAATGTCAATATATTGGAGGTTTCATTGGATACACATAAAAAAGACTGTTTTGTTTCATCATTTACACTGAGCAAAAAGAGTAAGCTGAAACATTTAAGGGGAAAAAAGGTTAATATCAGAAATGCAATTATTGGGGCACATTGGGGGGGGTCACCATTTATTGGGGTCCCCTTATCCCAAGCAAGGGGGCAGCACAAATGACGGTCAGAAGAGCTCAGGCACAGCAGGCATCAGAAGGTTTGATCAGAGGGCTTACAAGAGTTTATTCAAGATAGTTTCACAGACAGTTTCCTCATCACACATAGATCATAGTAGTAATAGTTCCTAGTAGTAGTAGTTCCTAGTAGTAGAAGTAGTTCTATTCTCAGTAACATCGACACCTTTTATATCCTTTCACATCCAACATGTCATGACATTAAGGGTTAATCAATTCATCTCACATACACCGAAGCATCTCATTGGCCTCAAGACCCCCCCACACTCCAGGTAGCTCTCTTCTCTTTAAGGGAGAACTCTAAACTGCTTTCCTTAAGGGATGCACTCACACTCACCCCTACATATAGTATTTTGCTTTTACACTTTTCCTCTTGACATTCCCCATTTTCTGTTGTTTCTGTGGAGTTGTTTTCCTTTTTCCTGCTTTCTCTTTTGATGTTTAGGATGCTTCTTCAGAAGCTTTTAATCTTAATGAATATTTTATGTGTTGATTTAGCAAACATATTCATTTGTCAGGGAACTTCTCCTACATGCAGATAGCCTTAATTCTCCTTTTTTTTTTTCTATAAACCTTGTTTGGCAAATATTCTTCAATAAATTATGGTATTTGCCCATATCAAAGGCTTATAGATATAGAAACATTACATTTTTTCAATCTTAATTTATCTTTTAGCTCTAAAATCCCTTATGCCCATTTATCAGCCAATATCCCTATTATGGAAACTTAATTTTTAACATGAAACTATGTAATATTAAAAAGCATCACACATCTGCTAGTCACTATTACTCAGGATATACAGACATAGTCTGAACAAATATAATTTTGAATGGAAGCATATCTCATTAAACTCGAGATGAAGAAGATAATACAGTCCTGTTTCTAAGAAACAAGGAAAAAAACAGAAACAATTCTCACTGAAGATCAGTTTACTTCCCTAAGATTATGATCTTCTTTGAATACTTAATTTTAACCATTCACATTTATCCTGGAATATAAGCTTTCTGTGCAACAAAAGAGAGTATATTACAACTGCAACTTTTACTTCATTATAGAATGACATTTTGGCATTAGAAAAACCTTCATACTTCACTATGCCTGAAGAATTTAATTTCTAACAGTTAATTCCTTGTTTCAGAATGGGGCAATGAAAATGCTCTATTGCCCCTGTAGCACTATTTCCAAAAACTTCACAATGTAGTGAAAAGTTTTCCACAAGTTAAACTACCACATTGTCTCCAAGTGACTGTCAATCACGTATTTGAGACTTTTGTTTCATTAAGGAGAATTTACTGATCATAGAGTCTGGAAACATCCTTTTAACTCGTAATTCTAATTTTTTTTTTTTTTAAAGTATGTTTTTTCAGATCTTTCTCTCTTGATTTATCACAAGAACCTCTATTTAAAAAAATTCTGGTTTAGTTCATATAACTGGTTTATATAATTTGGATCACATAATGCATCTGAATAAGCCAGAATAACACTTCATAAGAGGAATAAAATAATCACTCCATTTCCCTGCTTGTGCTTCTGAACAAAATCACAATTTTCACTTCGGGTTTTTTTTTTCTCTTCTGCTGTAAACTGAGGGTAACTAAAATAGAAGTAAAAAGTATTGCATATCATAAGGAAATGGGTCTGGATTGAAAACCTCATCTACAGTTGTGAGCTATGGAACATTTTATATTATTTGAGAGTGATAAATATTAACTATAATTACAGTTTAAAATTATATAATTTCATTGTAACATGGAAAAGTTCTCCTTTTTGTTTTTTTATGCTCTTTTGTCTCAGGTTTAATTGTGATAATTAATAGTCTGAAACTCTGGAAAATTAAGGCTCTCCTTATTTGCAAAACAGGATTAACAGATGTTGCTAAAATAATTGCACTATCACTTTTTCTTTCTCTGTCCTGAAATCAAAAAAAAATATTCTTCAGAAAATTCTAGTTAAGGGGATATCCATCCATACTCTAGTACCCACTTTCTTATGTGGACAACAGATTACATTTGATGATATGCTGACCCTTGACTGAAATCCAGGATCAAATAAACAATGGTCATTAGAAACAATCTAACCAATCCCAGTTCAAATGGTCATTACTAAGATGATAACTTTTGACTGTTGAGTTGAGATACCTCCAAACCCCAAGACTGTTGTACTACCTGACAGATACTGCTGATTCTCCTGATTTTTTTTTTCGGCCTGTTGACAAGTTTTTCTCCAGCATTTCCTGATTTTCCTGCTTCTGCTGTTACATAGGTTGTCTACTGCTTAAAGTCAGTCAGGCAGTGAACTACTTTAACAACTGAAAAAACAGATCTCTCTTCTTCTGTTACAAAATAGCACCCTGTGACATCGAAGTAGAAACAACAGAAGCTGAAATACTAAAAAGCTAATATAGATTTTAAAAAATAATTTTGGATGTCAGTATCTTTCAGGAGATACCCATTTTTTTGGGCACAAAGCTAAAACATTCTATTTGAACCCAAATCATCAGTCCTTGAATGTTTTATCACCTTTTCTTTTGCCTTTTTTATATTAAATCTGATTCAGCACACAAGAAACAAGATGCATTGAGTTACTATTTAATCCTTATTTTATATCATCGTATCAACAAACAGTTTCTGAATCATCTTACCTTCTTCTAAATCAGATATATATAACTGACAATTTTTTCATTAACAAACCTTTGAATTTAAGTTGACTTCCCTACTCAATTTGCTCCCTTAGTAATGGAACTTGCAGTAGATCCTACTGGGAATGCAGACCTCTGTGGGAAACAAGACTGCTTGCAAACATAGAGGATCCCATTTTTTTTCCGACAATAGGTGGACGTATTTTCATTTTTCTGAACTATTTGTAAGATTTTGTCTTTTTCTGTGGAGGAAGGAATAGAAAAAGAAGCAAACCTGCTACACATACCAGTAAAATTGCAAAGGGCCAGGTTATCAAAGCAAGAGTGTCTAATGTGTCAGGAATTAGATGGATGTGACTTGATTTTACTTTGTAAGCTTCTGCAAAGGTGATTCTGAATGACAGATCAGTCTATATCTCTTGTACTTAATGCTTCAGATGTATATACTAGACACAAGCTTTCCAAAAGGATACATAACATGAATGCACCTGAGAACAGAGCAAAGGAAGAATTTGGCATTTCTGCTGATGGTGAACTGCTTTTTAAAAGCAGTTACAGGCATGGAAACGTCTATCTGCTTTCTGTAAGAAATTAAGATTCAGACTTTGTAACAATCACTTAAAATTTAAAGAAGAAAAAAATACAACTTTTTATTGAAAACTCTTTAAAAAATGTCATTTAAGACATAATCATTGTGATATTAAATCCAACAAGTGTTTATCACTACTACTTATAAAAAACCATCACTCCTATTACACATGATAACAGAAGATGCTTAACTAATCAAGAGAGCGGTAAGTATGACTGGAATGAGAAAGTATTTAACTTTCTGATGCATTCTGAAGGTTCAGTTTGCAAGTCCTGCCCTGTATAAGCTACTACTGGTCGGCCTTTACCTAAAAGACAAACATATTCTGTGACTTTAAATATTGCCCATCTTTTTATTGCACTTGATTGCCATGAGCTGCACTTTACTCAATTGTACCTGGAGTTTTCAAGCATTTAAAAAGGAATAAAAATAAAATAGAAAAAAAAAACATATCAAGTTTCCGACAAGGGTTCATAGTAGGTCATAGAAAAGAGAAATATGTTGGTTTGGGGGGGGGAGGGTCCAAATTTTTTCTTCATAATCATTTTCCCATTTCTGTTTGTGGCACCCTGTCTGTTCCCAGCTGCTACTTTGCTTTTTTTTAATTCCAGAAATCTTTGCCCTCAAAGGCTACTAACAGCAGACTTCACGATTATCAGTGTAGAGATACAAATATAGTGCAAAAACAGAGTAAGCTTCCTGGAAATGGATTTGGGTTCCTTTTCTTTTCCCTGAAGAAATCAATGTGATTTCTACTCTGGTGAAAGCAACTGAGAATCAACAAATGGATAATTTTTAACGTGTGAACTCTCTTTTAGCCAAGATGATGACAAACAGAAAAGGTTAGTTTTACATGTTATTTGGGAAACACAGGGATAAAACAAAAGAAGGTAAGAAGGCAAAAACCCTAAACAGCACAGAAATAAATTCAAAACACTAGCAGGAAAGTGACAAGATTCTTCATATTTCTGCTACTTATAAACCCCATTTGAGGGTTCTTATCTCTGCAGTCCAGTCTCACTTCTCATCTATGGCAGTTTTAACTTTTCCTCAGCCTGTTATCTCTAAAACTTTTCTCAAAGTTCTAATCAAAACAAAACAGAACCACAGAATCCCAGGATGGGTCAGGTTGGAAGGAACCACACTGGGTCATCTGGTCCAACTTCCCTGCTCAGGCAGGCTTATCCCAGAGCACATGGCACAGGATTGTGTCTGGTTGGTTCTGGAGTATCTCCAGTGAGGGAGACTCCACGACCTCTCTGGGTGACCTGTTCCAGTGTGTGGTCACCCTTAAAAGTCACCACCCTCACAGGGAAGAATTTCTTCCCAACATTTAATATAAACCTACTCTTTTTCAGTTTGAAGCCATTCCCCCTTACCCTGTCACTGCATTCACTTGTAAATAGTCTCTCCCCAGTGTAAATTATATAATATAAAGTATATTCATGAAATTATATCTTTCTTTTAAGACAAAGACACACAAACATAAACCTACTCTGAATTTTCTATTCTATTCTATTCTATTCTATTCTAGTAAAGAAATTTAAATAATTTTGAGGCCATAGTGTTGGGTTTTCCAGACTAACGAATTTCTTAATTATATTTCTAAGTTATGTAAGGGGAAACAAATAATGCTATACCAGACACATTAGAATTACAACTTAAAATTCACAAGGCACGGCCAGACACAGTTTAGGAGAAGGAAGCAATATCATGGTAAGAATATGTAATTTCTTTTTAATTTTCATCACTTAGAGCTGAAGAAGAAAACCAGAGATTGTAACATTAAACGTTCATGCAGCTGACTGCTGGAATTCTCCCTGTCACATGGATCAGAGTTAAGTAGAGCTTTTTCTCCCCTCATAACAGCTGTCATTATAATTATAAAATTGTCATAATCATGAAATACAAAATGCTTACCTACAAAAATCAAGGTAAAACAACATAGAATAATGAAAAAGGGGCATGAAGACCATGTAACAGGGTGAAGTTGCTTGAGCTTGGTACTCACCAAGCCATTGTATCACTCCCCCACCTCAACAGGATAGAGGGAGAAAATCCAATGAAAAAGCTCATGGGTCAATAAAAGGACAGGAAGGTCATTTACTAATTAACATCACAGGCAAAATGGACTTCACTGGGGGAAATTAATTTAATTTATTTCTAATTAATAAGTGTAAGATAAAGGGAAATAAAAACAAACAGAAATCACTTTTCTTCCACATCTCCTTCTTGCCAGGCTCAATTACACTCCTAACACTTTTACCTCCTCCCTGTGAGTGACACAGGGAGATTGGCATGGAGAGTGTGGTGAGTTCATAAAATGTCATCTCTGCTGCTCCTTTCTCCCCATGCTTTTCCCCTGCTTCCCTCTTCCTTTTTACAGGAAACAGTCTTTGATGGACTGTTCCATCATGGGTCCTTTCCCTGAGGTAAGTCCTTCAGGCGGAGACAGCTCCTGAAGAGTTTTTCCGAAAGCCAATGTTCCTGCCAGACAACCTTTTCCTGCAGGGGCTCCTCTCATGAGCTCCAGCACAGATTTCTCACAGGCTGCAGCTTCATTTAGAGCATGTCCACCTGCTCTGGTGTGGAGTCTTTCACAGGTTGCAGGTGGATATCTGCTCCACTTTGTCCTCCACAGGCTGTAGGGAATCAACCTGCATCACCATGGTCTTCTCCACAGGCTGCAGGGGAATCTCTGCTCCAGCACCTGGTTCACCTCCTCCCATTCCTTAGGCATTGACCTTGTTGTCTACATAGTTGTTTCTCTTAAAAATCCTCTTTCCTCTCACATCTGCTGCACAGAGGTTTTTACCCTTTCCTAAATATGTTATCACAGAAATGCCACCAGCATTGCTGATGGGTTCAGTTTTGGTCAGTGGTGGGTCTACCCATATTGTAAACTAGATTTAGGAGTTTAATAAATACCTCTTTAAAGCAAATAAAATTTCCATATCTGCCTATACATAAATTATTGTTATCTATTTATCTGCAACCCTACTCTTTCCAAGTGAGTATTCTTTATATATATATATGCACTTTTAAGAGCATGTAAATCCCACTTGCATATGTGAGCTGCACTAATACAGCCAGAAAATAGTTTCTACCTTTAAACATAAAAGGGTTCTACTTGACTAACCCCCATAAAACCAAAGGCTGAACCTTTGACTTTGTCCCATTAGTCTTCTAATCCAAGTGAACTCAAGCATCCTGTTTCAGTGATTGAAATGGAAATAAGTCTAATATTGGAGCTCTTGGTCCTCTAGCCATTAGGTGAAAATGCCTATATACAAATTTTATGGTCTTTTAAGTGAGACACAACAGTCTATTTGTTCTCTCAAGTTGCAGACTTGACAGATAATGATTGCTCTTAACCATTAAGCTATTAATTTCTGAACTTGATTCTCTCTAGAAATGTCGTATTAGTTGCCTACTTGCCTCTCACAGAAAGTTACCTAGTTCTTTCTCAAAATCAAAAGTCACAATGTCAAAGAGAGTGAAAAATAAATGTCACTTTCCTGAAAACCTTTAGTTAAACCATTTAAATAAATGACATTTGCCCTAGATGTTTTACTTCTCTTAAATTAATCTAACATTAAATTCTCAGGCAACCATGCAGATACTCACATAATGATACATTATTAACATAAAAAGTCTTAAAAAGATTAGACTTACTGATGCCAGGTGCTACTGGTAAGGGCAGAGCAGCAAGCAAGATGACATGAAGTTTCTCACTGAAACAGCTTCAGAGAGACTAAAAAACCCAATGCACTTGAAGAGTTAAGACTTTTACAAAACTTTTACCTATTTCTCTATTCTTTTAGAAACTGAATGGACAACTCAGAGCTCTTTTCATTAATCAGGATTTCAAGCATTTTGCATCAAGTTAAACAGGGGAAAAACCCCAATTGTTCCATTATATATATTCTGACATTCAATATTTTTCCAAAATTAGTAGAAGTTTTTGGCCTGTACATGTCCCATTGTCCTAGTTCAGCAGGTGGGACCTGTTTATCACTGTGTGGGGGTGATCAAAGCTATGTATTCTACATCCTCTATTCATTTCCCATAAACTGTTAACAATGGACCATTTGCAGCAGCTGCCCAGGGCACACACGACCCCTCAGGATGTAAACTGGGTGTGAAAGAAGACTGTGAGATAAGAGCTGTGATAACTCCCCTCCAGGAAGTTGTTAGCACCTTCACACCAAGCCTGAGGGGGCGTCTGCTAATGTGCCAGCAATTCCAAAAATACGCCATGACTCACAGAGATCACCCATCGTGGAACTCCCCACCCTGGGGGAGGTACTGGGCATTCCCACCTGGATCTGAGAGTATATAATCTTGTAGTTTGAAGACCCCTGGACCCACTCATCAGATCCAGAGGAGGATCAGAACCTCAACAGGAGGAGACCACCACTCTCAACCACCAGTCTTCATCAGACTGCAACTGTCATCTGCACCACCAGGTTTTTCACTTTTTGCTTTGGACTTGGGGGAATCACGTGGGTCTCAGCACAGGGGCCAAGAAACCCCTTTGCTCTTGTGCCCCAGGGTGCTGGGTTATACTTCTGGGTTTTGTGGGTTAAAACCAATTTCTCTTTGTGCCATTGCATTTACTGTAATATTGTTATTGAATTGTAACTCTGACTTACGTCTCTTTCGCGTTGGGTTCGTTTCTCCTGCCGGTTTACCTTTAAACCAAAGGTGGTCCCGTGGTGTAAAGGAGAGCGCTCTGGACTCTGAATCTCAAGGACCTGAGTTCGAGTCTCAGTGGGGGCCATCCCCTGGGCAATTAAATGCCTCCCTGACATCAGATCCTGTCAGATCTCAGATGCTAAGCAGAGTCAGCCCTGGTTAGTACCAGGTGCTGTAGGCAGTCCCGAGAACTTCACTGTCACCGTCCAAGTTCGCTCGGCCGTGGCAAATGGACCTTAGGACTTAAATGGTGGGGCCTGTTCTGCATACACTGTGCTTCACCTGAAAAAATCCACTGGCTGGAAGGCCACACCCACGTGGGAAGAGCCCTTCCCAAATCTTTGTTCGCGAAGTCTGGTCATACATACATACATACATACATATTACCTTTAAACCAGAACACCCATCATATTTGATCAACATTTTCAGGTCATTCAAAGAGAAGTATCAGTGGAAATTGGTTAATTTTTATGTATTCTCTTAAGAAGATTTGGTAAGATTTTTAAATGTAAGGAAGGCAGATATCTATAACAACACTACTCTGTAATACCAGAGAAGGAAGAGATACACATACATAAACTAGTTTGTCAGTATTCTCATCTCCTTTGCATGTTTTGATAAGCCAGTGTTTCATGAATTTATCATACTTGAATATGTTTAGAACTGTTCAAGCCCTTCAAATAATTTTTGTTCTATTTTTAGAATTAAATTAAGCAAAATTAAATTATCTAGTATTTAATTAATAGCATTTTTAATGCAAAATAATAATTTGTATTAAAAATAGATAGGAATTCTTAATAAAAAAAGATAAATTAGTGTACAAGGGAATCAAAGCCATTGAAGCTTTTTTTTGTTACTCCTGACAACTGATCGATTCGAAGTAGAAGCTAGTCAGTTATGGTCATATAACAGTAATTTTCCATTTCAGTTCTGCCTTGCAAGGAACATGAATCTTATTTTGTTTTCCTATGGTCCATTTCTCTGGTGTTACAAATATCATGGTCATGATTACTTAATGCCAAGTCTATGCAAGTAAGGGGCATATATTGAAATATTTGATAGAGGGATATTGACAAGATGTATAATGAATTTCTATAGTTCAATAGTATTTTATCTGCTCATTCTGGTTTTTTCGTTGTATGATTCTCTCACAATTTATGCAGAAAAATTACTGAACTGATATTCCTAATGCAGTTGGAAATACTCATAATTAATTTTCATTAGTCTATTCAAAACTGCTGTGTGTTGAAATTTAGTCACATACATCATGATTTTAAACAAAGAACAAGTTACTGATGGAACATTTTTTTTAAATGATCCTGTACTCCATATTGGTTAAGATTAAAATAATTAATTTTATACACATATACTATTTCCTTATGATTTTATAAATAGAGTACTTACCATACAGGTGAGAAGTACAGTCTATTATTCTGCACTGCATATGATGAGACAGATACTAGCAGGGATTATGCATTAATTAAAAATAAATTAAGATTAGCTAAAGTATGCTTTTACAATATATTTATGAGGGAAATATACTCCAAAAACATTACACTGTTGGATAAATGCTTCATAAAACAATTGTACTTTCCAGAGTTTACGTTAATACCTCATGACAATTTAAACTTATTTTAAAAAGATAATATCTATTAGTTATTATTATTTTTCTATTTTTGGAGTGTCATTTTTCATTAGAATTTGGGCAGCTAGAAGTATGAAAGAAAATATTTAAAAATAAGTTCATAAACAATCATTTTAACTAGTTTGTTATCCTAATATTTTTTAGCATTTTTGGTGACTATAGCTGTACCTTCAAAGATATGCCTTTTCTCTAAAATGACCAGTTTTAATGTCATTGCTTCCAAGATTTCTTGTAGGTGTTCTTGGAAGATCGTTCCAACTGTATTCAACAAATTACATGACCACTATACCTGTTTTTTGTTTTTGTTTTGATTTTTGGTTGGTTTTTTTTTTAATTCTGTTTTTGTGAAATGATGAGCAACTCATAGCTTATAAGTTTCACTGAAAGTTAGTGAAAAGTATCCAGGAAAAACATTGGAATTATTGTTTTATACAAGGCATTCTGGAGACCACCAAAATAATTCTCCCTGATGCAGTTAAAAGTTTCTTAATTCTCCTAGAATACACAAAGTAGTTAGTAAGAAGAAAAATAACTCTCCCCATTTGGAAGATGTCCAAATGAACAAGAACAGTACATTTTGAAAAATGCAGAACAGAAGAAGTTAAATAAAAAAAAAAAAAAGATAAACGCAGTGTCATTGTTCTTTGATGACCTTAAAGGGCCTTTTTCACTACTTTCAGAAACTTTCTTAAGGCATATTAAACATTCATTAACAGAGCTGCACGCTATCCATGAATACTGTAGTAAAATGACTCCCTTTGTGCTGAGACATGTAAAAAAGAGATGACTAAAAAACAGCTGCTCTAGACCCTGAAGAATAATGGAACCTCATCAACATCATGGTTTTGTGTTTCAGGTATACAAAAACAGTTACCAATACTGGAAGGGAAGTATTCTAAGTTTGAGGTATCTGGATATTTTTCAGATATTAATGTGGGTTTTGTTTCAGAAAGCAGGTAAACGATCTCTAATTTTGTACAAGATAATAAACAAAAAGAAACAAATTCTAAAATCTTCAAGTCTATGCTAAATTCACAGGTCCATCTAATCCAATATATGTGGCAACACAGTTTTTCTGTACAAGTGAACTAAATTGGAGAAGCTGAACTTCAAAGAAGAGCACCAACACCAGGTAAACACAACCAAAAAACCCAAGAAAAATTAACTGTTCTAGAAAGTGTACAGAAAACTTAAATTAGATATAAATGCTATTTTGGTTTTCAAGTTATAAATTATTCCCAGACCTTCTGTTACTCTGTACTGTTTCACTTCAGCAAACTTTCTTATAAGCAGGATCAGCTGCATTTCTATAGACTCTTTATTCTGACGGAAACTAATCTTCAATAACAGGATTTGTACTCAGTCAAAACACATTAGTAGGAATACTGGCTGTAGGCCAAGTGTACTATTTTTAGATACTCATATTTTTTAAATTCTTCTGTATTATAAATTAATTTTGTGTAGTCTGCAAGAAAATACATTAGTCTTCATTATATAGGTATAGAATTGTCTCAGCCAATAAGCCAATTTCTCTGTAACTATTCAGAATGCAAATCCATGTACTCTAGCTGAAGGCTATTATCAGCCAGAATGCAGGAATTTATATAAGCATTATACAATCTTTATAAACACTGAATATGCCATTTTTTATGTTCTGATAGGTCATTGTTCTTAGAACCCCACACCTATATTCCCCAATGTTGTTTCTGTTTTAGTACCTGTTACTGTCCTGTAATCACACGAAAGCCAAGAGGCTAAACAGGACATTTTAATACAATTTCCCATCCACTTTTATTAGAATAATGTGTTTCCAGTTGCTGAAAATGGCACCAGACTTACACTATTAGGAGTAATATATAGTAAACATTCAGGTGGGGTTGAAATTTCTTTACTCTAAATGTTTATTACCTCTAAAATAAACAAGGAAATAATCTATTTTACATTTGCAGAGGTAGGCAGTATAGGATTCCACCCTTAATGTTTCAAACAAGGTGCCTGCACTGGCTCTACATCAGCTGAAACTGAGAGGAACAACACTTCATGGTCAGTTGTTGTATTGATTTTTGGTGGCCAGGTTCTGGTAGTAGGGAGGCTGCAGGGGTGTGTTCTTGTGAGAAGTTACCAGAAGCTTCCCCCATGTCCGACAGCGCCAATGCCAGATGGCCCCAAGACAGACTAAGGCTGAGCCCATCAGTAATGGTGGGAAAACCTTAGGAATAACAGATTTAAGAAGGGAAAAAAGCTGCTGGGCAGAAAGTAGGCTGAGATACTATGAGAGTACCAAAATATGCTGAAAAATACCAAGAATACCAAATACCAAGACCACAAACTACAAAGCAGGAGACGGTGAGACAGCATAAGGAGCCACAGATGAATGAAGGGGGTGATAGAGCTGTCAGACATGGATGTAAGAGATTGGACTGCAATGGTTGAGTAAAAAATCTTGTACAAGAAGAGGAAGCAGGGGAGGAGTGTTACACCGAAGTACTGAAGGGAAACAAGCAGAAGTGACTGAGCTGAGGTCAGGAAGAATATTATGAAATGGAGAAAGAAGAAACAGAGACATAATCAGAAAATGTTGTAAGGAGCTACTGGATTGAGATAGAAGCTAGTAGACATAACGAGTGGGTCTAGTCAGATGGGAATGGGAAAGAGAGTACAAACATTAGGGGAAACAGCAGACTTTGCATTTGCTGGAGTGCATACCCTCAGAAACCAAGGCTGGAACTGGATCCTGTGCCCTCATCAAGCCACCACCATCCACTGGAGATGTATTAGAGCATCCTACAGCCTCCAGGTGATGATTCACTATGGTGTTACTTTACTGAATCATGTTCCCTTCTGGGAATCATTAAAAAACTGAGTGAATTTTCAGCATTCATAACATAATGAATGATTTTATTAGCACAACTCTACTCTTAGATTTCATCAATTATTACAGTGTGTTCTGTATCACTCTCCTGTTTGCTGTACCTCCTTCTACAAAGAGTTACAGAAAGAAGTGTGAAAATTAACAACCTATGACAGTGCAATTATTGGGAGAAGACAGTGTCATGGCTCTAGAGACACGTTACAGATAGAGAACAATTGATAGTCAAAAAGCTGGATTTTATAGCAGTAAGGAGACTATAGAGAATGCATATTGGAACAGAATAAAAATAACAGGTCCTTCTAAAAAAATTGTAACAAATATATTCCTTTATAGAATTTGAATTGGGGAAAGAGTATACAATTCATTTGTTGTGGTTTAAGCCCAGTTATGGGTTGAGATAAAAACATTTCAATAGGGAAAGCAAAAAAAAAATAAAGCTGTGCACACAAAGAAAAAACAAAGGAATTCATTCACTGCTTCCCATGGGGAGGCAGGTGTTCAGCCATCCCCAGGAGAGCAGGGACCCACCACAAATAACGGTGACTTGGGAAGGCCAACATCATGACTCTGAACTTCCCCTCCTTTCTTCTTCTTCCCCCAGGTTTTATTCCTGAGCAAGACACCATAAAGTGTGGAATGCCCCTTGGTCAGTTGGGGTCAGTTGTCCCATCTGTGTCCCATCCCAGCTCCTCGTTCAGGCAGAAAGGCCAGATGTGATAGGCAGAAAAGGCAAGTTTTCTCAGCAATAACAAAAACATTCCTGTGTTACCAACATTGTTTCCAGCAGAAATCTAAAACACAGCCCCATATCAGGTACTAAGAAGAAAACTATCTCAGCCATAAGCAGCACATTCTTCCATCTTTTCCATAATTAAATTTTTTAATTTTCATTTCTAAGTCACACCAGTGTCCTTAATAAAGTTAGAAGAGGAATAAGGGGGAAAAAACTGTTAAGCCAGTTGTTTTCCTGTAGAACGGAAATTAAAATATGCAAAGTATGTATTGATTGTTCAAAGCACTCACAGTAACTATTGAGAGGTGAAATGGGAAAATTTATGGAGTATGGGACTGATATAATTAAAGATAATATAGAGTTGGAGAGCAATGCTTAGGCATGACTTCTTGCTTCCACTCTTTTGATCACTTGAATAACCAGAGCATGTCTTGTAATTCATTTTGGTATTCAAAATTAACATTGACCCTTGTATTTAATTATTTGTTCATAATAAAGCATATAGAATAATGGCTTACTTTATATTCAAATATAAAAGAACAACACTTTTTTGTCCAGTTGAAATTTATTTAAACACTTATAAAGTTTGCTGCTAAAATTCTACTGTCACTGCCCTTCCAACTGAAAAAATATTTCACACAATTTCTCAATATTTACAAGTTCTCAACTAAAAAAAGTCTCTTTTTATAAGCAGGACAATATATTAAAAACAAAAAAATGAACAAGCAACTCATCAGTTTTGCCTTAATTTTCTTCTCACTTGATTCTATGTTTCCTCATTTGAGCATCCTCTTCTCAAGAATGTGTCGTGCAATTTAAGATTGAGCAGTACAGTTTTATCTGCAGCACTCTTTCTTTATTTGTGTGTGGCAGAAAATGTTCTCTTTTTTTATTTGGGTTTTTTGGGGGGGTTTTTTTGGTGTTTTTTTTTTGTTTTTTTGCCACAACATTGTCTGTTGTTTGGGCCATTCACTTAAGAGTTGAACTTGATGATCCTTGTGGTTCCCTATCTGTGTAGTGCAAACAAGGGTAAAGGAGAGAGGAAGAAGCTTGTACCTTGTAAGAAGCTTATAGTCAAGTGACTTAACTACAAGTCAAACAGATGTCCAGGGATACCTGTATTGCTTTTAAAAGAGGTTACAATATTAGCATAAAACCATTTCCAGCTTTTTCCCTTGAAACCAATATAATTACAAAGGGATTTGGCCAGTATTTTAAAAAAAAAGACCAAACAAAAAACAAAAAAAAACCACAACAATTTTTCAGTTACACTTTTGAAACTTTAATTTCGTTTACATCAGTAGAAGACCTGACCCATTTATCTCCTCTCTCAGTTTAAGAGCAATTTGCATATACTTGGAAGCAAAACTGTTTATGCCTTGACAAGCCTGGTTGAATGTTTATACAGCACAAATGTATATGAGTTTATACATATAGGTGTACACATAAATACATGCAGTTACAATTACTACTCTCTTACCTGGGGTGAAAACCCCCAACAATTGGAGATTCAATTTTCAGGCAGAGACTGTTCATTACTGTGTTCTCCTACTCCTAATACATTGCTGCACATTGGTACTGATGCACAAGTGTAATAGGTGTCATTTCTAATCATATTTAGCATTGAAAAAGATGTTCTGCACCTTACTGTTGTTTAGACTCCTAAGTGTCCATTTATTCCTTCCTAGATAGCATAGGTCTTGATGTATTATTTAACTTAAATAAGTTACTCATAACCAAAACCATCGGGAAAAAACCTAAACATTGATATTTCCAATCGTATAGTTCCAGTATTTCACACACTTTAACCAAATAAGCCATGTTAGAAGTTTCATACACATTCCTTGCTGAAGGAAAGGTATTTTTCTTTTCACTCCCAAGAAAATATGACAGGTTTATTTAATCAATACTAACAATTTTTGGTCTTTGAAAGTAAAGAATCAGAAAATTAAGTATATTAGAGCTTATGAACTGGATTTTCCTTCACAAAGCTACAGTATTCTTCATGACTGACCTGTATTACACATGATCTGCTTTCTAAAAGGAATAATATTCACAATGCATTACAACAGAAATAGGAGATAACTTTCTATTCCTCATAGCGGTTTCCACAAGATTCCTTTTCCCTTGGTACTACAAAAAAAGATATATATATATTTTGTGCGCTATTATTTCATTATAAACCCCTGGAAGGTTCTTAGAGGATCCGTATTATATTAAGTGCTGTCTAAATATAAAATTGTATTCTTACTTACATCACCATCTAATAGACAGTTTGCAGACACAGAAAACTGCTACCTCAATGCAAGGACCACATTTAATAAGCATGGAAAACCAATGAAGAGGCAGGGGGCAAAAAAACAACAAAAAACAAACAAAAATCCATATAGAAATAGATGAGAAACCCACTGTGAGTACATCCAGTCTCTAAAAAGGCTTTTTAAAAGGACCATGTAGAGTCTGTCCATACACCTTAAAGAGATCACTTCATAAATTGTATATGATGAACTCATAAACTAAAGAAAAATCAATCTTTGTCACTACCTTTACAAAAGTAAGTATGCTGAAGGTGTGGGGTTTTTACCTTTTCCACCTATTTTTTTCAAAGAAAAACTATGGAGAGATGATTAGTTGGTAAAATATTCCTGTGGAAACAGGAATTCACATACAGAAAAGAGAGAAGAGAAAATAAAACTTCAAAGTATGGGAGCTAAGCAAGTACTGGCAATGGAACTGAAAAAATAGCAGTAAAATCAAGAAAAAATAAAACAAGGAGTGAAAAAAAAATAAAATCTAAAATTGAATTCAATGGTTGGGAAGAGCAGTCCTTGCAAGAATGAGATAATTATACTTGGAAGGCTAAGAAAACCAGAAGTTGTCAGAAACCAAAGCGTAATAAAGGCAAAAAACCCAGAAGCTTTTTGCTGTGATTAAGAAAGAAATGAAACCATGAATTTTTGAGAAGTACAGAAATTTGAAGATATGGAAAACACAAAAAATATTCAGTTCAGCAAAATCAGCTTTATTTGGCATGCTCAGCTATTTTGCTAGCTTGAAAAAATAGTAATGGTAAACAGAGGAAAGTAGCAGAATTCATGATTAAAGGCACTTCTCATCTTTTCAAATGTCCAGTGTTCTAGTCTGAAAAAAAGTACCATGCTAAGCTCCCACATAAACAGTGAAAAATGCATCGGAGGATAATGACATCCATAGGCACCAAGTGTGTGCCTATGCAAAAATCCACTAAAAATTATTCCCATTCCCAATGTCCTGTCAAGCATTGAAAGAGGCTGCCCATGGCAGTGGTTGAGTCACCATCCCTGAAGGTATTTAAAAGACATGTAGATGTGGCACTTGGGGAAATGGGTTAGTAGTGGGCTTGGCAGTGCTGGGGAATGGCTAGACTTCATGGTCTTTTCCAACCTAAATGATTCCATGACTCTATGAAGTCAGCACTAGCAATCTCAAACACTCTGGATATTGTGATGTTTTTTGTCAAATAAGTCTGAAAACCAAATTTCACTATTTTCTACTGTACATAGCTATATATAACTATTCAGTATACATCATTCAGTTAAAAAACCAAAACAAACAGAAAAAAACCACACAAAACAAAAAACCCCAAACCCTCATAAGCAGTTGTGAAAAAAATCAAAATATTTTAAAGTAGAACACTTTTTTTTAATTCAATTTCATAAATGATTACTTTTCTTAGTTACATTTTTTAAAGAACTTTTCCATCTGGATTAAGATAATTTAGATACTACTTTCACCACTTTTGTAACGGGAAATGAGCTGAAATTGATTCTTCCCCATGAAGAGTTTCAATGACTCAGAAAATTCCACTAAAAGCTGTTAATTCCTTTTCATCTTTACTGCAAAACATCAGCAATATTCACACTTTTTATTAAGCTATTGATTCCTCTTCATTGAAAGGTTAGTAATGACCACTATAATTATGAAGAAATATCCTAGATTTTTTGCCAGAAAATATATGAAAATGGTCTTTCAGAGAATTAACTACTTGTGTACAAATGACCATTATTTTTGTATGTATTCAGGTTAACTAATATCTGAAAGTATAAATATGATGCTTAGATTGCAAGAACAGGTATAATTTGAGTCAAACATTACAAATTGTATGTATGACTTGCATTATCTTAGTCATTTGAAGATAATGCCACATTCACACACAACTCTCATGAACTGAAAGTATCTTACATTTTTACACTTCATATGACTGGAGGATACTTGCTGGGGATTTAAAATTTCTTTGGAATAGCAGGATACAATGCACCATGTCACAGATAGAAAAAGCCAAAGGGACCTCAACAGCTCAATTAGATGATCCTCCTCCTCCAAATTAGTAACACAGATAGTAATGCCATGAAAAGTTATGGCAAAGAGCCAGTTCTGAGTAGCAATCAGTGGAAAACCGACGGACATTGGTTTTGGCCAAGAACCAGCCATGGTAGATATGTTCTGGAATAGAAAACTTTAACATATAGGGGAAAAAACCCCAAACTACAAATTAAGATTAATCTAGTTTCCCTTCAATAAATCCAATAGTATTCATATTGATAGCATATGGAATTAGAAGAAATGTTCTTAATTCCACACAGGATACTGATCATTTATGAGGAAATTAAAAACAAACAAACAAACCCAACCCCCCCACCCCCCAACAAAACACAGCTTCATCAAAAGCCACTCGACTTCAATCCTTTTACTGATTGCCAAAGTCAAATCCCATTTGCACATATTGCCCTTCATAAAACATAGTTAAACCAGAAGATACTGAAATCAAAAAATGGTATCCATTAGCTTCAATAATTTTGAGGAAGATCTGTACACGATGTGTTCTCCTTTTGTTATTTCACAACATTTCCAATGGAATGCAGGGTGTTTGGTTGCTGCTTTTTTTTTTTTTAAGAATAATAAATAATATTATTTTAAAGAAAATATATATGAGAGAGAAAAAGACAATCACTACAAGATATCATCAAAGGGTTTTTACAGTTGTTGAATAGAAAGATCACAATTCCAGGGCTTAGGAAACTGAATCTCAGGTACTAAACTGTAGAATATATTATTTCTGATGGAAATATCTTATACATTTTGATGTCCTATGGATATTTTTGTGCATTTTTCCCCCCTTTGATAATGCATTTTAGAGCCTGCTGTTAATAAATATTGTTTCAATAACATCTGGCTTCAAGAAAACCTTGAGAGATGGGAATGTTTAAAAAACATTAACTTTTTTTATGCATAAGAAAAGGGAAAACCAGAAGGTCCTTTGCAAATGCCACTAAGATTTTTTAGATTAGCAAGAGCTTATACAGGTTGTTCATTAAAAATCCACTGCATTTCAGGAGCAAAATATTTATTCCACATTTTGACAACGAACAATATTTATGTAAATTTTCTGCCAATACCAATTCATAATCTTTTATATATTTTCTCTTTACAAGAAAAATATCAGTCAGCATTGGACAGGTTGCCAAAGAAGGAAACCTACACATAGACAAATAGATCAGAACCATGTTAATTAAAGTTAGGACTACTTACAAACCATTTTGTTGTATTTTATTTTATTATTTTATTTTATTATTTTATTTTACTTTATAAAGAAAGAAATAAAATTTATCAGCAGTATGATTTGAATTTCTGGCAGATAACAAGAAGGACAGGAAAATCACCAAGGTAAAGTGAAAAAAAAAATGAGTGAAGAAATTAGAACATTGACATTTCACTTAGAATACTTTTGTCAAGATGATATTCCCCTTCTCTTGCAGCAGAATCTATCAGCATTTGAAATGATAAATAATATTTAAATATAACTTAAGATGTCAGAAATGCCTGTTGTGAGTTGGAGGGTGCTATGGATTTCATTAGTGGTCATTAGTGCTCTTGAGGAGACTGAGCTGTTCCATGATTTTGTTACAAATAAGTTTTGCAAAATAGAAGATCTTACAGATTACAAGAATGAAATCAAAAATAATTTGAAAAAAAAAATGAGCAAACAAGGACCCAATTTAAATAAACCTCTAGTGCTTAAAGTGTTATTCTACTTATTTCACAAAAAAAGAGAAATATTTCAGGGAATAATTTCTCCAAAGTGTCTTGGAGTACAATTTGAATTTTTTCTGCAAAATACAAGAACTTCTATTCGCAATCACCAAATGAACACCTATGGAAAGACAAACTAAATGTGATTAAAACAAAACAAAACAATCCAGCAGTGTTCAAGAAGAGAGAAGCACTTTAAGTATATTTGAGAAATTAAATTTGTTTACGCTCCAATGGGCAGCAAAGACATGAGTGTTGTCAAAGCACTAGAAACCATGGAAGCACTGGAGAACAGTCACACAGGAATTAAGGGGTTTACCCCCAAGAAGACAGGAAGTTCAATAGTCCAGCTGAAGGCTGTCTACACCAATGCCAGCAGCATGAGCAAGGAGCAGGAGGATCTGTAAGCCATCATGAAGCAGGAAAACTACAACATTGTTGTCATCCCAGAAACATGGAGTACTCCACTGGATGACTATAAACTCTACAGAAGTGGCAGACAAGGAAGAAGAGATGATGGGGTAGTCCTGCATTAGTTTGGAGCTAATTTGACTATCTAAAGCTTGGCAATGGTAATGAAAAGTTTGAGTTTCTATGGATAAGAATCAAGGGAAAAGTCCCCCTGCATTTGGCGCTGGGGAGGCTACACCTCTAATGCTGGGTTCAGTTTTGGGCCCCTCGCTATGAGACAGACATTGAGTGGCTGGAGCATGTCCAGAGAAGGGCAACAGAGCTGGGGAAGGGTCTGGAGCACAAGTCTGTTAAGGAGCAGCTGATGGGGTTTAGCCTGGAGAAAAGGAGCCTCACTCTCTACAACTACCTGAAAGGAGGATGTAGCCAGGTGGAATTTGGTCTCTTCTCCTAAGTAACAAGTGACAGGACACAAGGAAATGGTCTCAGGTGGCATCAAAGGAGATTTAGATTGGATCATAATTTTTTTTTTTTTTTCACTGAAAGGGTTATCAACCATTGGACAAGCTACCCAGAGAATGGTGGAGTCACCATCAAATGTCACATTTCAAGACATAGTTTATTGGTCAACTTGGAAATATTGGGGTAATGGTTACACGTGATGAACTTAAGGGTCTTTTCCAACATAAATGATTCTATGCTAAGAAACAAGACTAGATCATCTTCTTTATTTATGTATCTGTATCTCTCAAAGATATCAAAGAAAGTTAAGAGAGAAATATATATTGAAGCAATGCTGAACAAAGCAGAATTCCAAGGAAATTATGAAGCTTTGCCGTGATACAGAAACTCCTGGTGCCAGAGTTTTCAATAGATATGACAAAAAAAGAACTGACCACAGTACAAGAAAGACATTCCAGATAATGACATCACAAATACAGTAAAAAAATTGTCAGTCAATATGGCCACAGTTTGCTTTAGCAGTGTCCCAGTGGAGATTTTACTTCAAGCAGCAGCTTCAGGGCATCAGGCTTCAGGGTTTAATAACCCAGAGTCAAAAGCAGAAGCAAGGATATTAACCTTTCCTCAGCAATAAAAACGGGACTGAAAGAATGTGCAGACACAACTTAATCATAGATTTAAATTTTGCTTGCTTTTGTTTTTTTGTTTGTTTGTTTAATTGTTTTTTTTTTTTCTGATAGAAAATATCAACATCTACTGCCCAAAGAAAAAAGAGGTGAGTTCTAGGGCTCTGTTTCAAATTATCACCATGGATGTTTTGATATTTTTCTAGTGTTTTATGTCTGAAAACCAGTCTTAAACTCTTTACAGGACAGCATCAAATCATAATTGACAGAAACAGAAGCAGAACTACTTCAGACATAGCTTGTTACTGTTAAAAAATCAAGATGATCTTGACAAAAATGCACAAAATATTTTATATTTTTCACTTTAATTGTCAACTATTCTGAAATATTAATAAATAAACACAGGTATAAGGAACTGAAATTAAAATGAGAATGCTTCACGTTCACAGTTTGACAAGCAATATGGATAAAATCAAAGATAATTTCATTTTGTCATCAAAGACAGGGTAATAGAATGTGCAGCTAATAAAACCAGTCAAAAATTCCAGCTCTTTACATGCCAGTTTTTTCAGCTACATATTATTTAACACACTGTGTATAAAAGTCAACATTATGAAGACTGTTCGAAAGTTTTAACCAATGAGTCCTTCATAACTTAAGCATATTTTTTAGAAGTGGAAGAGAAATAACACTGCAATTATTTTTATAAGGCACAGACATAGTTTGTTACGAAGCAGAACTGACAAGTGGATACATATTTCATTTTGGAATGCACAGGAGTTAACCTCAACATTGAATTGATTCAGTTAAAAGGATCTGTGAGCTAAAGTCATTATGGCTGTGCCCATACTTTGCAATTAGTTTTGAGTATATACATTTGGGGTTATAATTTCCTACAGAATTCCTTATTTTTCACAGTGGACATCACCTATATGACAATTTTGTATGAAAATGGCTAAACAACACTTAGTTTAGAAAATATTTTAAAAAATAAAAAATACTAATTTGAAAGAATAAAAGACACTATATTTTAGGGGTTCTTTTTCCCTGTAGTTTTCATTCTGTATCTGTCAGATATTGAACTGCAGACTTAGTCTTCAGTAGGCTGAGAGGAATTCCTAATATTTTTGGACAAAGGTCAAGGAGGAAAGAAACGTTTTGCAAATGGCATATTCATACTGATCTCTGTCTGTCAAATTTCTATAAATTGCTCTCTGTCTGTGACAGCTGCAAATGTACATATCTGCTTCACATTTATTTTAGGTGTTCACAATAAAATAGGGAGAGAAAAAATAAAACTCTATATAAATCTTGGCATGAGAATGGAAAACTTTTTTAAAATTTCCCCCACATTAAAATCGGCTCCATAATTCTAAGAACATTAGGAAATCTTTAGTCATTCAAGGAGCTATTGTATTAACATTTCAAAACTTAATATCGTAGCCAGATTAAATAATTTATTTCAAATACTACTTGTCATTGTATTAATTATTTCCTTTAAATAAAGGAAAGCAAAAATAATACAGCTATAAACATATCTACATTAGAAACTACAATGAATTTAATTGAAAAAAATATAAAATTTAAAAGGAAGAAGAAAATGCCTGACTTTCCATCTTACATTTTCTGAGGAAGTAATTCAATTTATTATCATTAGCCCTACTTGGCTTCAGTTACAGCAAGGAATTGAATACCATGTAACATCTTCAACTTAAGTATAGGACAGGGAAAACCAGTAAATTTTGCACATCCTTTCTTTTTGAGCAACTTGCTTTTTGAGCAAGCAGGGAAATTATGAGGCAGAGAAAATAGAAGTTAAAGTAGTTGGAAGCACACAGCATCCTAGCTGTGAGCCTTGTTTGGAAGTCTTCACAAGATGCAGTAGTCAAAGTAGAGACATTACTGTGCATTGCATGCAATTATTTTTTAATTTTTCAATTATCAATAAATCAAACATTTGAAAATAAAAATATAGTATTTCAAAAATGTTTCAATAAGTACTCAGTAATGTATTAATCCATAAAAGATTTATTTCCTCTGTTAGAAATTAACAACCACCCACCCCGAAACCCTTCCCTTGAAAGCAATTGATATCTCTTTGTCTTCAAATCAGGATATGCAAACCACCCTGTAATCTTATTCTACATCAGTCTAATTATGTGCTCATGGACATAACATCCTGCCAGACATTGCCTTCAAAAAGGTGTGTGAGGAGGGCAATAAAACATGGCACTCTGAGTGCAACCTCTGGCTCATTAAAACACTATCTTCAGCATCTCATAGGATTGAGATGACTTCAATTTGCTGTTAAAACTGCAGCCAGTTCAAGATCATGTGGTTGCAAAAAGCAGAAGTCAGTACTGTGGTATATCATCATACCTTATGTAATAGGCAAAAACATACTAAAATCAAACTATTTATCTGAGTATTGGGGAGATTTCTAATATTTTCCCCAGCAAAGAATTGCTAACATTTCTGTTATGCTTCGGCTAACAAAATTTACTGGCTGTGATTATGCTGCATTTTCTGCTTTGCAAGGCGTGTCTGCTAGTTATTTCATTAAATATATTAAAATCATTCTGTGATTTCAAATGAGAAGTGCATGTGGTAACATTACATTTATCTGTGTTCTCATGTCCAGCAAAAAATATTTGGAAATGCATTTTGTTTGCCTTCATCCTGGTTTTTTGACGTAAAGATTTCAGGATTGTGAGTATCTGGTGGGCATACAGCAACTGCACAAAAAATCAGAAAAGCAATGTATTTTTTCTGTTTCAGTGTATTGAAAACAGGATTTATTTAGCTCCATATACATGCCTGTATCTATACTGTATTTTTGCCTCAGTCTTCAAGTCCCTCTATTGCAAATTCTTCTGTGTTCATTTAAAGGTTATTTTATGCGGAACAAATTAATGAAAAAGGTAGAATTCTAAACTTTCGACACTGTACAGTTAGGAAACATGAAAAGTGTATCCTTAGAACTTTAGCATTCAACCAGTGTTTAAATGTAGAATTTACCTTAGACAAGGACAAATGCAGAATGTGTTAAATAGTAAATAACCTTTTAATTGCTCAGCATTCAGCTTTGCTCAAAATTGTATTCTCATTTCACTCTTTTTATCAATGTGGACAGATTATTTTCCAGTTTTATTTGAAAACATGAAAATTCTTCAAGTTAGGCTCATATACACATGAAATGTTAAAATTACTTTGGTTGTCAATCCTAAAAAAGCCAATAATTTTTTTCAAAGAACTTAGGGAGAAATCAGTAGCGACTTTGTATCTTCATTTTAAAATAAACAAATGCAGAAGAAATTGATTAAACAGTACTTTTCTATTTTATTGCACATGAATTTAGCTGTATGAACCCAAAGTAACCAAACTATATAAATAGAAACTATAAAGAAACAAACAAGCATAAGGTATGTACAATCAAACAAGTAAACTGCTACAACCAAAGGCCTTATAACTAAGAAAAAGAACAATTTACTTTTATTGCAAAAAGTATTCTGAGCTGATCATTTGCAGGAATAGTGTATCTCATCTTGTACCTGATCTTGTCTATCCTTAGCCTAAGGCCATATCAAATGCCAGTGCTTTAGGATTTTATTCCAAATATGATTAACTAAATATTAAAATGCCTCCTTTTATCAGATCACATATCATGCCATTTCCTAACTTCTTTAATGAGCACCCTTCTAGCCAAAAAGGTTGACATTTGCAGGTCAAGTATCAATCAAAAAACTTCGGGCAACCCATATCTCACAAATTTTATTTTAAGATATATAGGCATAAAGAAATTGGTTTTGCTGTTCAGTCTTTGAAGAGTCATTTCACACCTATGAACAACTAAAAGCTAACTGCAGTTTTGACAGAAGATATTGGACCATTTAAAGAACACAGAGGCCAATCTCTCTGTTCACTGCTGCCAGAGCCTCAACAACCCCACCAGACTTTATAAAAGGCTAATTCAGGCAATTGTCAGTAAGACGTGAAGTTTCTCCCTTCAGCTCATTGCTTCCCAAAGCATTCACATTATTGCTACATAAAATTCATGTCCCACAAAATGTAAGGACTTTTCTGGTAGCTCATACAAAAAGGCTTGATGGACTGTCTCTTGTTTCAAGTAACCCACAGCTTACAACTTGTATTTCTGTGAGCAGCAGAGGAAGGAAAAGCTGAAGTTTACAGCAGGATTTTTTCACACAGTTGGAGCAGACTCTTTTACCACCACTTTCTGTGCTATTGCTTTTCCATGAGTACATGTCTTGATTGCAGAACCACTTTCCTGAACTGAATTTAATAAAAATATTTTGAAGAATGAAGCAAAGAAGGAAGGGAAATAGACTTTTTAAATAAAAACTTTTTTTTATTTCCTCCACTCCTTTCCTTTCTTTTCATTAACAAGTTATTTAATTAAACTTGCTCTTTTTTCACTGCACAGCCAGTTCTTAGGAATCTTACTATGATTAGGATTTACCTTAGACAAAAGGTTAATGAGGCTGGCAGCAATATTGCAAGTCTATGAGGAAATAAGAAAAGACATTGCTTACACCAATGAATAAACTAAATTTCAATTCCTCTTTACACAATCACTTCCATTATACATTCCTTATGTCCCTATGAAAAAACCTCATCTTCTTGGTTATGGAAAAACTCAGTCTCCAAAGAAGAGCTGTCAGATTCATCCATCCCCTGCTGAATTAAAATGCACAGATAACAATTGCAAAATGTTAGGGCATGAAGAA
>JAOXXN010000001.1:105588075-105608033 GCA_026770055.1 Myrmophylax atrothorax | reverse complement strand
TATTACTTATTTGTCCCATATAATCCTTAGTGACTAGGGGTCCCACCTATTGTCTGGGTTGGAAGATAGGAAAAGCTTAAAAGGGGACAAATGGCATAAGCAGCCTATTGTGGTGAGCCTGGAGGGGCCATGTATCCTTGGTTATAGACTACTCCATACTCAGGACACAGTTTAACTAAGAGTAGCTGGAAATTAAAATTTTAGTGAGATTTTCTTTGGGAAAACATTTCAGCACTTGCTTTTGGTTTGAGACGAACTTCCTTGACTTACACCACTGAAGACATTTTAAGTTTTCCTTTTTCTTTAAATCTTCCAATTTGTAAGGGAAACTGTAGAATGAAACCAAAAAAGCTGTTCTATCAATTAAAAAAAGGAGGGACTGGCAGAAAGCAGCAGGATTTTCCTATGTATCTATTTACTTTCTGGCCCCATGTTTGCTCTCATCTTCATTTTGTGACTTCCCCTACTGCTAGAACTTTTCAACTTTACTATGACTTTCTTCTTTGTCACAACAGTATCTTCCTTTCACAATAGTAAAAAGAACTCTGCATGTATTTTGTCTGTTTCTTGACATAACCCAGATATTAGTTTATCTAATATAAGCTGACAAAAAAAGTAAAGATATTTTCCCATGTAAGTTGATAACATAAAAATAAAGATATTTTCCTAATCTTTACTTGCAGAGTACTTGGATTCAAAGGGCTCTTGGGCTGATCTGGAGATTACTCCTTACCACGTACTGTTCTCTTTTTTTTGACAGTTCTCAACCCCACAGAGTTAATCAAGCTCTGCTTTCATTATAGATTTTAAAGTTGTCCTCAAACTCTGAAATATCAGTCAAAACAGTACCTTGAAGACTGGACTCCAGATACATATAACTTAGACCAAGTTTTACATTTATATTATACGGATTTTATCTTCAGTTACTACTACAGACATTAATGCTACGAAGCTTGAAATGTTAGAATTGTTTTAAATAAGCTTTTAGGAACTCAAAAGGAAGGTCAGAACCTCATGAAATCTACAGATTCAGAAATGAGGATATTAACCTTTTAAAAACTAGATATGGTCTAAGTAACCCAAGGTAAGCCAGTAAAAGAACTGAAGCTTCTGAGCTGATAATTCTCTCCATCATGTCACATTCAATTCAAAGAGTTTTTGTCAGACTTTTAGAAAATATTTCCCTGTGCAAACTTTTCCAAATCTCAGACAATGCACAAAGCATTTATAATTGATCAATAATAATCTTCATGGATTGAAGACTTTTTAGTACCACCAGAAGTTTCCTGGATAGAAAGTAATTGAGATATAACATAATAAGTTATTATGGCTGCTTAAAACAGAATTTTCAAAAGATTAATTCTCTTTGGTTTTGGATTAATTATTTTCCCCTTTTCCAATACTTAGGGGCATTCAAGCCATTGTCCCAATTAGCTACTTCATTTAAGTTGCTACTACATGGATAAAGTAGTTGACAGCAGAGTTAATCAAATTCTGTTTTACTGGGAGAAGTAAATATGCAGAATCTTCACTGTCATGCAAAAGTAAAACGCACCTGAATCACATTGATTAGTCTTTCCATAAATACAGCTGTGAGTACCTTTAGATATAACACTGAAATTGAATGCTTCATGAGAGCAGAGAAAGCAAAAATATTGTGAGATTTACATTCCTGTCTATTTAGATTCATCAGCAACATGATCCATTTCTGGGAACATTAAAAATATGCACAAAATCACACACTATTTTCTTCCCTTGAGAAGCTGTTGACATTTCAGTGAGAAGTTTGTCTTAGGTTGCTTATGTTGATGTTAACCTTAAGAAAGCTGCTGCCTTTTGAATTTTGAGAATAGCCCTGTCTAATGATGGTTTAAATGTTGCATGTGCTTTTTTCTTGCTGGTATTTTATCACCACATTAAAGATATAGATGTGTATATGTATTCACAGTAGGCCACTAAAAGCCAGCCTGAGGTTTTATTTGGAAACAACTGATTACAAAACTAATCAGATGGATTTTGAGATGTAGCAGCAATGTTAGCTTTTCCCCACACCAAAAGCTTCTTCCATTATTTACCACTACATTAATATAACACTGTCTGTAGAAACACAATAAATGTTAGCATTGAGAAATTTTTGTTTCACAATCAATATTTTTGTGATTGTATCAAGATTATTAGATCATTTTCAAGATGAGTTCTGCTTAACCTGCAGTTGTTTTATTGTTATTTGTCATTTCATCTTATCTAGTTATATTAAAGAATTGCAGTTGGATATCCTTGTCGCCCATTACACCATATATGCATGCTCCAACAGATGGAATAGTCTTATAGAAAATCTGGAGGAAAATGCTGATTTAAAATATTTATTCAGCAAACAGTGCACATACTTCCTAGAACAACTTAGATTCTCTGCAAGAGCAGTCATGTTAAATGTAAGATACATACTAACCTAAGAAATATATCACAAACATAACAATCTCAAACAAGGGAGAGAAGTACAACTCTGACTGGTTTTGCGACAGCTTGGCAGGTGAGAGGAGAAAGCTGGAGTCAACTGTGTTACACAGAAATCTATATTGATAGAACAAAATAGAAACACTGAATCCATCACAACACTCTACTAAGTGCAAAGTGGCTGTCGTGTTAAGCAAGCTACTAAGAGAAAGTCAAAGTTAACACAGAGGAATCAGGTGCTCCATGAGTAGTTTAAGCTACACTCACTCCACACCTCCAGGCAATTATTCACA
The DNA here is from genome assembly GCA_026770055.1 of Myrmophylax atrothorax. Lineage (NCBI taxonomy): Eukaryota > Metazoa > Chordata > Aves > Passeriformes > Thamnophilidae > Myrmophylax > Myrmophylax atrothorax. The sequence continues at coordinate 105,605,286 of JAOXXN010000001.1, read as the reverse complement.
CCACGGAAAAACAAGATCAATAGTCTTCCTTCTACCAACCGTTTTTTGTTTGGTTGTTTCTTTTCGTGTATTTGAGGTTCATTGATTACCATTTAATTAAAAAGAAAACATCTGCTTGTAACACATGAAACTAAACAGATGTAGTCATATATTTCAGCTTTATGTGGGATATAAGCAATATGTTTTTTAAACAAAAAAGAGGCTTAGAGAAATACTTAAAGTTTAGATGCATAAACCTAACCAAATGTTTTGCCAGGTTTAGAATCTGATAGTAGATTAGATCACAATTAGATGTTAGAACAAAATTAGAGCTGGACAGGTGGTGGTAGAAAACTCTTTCCAAAGCAGTAAGAATTCAATGAAACCACATATGTAGTATATGAAGAGGACCATTTCTAGTAGTATGGACATGACGGAAGTTAATTAAAGTGTTGAAGAGCTTCAAGGGAAACGGAGATGGCAGAGACAATACACAATGATATCTTACTGTGATAAATGGTCCAAGGGCAGCAATGCATATGGAAGCAGGAAAAGTGGGGAAAATAGAGGAAACAATTCTTCAAACAATTTTGTATCATTTTGTAAGGAATAAGCCAGCTGTCCAAATGTTATTTTTTAGTAAAAATCTCCACCTCTTCTCAGATTTTTTTTTCCATACAACCTGGGAAAGACACTATCAATTTGAAAGCAGGTGGTTCATTTCTGAACGTATGCCTATCCAGCTGAAAATCTTGTGCCTAAAGCAGTACCAGAAGGTTAAAGGAAGCAGAAAACAAGAAGTAAACAAAAACTCCTTTCCCATTGTGCAAATACTTAAACTGAACACATAAATAATTGTGAAATGCATTTTCACCTCAGTAGTACCCTTTGATACCACTGAAAGAGGTGCCACAGTGACATGCTGCTTTCTATAATGAGTTAGCACTAGCCTAAAAACCAAATCAAAACCTCAGGCTACTGTGCAGGTTGACTATGGCACCTTAACACTTCCATTAAAAATATAATACCCACCTGTTAAAGAGAGGCTTGCACCGTACAGTGTTCACATGCCTAGTAATTGATTTTCATCTAAATTGACTAATATTTTCACCAGTACAGAAATTTATTATTGTTCTATTCATAAGAATTGAAATAACCAGCCATATCTGTCATACCAGAACATAACCTCTTAGTGGTCAAGGTCTGTCCACATGAATAAGAGTTTTGTAATACCTAAAAGTAAAGCTCAGTAAGACATTACTCATCCACAGAAAACAATATATGTAACAAAACTATTATGATTGTAAAAGACATAGCAGAAAAACTTTTCTTCTGACAAATCTGTATCTTTTTACTGTATCTATGTAAATACTATGAACATTTTAAAAAATGGACTCCAACAGGGAATTTAAAATTTAGAAGCAACAAACAGCAACACTACAGATTTTAAGACGGTACAGAACTAGCCATACATGCATACACACAAAATCCACTGTGCCCTCCAGGTTCCCCTCTCTGGAAGAATATACTTTTTTGCATTACCACAGAAAGTAGAAGAAATTACTCTGAAGTATATCAGTCTATCAAATTTAAAAACTAATATTAAGTCTCTTTCAAACACACCTTCAATTTTCACTATGTCCTTTAAAAAATCAGAATATGTAGGACTGTTGGATTTGTTTGGTTTTTGTTTTGCTTGGGTTTTCCTTACTTATAGCAGAGTAAGAAAAATTTACAATTCAACTCCATCAAAAACTCACAAATTCACAGTCTCACAGTGAGTCCTTTGAGCCCCCAAATTGTCTAACAGAAATTTTCGTTTTTGATTGTACCTTTCTCCCCATATTACTCTGTTTCCCCTCCTAGAGACTGAGCTTGAAACATCCTTCTTCATGTCTTTTAACAGACTAATTTAAAGTAGCTTTAGAAATTCTACATACAAGTATGCATCAATCACTCCCAACAATTTTGGTAACTATTTTCATTATACAGAGTAGGCTCACATACCTCTGGTAAACTTGCAAGTCAAAACAGTTAAAAAAAACCAGACCATCTTTTAACTACGTTTTGCCTTATTAGCAAAAACAGTTGCCGATTTACAGACCTATGATTTAGCCCTAAACAGCTGTTGCCCAGTTCCTATAACCCATTCTTGAGTTCTCAAATGCATAAAGAACAAAGGCTTCTCCTGAAGAAATTGCTGAATTAACTCCCTGCTTTTGTTTGCTAGCAGATGGCACCTCTCACAGACCTAATCAATCCATCCCCATTCATGAATAACCTGTACATACAGGTAATCCTGCTTTCAGAGAAAAAAGTCTCTCACTCTCTTCTTGATATTACCAAAATTTTAATTGTTATTTTCGGAACAAGCAGCTTTGAACTGATGATATTTTGCTTCTTGTGGATGAATTTTATTATCATCACTCTCACCTCATTTTAAAGTTGTCATTTCAAATGTTAATTGCCTAGGGAGATAGTGGAACAGGTGCTCATAATGTTATCTACTACAAATCTGTGCATTTGGTCTTCACCTCACCCAAATTCTCAATCTGTAGAGTTTCTATGGAATACTCATTTGACTGATGAAGAATGACAGTTCATTAACCTTCCCAAAATCTTCTAACAGAATATGATTAACCCAGTTTTGCCTTGCAGATTGCATTACTCCACACCTGCCACTTTTTAAGTGATTCTAGGATACAGGGAACTTGTCACTTGGTTTGTTTGTGTTGGTTTGTTTCTTTGCTGTTTTGAGGCTTTTTTCCATACCTGTTTTTCTCATCTCAGATGCACTGACTGTTACTTGTCCCTGTAGAAATCTTGCCTCTAAGTAGTATGAACTTTCAGGCAAAGCTGTGAAAACAACTTCCCCAGAATACCAGTTCTAAGATGCCCCAGTATTCCAGCCAAGGACTTGTTTGGGTTTATTTTTTAGGCAATGCTCTTTTCCCATCATTAAATTAATACTAGTTATTCCATGTCATCTGTGCCTACCAAATGCCCATGACTACATCCATCTTGATATTTCTGGAACCTGAAGAAACTGAGCACAGGTATGAATTGACAAAGACATTTATCTGGAATAGTTCTTTGGATCAGTCTTTTATCTAATATGTTCTCCAGCTCTTGATGTTTTACCAAGCTTGTCTTTCTCAATGAAGAATGGCATTGACAAATTAAATTAGAATCATGGAATTAATTTTTTTGCCAGAAGTGTTGGAATGAAATTGATTCCTTTGCTATGAACCAGCTGCAGTCATTAGCCCTGTATTTTACAATTTTTTCTACTCTTATGTTGGTTTAATAAACTGTCAATTGGGTGTATTTTTTCTGTCACATTTATTTAAAGTGATCTGAGTTTGTGCAGATCCCAAACTCTAATATAATAAAATGAACAGTTTCAAAGAGAACATTTTTATTAGGTGCCAAATATTTCTTATTCCTTGTAACTAATCTTTTTTTCTATCTAATTTATAAAGTAACTATACAATAATCTCTACTCATATTTTCACCCTTTTCTTCACTCCCACAAAATGACTAAAATCATTAAGATTATAGCTGTTAAAAATCTCTTTGCACTGATAAAATCTCTGGGCACTTACTGTTCTGAGTTTGTTGTAATTGCAGTACTACTCTAAAATATTAAATGCACTTAAGATAATAAACTCATTAACGTGGAACCACTACCAGGAGACAAGGTTCATAAAGGTACATTTTATTTAATTCTTTTTATTGTGATAATATGAAGTTGAGTTGATTCCCTGTACTCTTGATAGCAACCATTTAAAGCTTTGCAATCTATCCACCTGAAAAATACATAATTCTTGATTATGCTTATCTACAGCAGGAGTAATGACATTCAGTTACTTAGTTAGACTCTAAAGGCATTTTTATTTTCATTCTAATTTTACTGGCATCAGAACTGTTGCCCATGGATAAACTGGAGGACCAATATTTCAGATACAGAAAACAGTGGTTTCCATGGTTTTCTAAAGAATCCTTGGTGAAGTTGTTCAGAGTAGTTGCATATTTCCTATCACATGCTCCATGATCTGTTCCTGATATAAAGCACACATTCCCCATTTGAATTGTAGGATTATGCTTAACAATCTGTTTTCACATCAAAAAGGCAGGAAAGAAAGGCATATATTCAAATTAAACATGCAATCATTCAAATAGCCTGTTTACACATACTTGTCAAAAAATCTAGTCTTATGGCACTGTAGCCATATTCCATACTATTTATTCCATTTCTATTTATTGCATTTTATTTATATTCAATCAACATCATTCAGTCAGTCTCAGCTCTCTGCCTGGTAAATCACTGAGCATAGCTTCCTGGAAGACATGTCCAATCATCTGTGAGACAGGGAGGTGATTAGAGACAGCCATCATGGCTTCACCAAGGGGAAAGCTTCACCAGTTGACTAATCATAGAATCATAGAATCGATTGGGTTGGAAAAGACCTCTGAGATCATCAAGTCCAACCCTTGGTCCAAATCCAGTCCATTTATTAGATCATGGCACTCAGTGCCATGTCCAGTCTCAGTTTAAAAACCTCCAGGGACGGTGAATCTACACCTCTCTGGGCAGGCCATTCCAATGTCTGATTACTCTCTCTGGAAAGAATTTTTTTCTGATATCCAACTTAAATTTCCCCTGGCAGAGTTTAACCCTGTACCCCCTGTCCTATTTCTGACTGCCTGGGGGAAGAGACCAACCCCCACCTGGCTATAACTTCCCTTCAGGTAGTTAGAGAGAGTGATGAGGCCACCCCTGAGCCTCCTCTTCTCCAGACTAAACAACCCCAGCTCCCTCAGCCTCTCCCCATAGGACTTATGCTAGTGGTCTTCTACAATGGAGTAGTATTGCAACAGTGAAAAGGGAAAGAGCTGTAGGTGTCATATACATAGAATTCTGCAAGGCCTTTGATGTGGTCCCACACAATAATCTTGTCTCTAAATTGGAAAGATACAGATTTGAAGGATAAACTGTTTGATAGATAAGGAATCCTCTGGATGGCTGTACCCAAAGATCGATAGTAATGGCTCAATGTCTAAGTGGAAATCTTAAAGGATCTGTAGCAGGACCAATACATCATCATTAACATCATCATCAGTGACATGGACAGTGGGAGCTTCTCAACCTGTCTGCATGTGACATCAAGATGAGTGTTGCTGTTGATTTGTCAGAGGGAAGGGATGATACCCAGAAGGACCTTGGCAGGTTTGAGGAGTGGCTCATGCAAACCTTGGGAAGTTCAGCAAGGCCAAGTGTAGTATCCTGCATGTGGGCTGAGGTATTCCCCAGTATCAATAGAGACTGAGAGCAGTCCAGGGAAGAAGGACTTGGTGATATTGGTGAACAAAGAATTGGACATGAGCTAGTAATGTGCACTTGAAGTCCAGAAAGCAAACCATATCCTGTGCTGCATAAACAGAGGTGTGGTCAGCAAGTTAAGAGGGGTGATTCTCTAGCTCTACCTTACTCCTGCAGGAGCCCACTTGGAGTGCTGCATGCATCTCTGGGGTACCCAGTGGGGTAAACTCATGGACCTGATGGTCCAGAGGAGGCCACCAAGATGATCAGAGGGCTAGAGTATTTCTCCTGCGGAAACAGGCTGAGAGACTTAGGGCTGTTTAGCCCAGAGGAGAGAAGGCTCCAAGAGACTGTCTTTTGGCCTTTTTATACTTAAACAGGGTTTATAAGATGAGCACAGATGATTTACCAGGGCCTGTAGTAACAAAACAAGTGGCAATGGTTTTAGATTGAAAAAGGGTAGATTTAGATTGGACATTAGGAAGACGTTTTTTTCAGAAAGGGTGATAAGGCACTGTAACAAGTTGCCCAGAGTTGTGGGTGCCTCTGCCCTGAAAGTGTTCAAGGTCAGGTTGGAGGACCTCTGAGAAACCTGATCTAGTGAAGGATGTTCCTGCTCATGGCATGGCAGTTGGAGCCACCTTCCAACCCAAACCATTCTGTGATCCTAGGGTGAGTAACATGTGAGTTGCATGTGAGTAACTCCTAATATGAGTAATGATCTTTAATAAGATCTGATTAAAAAGTAAAAGGTTGGTATCTGAATGTTCCCTAACAAAAATGCAGGAGTCCTCATTCTACATAAACTTTCAGTGATTCAATAATATTAACAAAGATGGCAGAAAAATACAACTAAATAAATTATTTCCAAATAGTGTCTCATTCTAATGGATTTTTTATGAACTTGTTGGAAGACATAATATGTGGCAAACAGTAGTGTGATATGAGTAAACGAGTTACCTAAAGACCAAATTGAGTGGGAATTTACAGCCTGTCAACTAGTTCATGTACTTGTGTGTCCATATTCTTATATTCTAATCCTGATATAAGTGGAAGAGAAATCACTCCAGAGGGTACCTCAATTTAGATTAGTAATGGTTTGTAAAGACTATCATTAGAACTGCTATTATATGCTGCCTTTCAACTCTGTGTGAAAGTACAAGGTACCTTAGCTAACACTATAAACTACCTATTTAGTAATAAGAGGCAAACTTAATGACAGGACTAGTTAACTGCATGTTTTGCTCAACATTTTCCAGAAATCAGCATGCCAGAGGCTGTTGCACTACTCTTATCATGACCAAATTGAAATTTCAGTTTATGATAATGTGTAACCTCTTGGTTACAGCAGATGGATAAAAGTAAAGAAACTGACTTTGTCCTGAAAAAAGCTCTATTAGTCTTCTGCAGACATTTGCTGATATTTGAGTACACTGGTAATACGCATGCATAAATGGATAGATACACATAGATAAATTTATTCAGGGCCACTAAAAATTACCAGCTAAAGTGGTGGTCAAGTTAAATTTAGACAGGTTAGCAAGAGAAAGTAGTTCTTAACATCTCTCACTCCTGTAAATGCCTAGGTATTGAAAAGTTAAGCAATTACTGCTCCAGGGACCCAAAATTCCACTTGTGCAAATAACCAAAATTACTGTCACTTTATCAGAGTTTAGCGACTTGATGTACACTCAAGAAGAGCTTGGATCCTAGTATTAAATATTTCACTGACTTCTGTGATCATGTAACTCAGTAAATACAGCAATAACAATGCTGATAACAAGACACAGGTCTTGTACTGGTTTTTACAAATACTCAGTACTGAGTTCAGTGAGCAATGAATTCATACACGGCATGAGAATCTGGGGTTTGTGTCCTCCTTAATCTACTGGTAGTAACATTAGTCTCCCTTACCTCCTGTTTTGGACAGAAGATTAGTTGATCTAGAAAGAAAGGAGCAGAGAATATACAATTATGGATATTACATACAGCTAAGTATAAATATGTTGTGGATTCTGATCTCTGCTTCAAGAACTCCTTATATGTTTTGCACAAAAAAAAATAAAATATTTGGATAAAAATATGCAAATGGAAAAAGGCTGAAAAACTTACACTATCTTTAGCTGATAACTGAAAAGACCATTTTGCAATTGTAAGTATTCTCACTTGTAAGTTGTCATGCAAATCCATGGTATGTAATACAATGGATATCTTGGAACATAGATTTGATTATTTTTAAGTAGGAATGAACATGAAAACTATATTGCCATGATTTCAGACTGCAGTTGAAGAGAAGCTGTAAAAGCTACTGTGGTGGGTTAATTTTGACCAGCAGACATATGCTCACTCACTTCTTCCCCCTCCTCAATACAACAGGAGGAGAAAATAAAAAGAAGAAGGTTGAGACAAAGACAAGGAGATCATAGGCTAGTTACTATTATGAGAAGAAATTAATTGTAAAAGTAATTTGGTTTATTGTCAACTGAAATATATCTGAATGACAAGAAAAATATTACCTAAAACACCACCTTTCCCTCATCACCCTCTTCTCAAGCTCAACTTCACTCCTTCATTCCTCCCTATCCTACCTCCTCCTGAGAGGTGCAGCTGGGATGGGGAATGAGCAGCTGTGATGAGTCTGTAACAGCTCCTTTCTGCTATTCCTTCCTCCAAACTCCTTTCCTCTTGTCCAGTCAAGTTCCTTACCATGGGCTGCAGCCCTTCAGGAAAAGCCTGCTCTGGGTCACAGTTTCTTCAGGACATATCCTGCTCCTGCTCCTGCTCCTGTGTGGGTTCGTACATGGGCTGCAGTGCAGACATCTGCTTTGCCGCTGTCTCTCCATGGACTGCAAGCAAATACCTGTTCCACCCTGACCTTCTGCACAGGTTTCAGAGCAATCCCTGCACATGTCCTCACCTTGTTCCCCTCTTCTCTCACAGAATCATAGAATTATTAGCATTGGAAAAGACTTCTGAGGCCATTGAGTCCAACCCATAATCAAACACCACCATGTCAATTAGATCATGGCACTAAGTGCCACGTCCAGTCTTTCCTTAAACAACTCTAGTGATGGTGCCTACACCACTTCCCTGGGCAGCCTGTCAAGGTGTCTAATTACCCTCAGTGTTCCCAGGGCTGCCTCCTCACATTCTTCCCCTCACCACTTTGCCCTCCCTTATCCCAGCTCTCCCTGAGGCACCGCCACCATGGCTGTGGGGCTCAGTTGTTCCCAGTGGTGGATTGGTTGGAGATGGCTGGAATAGTCTGTGTTCAGCACCGGGCAACTCCAGATGGCTGTCGCAGGAGGCTCCCTGCAGCCCCCTGCTGCCAAAACCTTGACACCTACACACAGTACAAGAAACCCTCAATTGAAATTGCAATGCCTGTGCCTTCGCTAAATTGAAGGAGTATAACAATGAATTGGTTTTGGATTCAGACTGGAAAAGTACTGTGATCAGGGAAAGGTTTTTTCATCCCTATTAATATCTTTCATATTAAAAAGAAAAAAAGTGAGAGAAAATATTTTGGTTTTACTATGAATATCTTCAGTATATGACTGGAGAATAATTTTGTTCCCCTTTTTATCTTGCTTCCTTTTATGAGAGACATTGTATCTTGTGTTTGTTGCTACAGTCACCAGCACTTTCACCTTGATTCCTAAATTAATGGTTTATGCTTCCATTTTCAGAATCATTGAGTCTTTGTAAGGGCAACCTTATCTCCTGAATGAAATGAAAGCATAGCTTGAGTAATTTTAAAGGGGACATTAAATACTTCCTTATATTGTAAATTAGTGAATAAAACTCTTCTGTAGTTTGTATGTAAATGCACACTACATCTTCAAAATGAGACAGAGGTGAAAAAAAGTAAAGTTCTAAAAGCCCTGGGAAGACACTTTGGCACTAGCTGAGAAAGACCTGAGTGCCAGTGAGTCTTTCTAATTTAAATGAAAGCTCATGTATTCAGCAGTGTCAGAAGACGAAAAAAGATTGTTGTTATTAAAACAATATAATTGGGGCAGATCTAACAAAGATCCTCAAAAGTACCTGCACAAGAATCAAAGTTGTAGAACTGTATCTCAGTTCTATCTCAAGTTTCTATCTTGTTTCTTTTACTGGTTTACTGTTATCTATCCCAGATTATTTGGGGGAAGAGTTTTTTTAAAATTTATTTTTTCTTTTACCAATGGCTGTAGGAATTACTCAGATTTCTAGCACATGTACAGATTTGTTATTTGAAGGTGTAATGGAATTTATTTAAAAATCAAATAATTTTTTTAAAAAATCATCCTGAGAGAGGTTAAGCGTGAGGACAAGTTGCCTAGAATGGTCACAGGATCTCCATCTTTGGCAATTTTTAGAACTGGATCAGAAAAGACCTTGATCAATCAGTCTGACATTAAAATTTACCCTGCTAAGATATCAGACTTCCCTTCCAGCCTCTGTTATTTTAAGTTTCTACAGTATGTAATATTGTTGAAATTATATTGTCATCCATGCCATCATGAAAATTCCAGATCCAGGTAAATAGAGAACTAGAAGTTTTCTTTTATTCCACTGAGCTCAGCATCTGCTCATAAATGTCAAGATCAGTCTTCCAAATATTCAATTCCTTGTCCTAGACAGGGTTATTAAAATAAAACATATTTTGTTTTCCAATCTCAAATCTATTTTTTCAACAATAAAATTGATCCCTTTTCTCTTATGCCAATGATGTATTTTCCTTCTTATCTGCTAGATGAACTGCAATCCCATATGTAATCTGCAATCACATTCCTCCTCATCAAAATCATTTCATGTGAGAGAAAGACATAAATAGGCCCAAAGTAGCTCTGAGAGATCTGGAACATTTATAGAACATTTTATGGAAACATAGAACCAGTATATTCTGTCCACAATTATTTTTATTATTTCTTATATGTTGACACACAAAAATATCCTCCAAAGTGAAAAGATAAAGAAAATTCAGCTGTTTTTCCTGGGACAGGAAAATGAGCAACATCTGCACTGCAAGCAGTGACTACCTGATCTTCATAAGCTTCATGTAAGACCTCTGTTTCGACATCTTCTAGTATCTGGTTATACTGTTTCAGAGGTTAAATTCCCTGGGGAGCTAAGCAGTTCATCCACTGCCTTAGTCTCATATCTTACTGGTATCAAGGGTCACTCTGCCTTGTAGTACTACAGTCATAATTGAAAGACAGGTGATTGTTAGGAACATCTGAATTAGTTACTGTTCTTGGCACAAATCAGAAACCCAGACTCATAAATCAAAAGGACCTGAAAAAGCTTTTTTTTACAGTTTCTTTACTATACATGAATTTCTAAACTTATCTATGCCATTTTACAATTGTTCTACATGTATAGCACACATTGAAAAAAAACAAAAAACCAACAAAACAAAACAAAATACCATTAAGATGTATGCCCTTTGTTCTCGTACCAAAAGCTGTTCCAGATAGTTCAGCATATTTTGAACAAACACATAATGAAGAAAAGCATCTGGGCATAGATATTGAAAGGTCTTGAAAAGATACAAGGAAAAGTAATTTCTTTTTCCAATGATTGACAGTGAAATGTATTGCTTGTTTTGCTGGCAATCCAAAGAAATCAATGGGGGAAAAAGGAATGAGAATTATACCTTACCCTTTCCCCACTTGGTTTTGCTGCTTGATCAGAATATTATTTCCATTTTGAAGACTTGTAAAAAATTTTTCCAAGAAATCAGTACCTTGTGTTGTAGGAGTAGAACAATAGTTACAATACCAAGGAAAAGGCCAAGACTCCTGTTGTTCAGAACTGAATGCTACTTATTTCACTGCTGAAACGTTATACATACCTAATGAATATTTTGGGTCTTTACCTGGATACAAGTCCATCTAAAGCTTAGATATCTTAGTTCTAGATTTATCTATTAAATAAAAACTGAAGATAAGAATTTAATTGTCTAGACTGATTAGATACTTCATAAGGTTTGAAGCATCTTTTTTCTTTATTAAATAGAAAAAAAAAACACACATAGGGCATCCAAGTCCTAACTTATATTTTAAAGTCAGTTAAGGCTGATTTTTCCATATCTCTTATAGCATCTAAAAATGCATTTTCCACAATTTTCAGCACTGTTATTGCTAGTATATTGCAACACTATACTCTCTGCTTTAAACAGATAAGAAATGAAGGAGAAACAGTGGTTTGCAGTGTTTCATAAGGCACTGCAAAGCAAGCTTGAGGAACTGTCATAAAAAGCCCACTGAGAAAATTATCAAAATCATGATATCAGTAAGTGCTGGCTCTCACTGTTGGAAATGTGTTTCAAGAAGGACACTGGAACTTTCTGGAACTAAGAATATTAGCATGGAAATAATGTGTTTTTTCCCTTATTCATACAATGACAAAAATTTAGCTCAGATGAAGCCAACAAAGTTTTATAAAACTTCAGAGAAAATGGAACGATAATATCTCTATCTTCCAGTCAACCACAATGTGTTTTGGGGTTTGTACATGGACCTGTGTGAAAGTACCTGGAAGTGGAAAATTGAAGCAGTAGAAAAAGAGAGTGCTGCTCTTTCCTTTTATCTAAAAGATTTGAAGTGAATACTTCTGTTTTAATTTGCTGGGACATGTGAACTCACATTATGCACTGCAAGGAATAGTGGCCTAATGGCCATGATTAACAGTATGCTTCAGTGCAACACTACCTATTAATCCTTTTGATGCTCTAGGAACTTATATAAATTATTAATCAAACTCTAAAGTTGTGGGATGAATTCAGCACCCTGCATCACCATCCAAGACAGAGAGGTTTTCTTGTGTTTGTATCTGCAGGAGGGAATCCATGTAGAATTAATTAAAAAAAAATCAAGAAGACAGACCACCACTTCATGTGTGTTTAGATAGTCTCCTAGGTGGAGGGGGAAAAGCTTGGACCATGTGATTTCAAAATAAAACAAAAAGGGGTTTGAATTAGGACTTCAAACTTTTGACTCTGAGCACCATAAACAGAGACAATGGCTAAAATAAAAAAATCTCAATGTGACTTTAGACAAATGTTAGGACCAAAATAGTTTATTTTCAGGTGAAATTATTTAACTAATGTGGTTTACATTGACAAGTAACCTCAGAGGAATTGCCATCATATTTTTGGGTGGTATCTTACTCACCTAAGAAGGGTCTAATAACAGAAGTACAAGTTCCTACTGTAGTAATTCTGCTGTGTTTTGGAACTTACTATATAAGGGCTTTGGCTTCAACATTGAGCCAAATGAGACAGATTGTAGTTTGGTTTTTTGCCTTTTATTTCCCAGATGAATATTTACCTCTGTTGAGTGAAAGGTTAGATGGAGTTTTTTCCCCCCTAAATCATTTTTATTACAGTAACCAGTATGCCCACTGACCCTGAACACCACAGCTACCTCAACAGTCTTCAGGGTTTTAGTATTTCTTGGGAAGCATCACTTAATAGCTTCCTAATGCACAGTCAAGCATTTGCATTTAATGTTTCTTTCTTCAGCCCTGAAAGAATAATTTTTTTCATCTTCCATTATAGAAATCCATATTTCTGTTTAAATTTTAACAGTGTGCTTTCTTTTCCCACGATGTCAAAAAAAGTATTCAGCCTGCTTACTACCTTTTTGTATGTTCCTCTAGTCTTGGTGGAACGAAGAGGCTATGAAAATGTATCTCAAAATGGTATATGTTCTGAAAGGCACAAATCTTGTAAACTGAGATAAAATATATGGTTTTCTTATCTGGCCATATGAAAACATACTCTTGGAGATCAACAGTCTTTGAACTTCACATTCATAACCTTTCAGAAACTTCCAGAGAAGATTTTAGATTCAGATCAATACTGATTTTATGCATATCTCACTTGCTCTACATAGGCTGCTTTTCCTTTTAAGAATCCTTTGGAGTTTGAGGTATTGTGACGAAAATTATCAAATTGAAAAAGAAAAAAAAAAAACCAACACCAAAATCCCCCACCAAACCTCCCTTGTTTTGTTACAATTTTTTCCTCAATATAAAGAGCACTTATTTGTAAAGGTGACCTTTAAGTGACAACACTTCAAAGTGTTAAACACTAGTGGAAACTATATTTCTGCAGTGAATTATGAAGCTTGAATTATGAATTGTGAAAAGTTCATGAACTTTATAAGCTACATAAATCCTTCACATATGAAAACTTCAGAGACGTAAGGAGCTGTTCAGGTATAAGGGGAGGAATGCACTATGCAATGCAGCTTAGAAGTCCATCTACCTCTCTAGTGCCTAACTCTGTATTGCTGGGCCTACCAGGCAGGTCCCACATCTGTGGACACATACAGAGACTTTATAACAGTCTCTCCACTTCCTTAGTTTTCATCAGGGTGGAGTCCTGCCTATGGAGATATTCATGGGTAATTATAGGGGTTGTCCTTCTCAAGATTAAAAAGCTCTACATATTTATGTGTTCTAAAAAAATAGTCAAAACCCAATAATGTATTTCTACTATTAACTAGTATCTCCTGTTTTATTTTGGCCAAATAAATGGTGCAAAAAAGGCTAATTGTGATGTAAGTAGTGTTTAAACTTCCCAGGATAATTGTCCGAAATTTAACCTTTCCGTAGATTCCTTGGAAATAAGTTCTCAATAGGTCTTCATGTCCCTTGACATGAGACTGTCTCTGGTTACATCGATATTCCTCACAAAAACCCCATGCAGCAAATCTCACAAAATCCTAAATTTTCTAGTGACTATTGAGCCAGTTTCTGAACATTTTTCAGCATGTATTGGCCAACTAGAACTGCTTTTAAGGTCCAAATAAAGAGGGCTAAAAAATCCCCTCCTAAAACCCATACAGGAAGCTAGTTCTTACCAAAGTCCCCAGAACCCCACAATCTTCCCTTCTAGTTATTCCAATCATTCCATGTTGGCCAGCTTCTTAATCACCATATTTCTGACTGATAATGGATTCTTTCCTGTCATGGTGAGACATTTTTAATCTTATGCAAATATTTCTTTAAGCCATAAATAAGCAAAATTATTCCTGTCTGTGCTACCACAGATTTTTTTTTTTTTTTTTTTTTTTAAAAAGCATGCCCTTTCAATCCAGGCAAACAAATAAAAGCTGCATTGGTTAAAGAGTAAAACAAGCCTAGCATGTATTAATGAGAATACAGAACTGTTAATGTCATGTATCTGAAAGGAAATGTTCTCTCCTCAATGAAATAAAGTGTTTCAAGCTCATTAAAGCTAAGAGAAATATTTCATAAATACCAAAAGGCTATGATGACTTCTTTATGAACTGCTTTAAAATTTTCATTTTGTTATAACTGACATTATGATTTCTTGTCCTTGCTTAAAGCAACACAAGTTTTAAAATATATGAATTTTTCACAGACTGGATATTTATTTTATCAGTTTGAAATTATTGTCATATCAAAAGTAGTTAAGGCAATCTTTTTATTTCTTGTAGGATAGAAAGTCTTATGTTTAATAGAAGCTTTCTCAATAGTATATCAGTAATCATACTATGCCTGTAACTACTGCCAAGTTAATTCCCTTTCTTTTATTTAAACAACTTCATTCACTACTACTCTTTGGTGTCTGATACTGTTATATGTTGTATTCTAAATAGCAACAAGTACAACACTTATGGATTGAAACACGCATGGAAGGTTCTGTAAAAGAGATAATGAAAAGCAAAATCAGAAACTTGGTACATATTCAGCTCACTGTTGACAAGTGCTGCAGATCAATAACAGCAAAATGGATTTCTGACAAGAGTATTCACTAATACGAATTTCCTGCAGTAATTCCTATGTCTATAGGATTCTTCTCAGTATTTTTGGCTAGTGTTATGTGTTTCTTACAGATAGCTTAATGGATTTTAACATTATCAGTCCTACTTCAAAGAGACACAATGGAATTTTTAAGCAGAATTTTTCTCAACAATAATGGAGATTCATTGTGTTTAAATAATTTTGAACAGTAAACCAGTTTATAGGAAATTTTCATAGCTTAAGGACAGTGATTTGGGTTCAAATCAGAGACATTGTGCTATTACAGAATAGCCAATGAGAATTAAGGGAATTACAAATATTTTCTGAACAATGTCAAAATTCAGCTTCCTGCCTCAGGGATTAATATTGTAAAAAGCAGAGTGACATTGTGCTCCACGTTATAACCTAATAGTTCAGAGATCTGCAGAAGTGGGGACATGGGATACATACATCAGGAGAGGTGGGTGCCTGCTCCTCCCTTTTCTCCTTGCTATTAAAAACTCACCCATAGTCAGTTAAAAAAAAATGAAGATTTGAAGATGGGGAAATGTTTCTGTAGAGGAAAAAAAGGAGGATAAAATATAGAATCTAACATGCAAAACTTTTAATGTAATACAGAGTTGCAGACCACTGGAGAAAAAACAAGGCATGACAGTATGTGAGAAAAAACACAAAAATAACCCGAGAGGAATCAAAGCTGTATTCAAAAAGACAGAAGGAAGAAGGAACAAGCAAAGACAAAGAAACTACCAACATCAGTATCATATTCCTAATGGTTAAGGACATGAAAGAGGACTCCAGAAGCTGACAACTTGACATAGACCCCAGCTGCCTGAGTCATCACCAGACTGAAGTTACAGGGACGAGTGCTGAGGAACACCGGAAGGGTGACAATATCTACCAGCACAGGGTGAGAATACCATCTCAAGGATTGCAAATAATTTTAAATTAGACTCTTTTCTTTTTATCAGTAATAATGTGTTTTATTCTTTCTTTTATCATTAAATCTGTATAGTTCAGAATGCTCTGACTGAATTGTAAAGATTTCAGCTATACTAACAATAAATGCATGGATTTATGTATTGTCTGTTTATCATCCATAATAATATTTTGAGAGAAAAAAGAGAAAGGAGCTGGTTCTGTCATCACTCAGGATGTTGGAAAAGAGAGAAGAAAAGACTCAAGTATCATTTCCCATATATGAGAGTTTCAGTTTGTTCTGGGCCATGTGCTGGTAAAGTTCCATTAACTACAGCAGTAAAATATCTTGTTTCTGGTCTCTATTTAATCAAAAAAGCCTTTCTGATTTCCACTGCTAAGTCGGGTAATATATTTACACTAATGAAATACATAAAGTGGAGAAGAATGAAGAAATGGTATAAGATTTATTTTTTTACTGCTGTTGCTAGTTAAAATTTTCAAAATGGGTTTAATTATTGTTTGAAGCTGAGGGACTGGGCCTTCACTCATTTATTGAATTTTAAAATGTTGAAAGATAATGTTAATTTCTATTGTTTTGCTGAAATAAAATCCTTCATTACTCTCCCTTTGTGTTTAAAATGGGTATATTCAAATATATGTTAATGAAAAGCAATAAAAACTGTTTCAAAAAAATTTCAACAATTAGAGTTGAAAACAAGTGCCATAAAACCTATGGATATCTAATTTGGCAACTGAAAGGCTTTCTAATAGCTATTCACTTTTAATCACTCCCAGATAATAGCAAAATATTGCTTTTAGACTTATGCATTATTCATCCATAATAATAATAACTTGATATGATTATGTGCTACTGACACATTAGTACCTTGCACTTATCAGTCATAGCAGAAATGAGGTAGGGGAGTAAGACAGACAAATATAGAGCAGTGAACTAAGAGAAAATACTCACTTTTTAGTACCTAGATATAATTATTCATCACAGCGAACAAGTGTTGAGAAAATAATTTACACCCCTTGTGAGAGGGAAAAATGAAACAGAAGTGATTAATAAAAAGAGACTATGATAAAAAATGCTTGTAGTGGGTTCAGGTAGGCCTCAAATTAGCAGGCTCAGAGAATCTGTGTGGATTGGGAGACAGCTATCACCTGACTGGGTAACCAAGGAAATATTTCATACCAGATGACGCAAACCTAAGATATGTGTG
>JAOXXN010000001.1:105575171-105586312 GCA_026770055.1 Myrmophylax atrothorax | reverse complement strand
TAGATAGATAGATAGATAGATGGATAGATAGATAGATAGATAGATAGATAGATAGATAGATAGATAGATAGATAGATAGATGGAAACCATCTAACCACCTGATAACATTCTGCAATGAAAACAGCTCAGCTGCAGGAAGTGGATGTTGTTAATCTTCACTTTAATAAGGTTTTCACTTGTTCTTCCATAATATCCTCACAGACAAACTAATGCAGAATTTGGCTAATATCATTCAATATTTTTGTGTGTGCGTGTGTGCATGCGTGCGTGTGTGCGTGTGTGTGTGCGCGCGCGTGTGTGTGTATGTATTAAAATTGTCCAGGCTTTGGTGTAATTTAATTTTCCAGGAAAAATCTTGTTATTAATTCTTTTGACAAAATGATCAAATAAGCCAAAATCAGACAGAATGCACTAAAATGCAATATTTCAGTTAGTTCAGAGCACTTCTTATTTAGCAAACTTCTTTCAAAAAATATTTATCACTGCAATTCATAATGGGAAAATATCTGTTTAAATCACAAACATCATAGCCCAGAAATATCTTATCAAATTGGTTCTGCTATTGTTGCTATTATGTATGCAATAGAAATTAAAACACTGAAAGACTGATAGCAGTGGAATTAAATGACAGAGAATGGATTTCTAATTCTGAGAGTAGAATCCTATAATTTGGATCATTCAATTGATGATTTCTCAGTTATTATTTCATCATATTTTCTTATTATATCTCCTTAAAAAACATCTAAAGTGGTCCTTTCTGTAGTATAAGAACAATTAATCTGTCTCTCTGCTTGCCTCTTGAACAAATTCTCAACAGCACATGCTCTACTGACATTTTGAGACTTTTTTTCCAATATCTAATTCTCATTAGGTACAAAAATATGGTATTTAAATCTTTGCACCCACTGAGTATATCTAAGTGCTCCTTCAGTGTAATTCCTTCTCAGTAGCAGTTGACAACTTAGTTAACAATTCTAGTCCTAACTTAATGAACTAGCAGAGCCATGATATTTAAGAGGGATCTTTACCATTTCCTGTCCTTCAGAACTCATCTTGGGCTTGACATTTATATTTTAATGAGATATTCTGCATTTCTGATTCCTGCTCTGAAGCTGAACAGAGGTCTGACAAACAATGGAGGTTTATTTTAATCTTCCTCTTAATCTTAGAAAATGCCCACAGGAAGAAAAAGACATTTGTTTTTCCTTTTGATCACTGACTATGGAAAACATTTGGTTTTGTTGGGTTTGGGTTTGTTTTGGGTTTTTTTTTAATAAGATATTGTTATAAGAAAGTCTTAATGAATATCATAGATGCAATAGAAAAGCTTAGGGTAATTAATGTAGTCCATTTCCTGGATCGCTCCATTTCTTGTTACTATATAGAGATCACTTCTTCCTTTATATGAAAGGCCTTGTAAATATAAGGATGTGTGGGAAGACAAAAGCCTGTTGAAATCTTCTTCTTAAACTCACATCTTAGTTGTGCTTCCCCTTGAAGGCCACGCCTGGCCTTAACCTCTGAAGTGTCACCCATAAATTCTTAAATCCAAGCTCAAGAAATAATGGAAAACACTTTGTAAATCTGGAAAAGGATAATAGTCAAAAACTCCTTGTGGTTCCTGTGGGAATGCAGTAGTTGTTGACCAAAGAGCAATGTCCCTTATGACCTGGAATTTTAAGGCTATGGAAGCAACCTAGGACCCATATATTTCATTGTAATTTGATAAAATATGCTCTCAGTCACAATTCCCAGTTCACTTCAAGGAAAGGTTGGACTCATAATTTTATTAAATGCTTGAAAATTGCCAGTTTTGACCTTTAATACCATCTTTCAGTAATTGAAGGTATATTCAGACCCAGAGAATTTGGATTCATAGATTCACCACTGTTTATTATAAACTATGAGAGAGAAATTTTGGAAGTCAGAAAAGCCTTAATGAGACAGCTTGTAAAAAGACTAACTCACAAGAAGTTGGCAATTGCTTCTGCCAGTTCTGTGTGACCCTTATGAACTCTGCTCTCATCTACTTTAATAATTTATAATTAGTTACTCCACAAAAGTGTATCTTAAATCATCTCCCATGTAATGTGCTAATTGAGATGCAGATGACCAAAGATATTGAGTGACAATGAATATTTCATCAGCATAAGATCATTCTTTGTTTTCCCCAAATTCTCCTGTGAAACTAGATAGCATCTTTTCAAAAATGTACACAAAATAAGAGCACTAGCTGAGAAATGCAGAATTGATTTAAATGTTCTAGGTAATAGTGCTTACGTGCATTGTAGAAACACATTAAAAAAAAAAAGAAAAAATAGTGCTTATGTGCAATGTAGAAACACATTTTTTTTAAAAAAAAGGAAAAAAAAATCACTCCTCATGGCCTAAGACCTGAAAATGCTTCTGCATATTAGCTATGAGTTTTGAATATTTACATTAGATATTTCACTGAAAAAAACAAAACAAAACCAAAAAAAACCCCAAACACCAGATTTTAAAAGATGGATAGAATATACAGATGGATAGAATATCCATCCAAGATAGAGTCAGGCCCTTCTTGGTGCTGTTGGGCAATGGGCAATGGGCAGAAACTGATTCACAGGCAGTTCCACCTGAAACATAAGAACTTCTTTACTGTGCAGTGGTGGAACACTGGAACAGATTGCCCAGACAGGGTGTGGAGTCTCCTCACTGGAGATATTCCAGAATCATCTGGATGCAATCCTATGCCATGTGCTCTGGGATGTTCTTGCTGAGCAGGGAGGTTGGACCAGATGACTCTTGTGGTTCCTTCCAACCTGATCTATTCTTGGATTCTGTGATTATCACCACAACATCACTAATCTATAGGGCTAATCCAAGGTTTCCAGAACTCTCAGAGACATCAGACAGAGCTGAGGAGGGCTCTCTGCACTCCTTTTCCTGCCTGAAGCTCTGATCACACAAGTACTCCAAGCATGGCACCGCATGCCGTGGATTCAAGATCTACAGCAGAGACTGTTCAGTGTCACAGGGAAAAAATGCTGCCTTGGTAGACTCAGTTCCTTCTCTTCTCTGCACTGGCAGTGCCCATATGTCCTTTCTTGTCTCCCTCCCAAGGTAATAAATGCTCAACCATGTCTGCCAGCAGGCAGCTTCTGTCCAAGAGTCTTACCCAAGAAGGCTTGTCAAGGATGTTGGCAAAACAAGCAGATTCTGCAGCCTGAAGTTTTTATTATCTTTTTTATTCAGCTTCCTTGAGTTTCAGCCATTGGATCTATACGTAAAATTAAGTAGATAATTAATGATTTTTCCTCGTATTTTATATATGAATGGTCCTTTAATTGGAATAAAAGATATATAGAAGTATTTACAGGTAGATCTTTTTGAATTCAAAAAATAATATATTTACTTCAAAATCAACTCCAAAATATCAATTTGGACTGGATTCAACTTATATGGAAAAAAAAAACCACTATATTTTAAGCACTTCAGGACATAAAGGATTTTCTTTCAACATTTTGTATTTAAACTCCTGAATAATTAGTTTTTAAAGTTGTAATTCATATTTCAAGAGCCATTTCTTTCACTTTTTTTCACATGAAACAGAAAAATATCAGATTTTGATTCTCAAACAAATGAAAATCTTGTTTATATCAGATTCTAAAATCAGTCATAATTTTTGCACAGGTAATGAGGTAATATTGAAGGTGCCCTTCAAGCATGAATTGTCTCCTTATTTCTTCTGTAGATTTTGCTCTTATTTGTAAACAAATGTGCAAACATGGCTACTTACACACCTATTATTCCTACATGTGATGTCTCCAGTCCTACAGTCACAATGAACTCTGGAGAAGTGAGGAGGCTCAGTGTTGTTCCTGTCTGTTCAGAGACAGCGTAGAAATATCACCAAGACAAATATATGGTCATCTTGGATATGTTAAGGCTGATCTTTAAAGTAACAGTTGGCCTTTAAATTTGTCTTTTAAAACAATAAAGGTACTCAGATAGATGTAGACAGCAATGTCTTCAAAAACGGTCTGGAAAAAGTGGGAACACAATGTCAAAATTAAAAGATGAGATAAAAAAGAACATTTGAAAGTTTATCTACTAATGTTTTTAATGGAAACAAAAAGGCAACCTAGTATTATAGACAAATACAAAAGTATTATTAGGATTCCAATACTATAAATTACATATTATAACAACTAAAATATTCCTACAGAAACATACGACTTATTTTGAAATGATGGTGGGGTTTTGTTGGAAAAGGTATCTTGTAGAAAATGTCTCTGCTTGGTCCAACTTTCAATGTTTTTTCTTGATTATGATTGAAAGAAAAACATGTATATGTTGCTATTGAGATGATCCCCAATCTACTGTATCCCAAGAAATACCAGTCAGATAAGACTGGTTGTAAGTATGTGATTCATAAAGAGAAAAGGACTTGATCATAATGAAAAATTTTAACTGTTTTAATTTCTATTAGGGAAGGCCAGAAGTAGAACAGTCTATAGAGCAAATTATCAAAATTAATTAATCATCACTTTTGACTAAATAATCAAAAACAAAGTAACAAAACAATATGTGCTTTAGGACAAAATTATAAAATCCAAGGCTCACAATGGTACCCAGCAATCAGGGATCAAGAGCAACTAAACACTATCAAAGCACTGAAGGTATGAGAAAGACCAAGGAAAAGATTTCAGACATCCATCATTGCAATGGAAAATGACATATAACCCCCAAAAGCCAAATTGCTGATTCTTTATAAATCAGTCTTCACTAAAAAGGTCAGCTACTGACATACAGCTAGCAGAGTTACCATCAGTGACAGCACTGCGTGAGAAAAGGAAAGGTTAGGTGATGTGGAGACAAGAGAAATGTGTCACACGTGGCTGGACCTCATTGCTGCAAAAGTGGCTGATGAAATCTTAGAGCCACCAAGGACAATACAGAAAGAGAAGAAAAGGAACAGGAGCTGAAAAGAGAGGAATCATCTTTCGGGGAATATTTTAAACCCCCAGAATTCTTCTGGCAAAAGTCATAGATTTTTTGTCTTAAGCATAGAAGAAAATAGCACAGGTTACTTAGAAATGTATCTGAATAGACCACTGTAAGTGATTTACTAACAAGTAGATGCCAAATACAGTGATAAAGTATATTCAGAGACCAGTATGGGTAATTCAGTATAAAAATGGAGCATGTTATCAAATAGGGTCCTGATGTGATTTGTCCTGGGTGCACTGCCTCTTCACTTTCCTCCCTTTAGTGATCTGAAAGATTGTGTAACTATTTTTTATTTTCAGAACATAACAGAGTGGGAATATATTTTTGTTAGAAGGCTGGAATGGAGTACAAAATTACCTCAGTAAATTGGAAAATAAATGGTCTGAGTACATGAGGAGAACAATTAGTTAAATAGAATTCATATAGGAAAGGCTCGAAGACTCCAATTTGAACACTGAAAGTGTTGCAGAGCTGCATACTTCCCTTGATCTGTAAACTCATAGTGACTCATAGCCATACCCAAAACTGTTAAGGCCTTATCAGAACTTTTATGTCAAGAAAGACCAGTTTGCAGAGACTCTATAGAACAATAATGAGGATCTACAAACCCCTATAGACATCAACATTAGAGAGCCTAAGTCTGAATAACTTCAGGTACAGCATAGCACAGCACTGCACTCTCAGGCCAAAATCAAAAGCTGTGTCTGGCCAAAATCAGTACCTTATGGTGTAAAAAGAATGTAATATACTGTAGTTTTTTCAGAGTAGAAATTTATGTCAATAGAAAATAAACTTGTTTAGTAACTTTGCCAGTAAACTTGTATTCTCACAGGTCTAATCAATATTATCAGATGTTTGGGGGTCCTTTTTAAGCTTTGATAGATAATCTCTCAGTATGCATTACAACTCAGCAATAAAAAGAATAATAAAAAGGAAATGGAACTTAAAAAAAACCACAACAATATCTATTTAATCAGATATTATGAAAGATTGAAATCAATATAAAAGAAGATTTTATGTACTTAGCTCTGAAAAAGATGGTGTGCCTCCACTTCCTATTTTAATTACTTAGTTTGAGTGCCTGTTTCAAATGAAACCTTTCTTAAACATATCGAAGTTCCCTTCTCAATTACTCCATGGTCATGTCCTCCTCTTTATCATGTTGTTGCTAATGAAAAACAAAAGGCCCATAGAGTTTTCTTACATTTTTGTATCTTATGCTTGGTTATTTTGATAGCCAAGAGCTTAATTTGTGGCTGAGAATTTGGAAGACTTTCTTTCATTTTGATCATTTCTTGTTTAATATGGTGAAAGATCACATTGGGTCCTTGCTGGTTCTTTTCCCTCTGTGCATCCATTCACATCCTCACAGTTCCAGGAATGCCGTTTTCTTTGAGACTTCTTTTTTTAAATTCAGTTCAGATTGGTCTGATGGAGATGGGCTGTTACACCCACAGAAAGCAAGACTATGTAAAGCTTGCTGTCATAGAAAATGACACTAAGACTCTCTATTAATGTATATACAAGATAAAAAAAATAGTATATTGTTTTGTATAGCTGCTTTATGTTACACTAATGATGAAAGTAAAAACTAAGATTTTTTTCATACTTTCATAGGAGGCAAGTCAAATCATCTTATTACCTATACATTTGTTTGTAGAGCATTTTAAAAGAGATTTGTTATCTAAACAATAATTTAATAAGAATTCAATTCTTCTCCATGTAGAGTTACAGCTCGAGATGTCTGCATCACTCACACACTGCTTAAACTTTATGTTCAAAGTATTGGTGACAAGTTTGATCTCATCTAAGCTGTATGATCGAAAATTAAGTGAAAGAACTTGATTTTCTGGTTTGCTAGTGACTCCTAATATACATAAGAACTCTTATTTGAAATAAGAGCAGAATAGAACAATGTGCAAATGTGATGATACCTCTGAAATAAGTGAATTCTTGTCAGATCTGGCTTATCCATCTCTGTGCAACATTATGTCATACTTTAGAGACATTTGCAGAGGACACTATATCAAAAGCTCATTCAGCAAAAAGCCAAATCTTACAGACATGCAGAGGACTATTTGTTCTCCAATAAAATAACCTTGTGGAATCAACATTTGAGTACAGCCAAGCCAGGTTTTGTTCATTGTAAGGATTCTGCAGCATGACTCAGTGTTGAAAGGACATGCAGGTGTCCTACAGTGCAGGCAAGTACTCCAACAGCATACATTACACCCTCTCTTCAAGTTGTCCCTCTGAGTCTAAGGTCAGAGATATGGAAAACACAGTAGGATAAATACTTTAGAGAAGCCAGATATGACATTCACAAATATACCTCCTTGGTACACTGAGGCTTGTGTGTCACAACTGGTTTACACGGTTTGCAAAGCTGTAGTTAGCAACTGGAGGTTCCAGAAATGAAATGGTGGAGCTAGCCACGACTGCCTAGCTCAGTCTGGATCTTTTTAATCTGTCTCCCATTTGCTCTGCTCAAAAGAAGAGAATTTTGAGAATAGCCTTGGTAACCTTAATCACACCTTTGCCTTTGGTGGATTTACCCACATCACACCAGTAAACCCATCCTGGTGAGAATCAGGAGGTTACAGTACACATGGTCAATCACTTGAACATGGATTTATGTTCCCAAACTTGACTTAAACTTGACAACATTAGGATATCAGCCTAACAACACATCAACTCTATTTCTTCCCTTCACATCCAAAAAATTTGGCTGGACTGTTGGTTTTGCAGCATCACAAAGCCAGTGCTGGACCCTCAGTCCACATTTGTTTCTCAGACCAAAACCTTTCAGTTGAGCTGGATATGTAATTGCAGTGTCAAAAACTGCAAAAACGGTGTGAAAGAAAAAGCTGCCTGAGAGACCCAGAGCGACTTTTAGGATGTCCTTGTATTGTGGCTGCTACAGCTGAAGTATTAAGCCTTTCTCTTGCAGTGCCTTTGCTCACACCAAGGACCAATTCAGAGGCAGTTTAGGCAGTAAGTACCATGACATCTGTTGGAAATGAGAAAGAACAGAAAAAGGAGGAAGAGAAATGAGGGAGAAAGATGAGTAGGAAATGGAACCAGGCCTGGAAGTCCTTGTGGCAGTCCCAAAGTCCTTGGCATCAGGTACAGGGTAAATGGTCGACCCGGCATTTCTGTGTGTGGCCTTCACTGGATCCATCGTCATGGAAACAGAGGTCTATGGGACAACTTTCCTTCAGATGCTTCAGACCTCAGGTTTCCAAGAGTATTCCATACTTGGGACCAGACTGAATGGAGCCAGACATAAATCCCCAATAATGCTCAAGGGTTACTTTTAGGCAATACAGCATCAGCTGCTTCAGTTTGCTGACCCACTTCTACAGCATCACACTAGGAAATAATGTTGGCACACCCCCAATGCCCTTCTAGCTACACAACTGTGCTCTCACATTGCCACTAGTTAGGAAAGAGATAGAGCTCAGTTTTAGAGTAGTGCTTTAAAATACTCTGTCAATCATTCATTAAGTAGCATTTAGATCATTGCTTTTAACAGCTACTCGTATCTGCCATGAATTTTCCTTTTGAATCAAGTTGTATTTTTGTCCTTCAAAAGATCTAGTGACAATATAATCTGACTTTATCAAATCTCTTCTTCTGATAATTATGAATAAAATATTCATCATTTTCAATAATAATTCAAGAGTTTGGTACAAAAAAATGCAACATAAATACCAGTTTGAATTACTGATATTACTAGTTATTTATATATCATGTTTACATTTAAATTTTCATGTGTTCTCTATTACGTATAACATAGCTGGGTTTTAATCAGGGAATTTATTTGTTTGCCAAAACTGTTATGTACCAGAAAGTTTTAGCAAATTTTGGAGTTGCTTTTTTAAGTGACCTACATTTATATTGGGTTTTGGGGGGCTTGGGGTTTTTTTGGTTTGGTTTGGTGGGGTTTTTTTTGTTTGGTTGGTTCGGGTTTTTTTGGTTTTTTGGTAGGCTCAAAACTGCTGACTTATTAAAAAACTTTGTACTACCTCAGTGTAATAGTGCTAACTTTTATTGATGTACAGCCAGCAAATGAAACAGCAATTACCATCTGCATGTGTTGGTACACTGACAATCACAGCTTTGTAAACTAGCAAGTGGAGATTTTAATTGGCTATTTACCAAAAAATTAAAATAATTATGACAAAGAAGAAGAAAAAAGACTTTCTGTATTTGCAAAAACTGTGAAGACTTATGACATAATTTCCTTTCTTCTCATTTTGGATTAGTACTAGAAAAATATTAGAACTACTAGTAAAATTAATGCCTACTATATTTTTTATATATTAACATAGACAAAATAAGTTCAAAAAGATTTGTTTACTTTTCCAAAGATTTTTCTTTTGAGCTTAATAGTAATCCCTGTCATCATAAGAAAAGAAAAAAAATATTATTCAGCTGAAAACATTGACAAATATAAAATGAAAATATCTAATGAATTCATTTGAAAGCTATCAATATTAAATATTCTAACTTTAATTAATAAATAATGTCCTACCCTGAGAAAAGTTTATGCTCTAAATAACCTTATGTCTTTGCTCCAAAGGATGACATTATATCCTGACTAGAGGAGTACAAAGGCTTTCTTTTAATGGATTCTGATGGATACAGCCCTTGTTGAGTTGGAAGGGACCCACAAGGATCATCAAGTCCAACTCCTAAGTGAAT
Source organism: Myrmophylax atrothorax (assembly GCA_026770055.1). NCBI lineage: Eukaryota > Metazoa > Chordata > Aves > Passeriformes > Thamnophilidae > Myrmophylax > Myrmophylax atrothorax. The sequence continues at coordinate 105,576,613 of JAOXXN010000001.1, read as the reverse complement.
GGCCCATATGGGAAATGAACCCACAACCTTTGCATTATTAGCACCATGCACCAGCCAGCTGAGCTAATTGCATTCCCCTTCTTCGTTAACTAATTTCACAAGCTTGTTTTATTCAGAATTAATTGGAGAGGGGAAAAAAAAGAGCCAGAATACCAGAATACAGAGAGAGGGGGAAATTGTTGGGAAGTGTTCCAATAAAAAGATGTGCTGATAACATAAGGAAAAGAAAAAGCAGATGCTGGAGCCCTCAAAACTAACAAAATATTCACCCATTCCTGATGATCATTGTAACTGAGCCAGGTCAGGGCATTACAAAATAAACATCTCAAAACACGCATCTGAAGTGTGTCTTTCACCTGTTTATTAGTTTTTCAGAGAAAATATCTCACAGCAAAAGAAAGTTATTCTTTCTCTCCTGTTTCTGCTGAGACTTATCAGTTGCACAATCAGCTTAAAGAGAGATGATTCTTAGCTGGTCTGTCTTTTCATGGATTCGTTGCATACTCCTCACTGCTTTACACTGATACAAATAACAGCACAAGTTTTAAACAATTCTTTTAGCTGATACTGCTAGTTAAAAATGGGGAATCAGTTAAGACTGATATAATATAAAATTTGAAATGCTTGGATAGTATCAAGGGCATCTCATACAAATTTTATCCATTTTGCCCTCCCTAGGAATAGGTATTTTTCTCTTAATTATGGCCTACAGTAACATAATAGAAGATGTTCCTAAATAGATAGTGGTTTAAATAAATCACATGAACTGTCCTTTGTTATGGGCTCTATTAGGACACATACAGGTTGAGTGGTTGTCAGGGTCAAATAAAACTCCATTAGCACCTCACTGTAAGTGCACAGGAAATCTTGTTGTTCAATATCTAACTGGTAGTGCTCTCTCCATTTTTCACTAATATCATGGCCAAATGATCTCTGCTGTAGTGATAAAATATCAGAAAGTTCTTCCCAAAATGGATTGACTGAAGTTTTGATCCAAAGGGACTATTTCAGGTAATTCTATGTTAGCTGTTCTCCAAACACCATATGAGATTTTCTGCTTTTTTCTTACTTTATCAAAATAAAATTGAGGGTGGATAATTCAGTATTTTGTGCCTGCATAGTTCTGACAATCAGCAATATGCAGTAAAACCCTTTCCTCAAACACCAAATTCTGTTCACAGTTATTTAGCAAGGTTTTGACAATTATCTTGTCGTATGATCACAAACACTCTCCTTTCCTCTCTTTTTTATTGTTTTCTCAATTGTGCTTCAAGAACAAAAGAGGAAAGAGAATGTGACATATTTTTGATGTAATGAAAGTTTATTCCAACAAAAACTGTCTTATAAAATACTGATTTTCACTTAGTGCTTTCTTCTTAGAGCACCTTTCAAAGAACTTCGGAGGAGTTATCTGAAACTTGAATAGACTTCATTGCCCATTT
>JAOXXN010000001.1:105562876-105575071 GCA_026770055.1 Myrmophylax atrothorax | reverse complement strand
TTTAAGCCACCACTTTAACAAGCTCTAGAAATAATGTTAGTTTCTGAGACAGCGTTTTTTATCTTAGTGTAGGCACCAAGTGCAATACCTAATATGTTTGTGCTTTTGGTTTGATCATAACAGACTCATTCAGTGCTCACTGGCTATTGTGCACTACAGCGTACATTGATTTTTTTATTTATCTACACATTTTAAATTCAGACCTGGAGAGCTCAGTAGGACAGTGATATGCTGCAGCAATACCATTGCTGCACTGTTTTAACGGCTTTCAATATGATTACACAAAGATACATTGGCAAGGGTTCTTATGACCAGTATTCCATGGAAAATACTCATAGACTTGGACCTTAAAATTCAAGTTTCAATTTGCATTAATTCATTGCCACAAGAACAAAAGGCATGGATTCTTCCTATGCTTTTAGAGTAAGGTGGTGCTGTTAGTAGTTGCCAAAATAACTGTCAAGCTCTGAATTAGGATTGACTAATAACAGACTTTTTATGGCATACTATGGCATCCTGCAGATTTAATATCAGTTTGTGCATGTTTTAATGTGATGAGTAAGTCTTCTGAATTATCAGGATTTAACCTAGTGACTGCATACAACTATTTATTTCTAGTCAAAGTTATAAAATTATAGAATCATAAAATGGTCTGGGTTGGAAGGGACAATAAAGGCCATCTAGTTGCAACCCCCCTCCCATGGGCAGGGACACTTTCCACTAGACCAGGGTGCTCCAACCCCCATCCAACCTGGAACCTCCCCTCCAGGGATGGGGCAGGCACAGCTTCTCTGGACAACCTGTGCCAGTGCCTCACCACCCTCACAGGGAAGAATTATCTTGCCATATCTGATGTGTGAGATACATGATGAAGATAAAAGAACAGTATTACTCTAAAGACTATATTATAATAAAAATTCCTTTAGTTTCAGGCTGCCTGATCAATCTACACCAACCAAGTATTTCCTGATAGTAGCTATGCAGAGTAAGTGTGAAAGCAACTGAGTCAGTCAAAAACTCTTGGTGCACAATCCATTCCAAAGTAGAATATAGACAAAACACTCAGGCCAATCTCTGAATTAATTTTGCAGTTGATAAGAAAAACTCTTCTGATAAAATATTTTGAAGCTGTCAATTTCTGTGTTTATTTAGCTATCCAACTAGCAAATCTCAAGTAACTAAACTGACTTCTACACTAAAGAATAAGAGGAAAAATTGAGATCCTCATTCATGTTAGTTATAGAAGCCTCTGTCAGGAGAGATTGATTCTGGAAAGCACTGTGCACCTTTCTGCTCTCTATAGCAGTGAGATAAAAAAAGGCAAAAAAAAAAAGGAATTAAGGGGTCTCCTTCAAGGTATGACTCCAAGACGCTGGCATAAGATGTTTCTGGCCAATATCTTAGGTGAGTGGTGTTTCAGACTGTAAACATAACAGATTTGAGGATGAAGAGCAAACCACTTGGAGTTATTTTTATATACATACATACATGTACATAAGATCTAGTTCTAAGTTATGCTATTTAAAGAATACAAATATAAAATTCAATTCCTCATCCAGGAATTTACAACCAGAGAGATTTGAGACCTGCAAGTCAGAGATAAATTTGTAAAAACAGGCTTAAAGAAAGGGATACTTTCTAATTAGATCTGTTTCTATTAGCTTCCTTAGGAAACACCCCTTGTGTTACAAGATATCATTCTGAAACTGAGTATAAAGAACCAAAGATGCATTTTAGTGGAACATAAGGAAAAATAAGCAGGTCTCAGTCTGAAAGTAAATTTTTGATATGGCAAAAAACAGGGTTTGTATGCAAATCAGGAAGAAGGTAAGTAGAGATGGGAAAAAAAAATTGTAAGAGCTATTACTTCTTTTCTATGGCCCACAATAGGAAAAGAAAAAAAGTAGACCCAAGATACTCTCCCCATTAAAAAATTGAAACAAATGTCCAAACCTGAACACCAGAAAATGCTTCAATGTCATTGTGCCCTCTTTATCACTTCTATTTTGTTATTGCATTGCTGATTTTAGCAGAGTTCTTTCTGATTTACATTACGGTGAGAACATCAGGTTAATGTTGGATCTAATTTTCTTTTCCTGGTACACAATTATTTAACCTACACTGTCCTGCACATGAGGCTATGGGTTCTATTTTGGGAAAATGGAAATACAACTTTTTCTAGCTGAATTAGAACACTCAAATTGCTACACTGGATCAGACTGAAGGTCTGGTCAGCACCGTATCGTTTTTCTGGTGGAATCAGGAACTAGATCTGTTCCAGAGTATAGGGAATATACATTAATATTCTTCTTTTTCTTCTGTGTTCTTAGCAATTTCAGTATGAGCCCTTCCTGTACAAGGGGTTATACCCACACTTCTATGTATAACAGTTTTTCATGGATTTTTCTTCTAGAATTTCTCTTCTTCAACAAACAACTTATATTTCCATCATCTACAACACACTGGACCAGTAAGTTCCATATTTACAAGGAAATGGCGTAAAAGTACTCTGTCAAAAAGTACTACCTTCTGCTTGACTTAAAACATCAACTAGATAGTTTATTTTAATAATTTTTCATTGCACATCTTGGATCTAACAGATATCAATGTTGTGTAAACCTGGCAGCTACATGGTCTTTTGTGACAGATCAGTCCACAATATATAATGAATATCAAAATGTTGACACCTCAAACACCTCCAGGTTGTTCATGCTCCATAAACAAAAACCCATGTCACTTGATTCTTTCTACACTGGGATATGGAGTTGCTTTACTCAGAATATTCAAATAATTTTTTTATAGTTTTATGTAATACTTACAATTGTATTATATTTGAAAGGGCTTGGAAGTTACCTACAAAAATAGAAGACTAATCTATGCTTTAACATATTTCTGGCTTTAGAATATTAAAAAGAAAGTTAGGTGTGTGCCCACTGCTAATGAACATTAACGGACTAATAAAATGTAGTTAATATAACAAGTCTACAAAATATTAATTTGTGTATGTAATTGGTTATGTAAAGTTAGGTAATAATGAGAGAAGTGTCACCAACAATTTTTTTAATCTATATTAAATTTTAATGTTTTTCTGTTTGTATTGTTCTTAAGTGACACCGTGCAGAATGACTAAAATGTGCAATGTGAAATATGTAATGTATTATTGCACAGAAATTGGATATTAAGGAAAAGAAAACAGAGAAAGTAAAAGTATCTTTTGTGTAAATAACCTGTCAAACTTTAACTTTTGTGTATGGTTATTACCTAATATTTTAGGTAGATCATATATCACAAGGAGAGTATATATCACCTATGAACTTGAGACCTCCTAAGAGCCCGTTCCACCACCAACAAAATCAAGTATCTCCCTTCTAAACAAGGAAGTCATTAAAACCTCTTGATGGACTTATTTTTTTCACTTAAAGTTTGTTTTATATCTTCATCAACAAACATCATCATCATCTGACTAAGACTTGCTCATCTACCTACAGCATTCATTGTAAGATGGACTTAAATTTTACAAGGTTGCATTTGTTTTTAAAGACTCCTACCAAGGACTCTTAACAACAAGGCAGATTCACCATATTAAACTAATCTCCCAAGTAACTCCAAATTAATTCTGATGCAAAGAAGAGACACAGAGGTATTTCATTTCTAGTTGTTATTTTGGTGACATGTTCTGGATATCTACAAACCTTAAAACCTTTGTCATTTTGTTTTGGTTTGGTTATTTTTTTTCCTCATTGATACAAATAACTCCTTGAACTAGAGCTTAGTTCAGCTGAAACTGAAGGTTTAAAAGGGCCTGAGAATCTCCGGAAACTGTTAAGAGTCTCCAAACTGTTAAAACTACCTCACATTGTATATTCTCTCTCAGAAGTCAAAAAAGGCATTTCTGAATTTGCTTACAGAGGAATACACTATCGTTCCAGTTGCATGAAGTGCAGGCAATAAGTGACCAATGAGGATGACACCCAGTCTTCTCCAGCATAAGCAGTATTTACATGTTTGACTGCTTCCTCATCTCTAATCTCAACAGTCCTCTGCCTTGGAAATCAAAGAGCAAATCCATGCTTTTCCTCCCACAATGCATTATACATATACTAAAGAAAGGGGGGAAAATAATCAAGAACATGCAATGTCTGGTGGATGCTTTTCTGGTGTTTTACACCATGACTGACTGGTTGCATGCAATGAGGGAAAGGTGTGCCATAGGAAAAAAAAAGGGGGATTAAAAAGGAGAGAAAAGCAGCTCTACTTCTGATCTTCATCCAGTTTCATCAGTCTTGAATGACATCTGCAAGCTATCATAAAATCATTGCAATACACTCCTTCAAAGATACTTGATGGAAGACCTCTGAGAATGCAGGGGGCTGAAAACAAGCATGTTAGTGCTATGGAATCCTCATGTTGTATAGAGGATTTCTGTGCACAATCTAGACTGGCTTCCCTGCCCTCTGCTTGCATTGCTCTAGAAAAGGGGGAACACTGACCTCCATGACATCACAGAAATCTTACTCCATCATCTGCTCTAAGTAAATTGCAGCTGCACAACCCCCTTTCTCTTTGTGCAATGTTATCTGTAATGAAAATCATTTGTGCAATGCAAATCAATATTTCCAAACTTTTATCCGGTGAAGAACTCACAAATTGCTTCAACTTGCTATGGAAAAATTTACAAATCTTTCTCTCACTAAAATTTTGAGACTGAATCTGCTGGAGCTGCCCAGTCTACTGGAGACTGGTTGTTCTAGGCTGAGACAAAGGACTTGGATATCTCATCATTATCTCACAGTGAAAGCCTAGTATGAAAGATTCATGCACATTCACTCACCAGCAGTTAGTGGTGATGGTCTCCTTTTCCATTTATGATGCCTTACTTGTCACAGACATATTCTGTCAGTTTACCAGTCATTAAAGATTTACCTAAATTTACCTAAATTTGTTAGCTAGTGAGAGAACTGTGCATTAAATATGCTACAATTGTCATGTGGATGAAACACATTTGTTCATTCCTTCCCCTCTGTCTCTTGCTCTCTCTCACATACACATTAATAAAAGTCTGTTAAGCAGATGACAGTAATAGACAAGTTTAGGAACTCCTGCTTATTGATCTGCTATCTGAACATACACACATAAATAAACTAATATACCTATAGTTTTAGCAATTCAGTTCTTAAAAATATGTATGGGAATGCTATGGGAAAAGGCATGAATGGCACACTACAAGTCTGTGATGAAATTAAAATTTAATTAGTGGTAATTAAATTGTTATCTTTCTATGAAGACCTTTATCCACTGCACACTACCATACCATTAATATTTGTGAATGTACAGATTTAAAAACTTTTCAATGTACTTAAAAAAACTGTATTCTGTTTTTTATTCCAGAAGATAATTTGAAGGCAGTGGAGTGCAGTCATGATAGTGCTGGGCAGTGTTTTAGGATACTATGGAAAAAAAGTGGTGCAAGAATTTTTTTTTTATTTGTACTCTCTTGTACTATGTCTTCTTTTTGTGTCTGCTAAGAGCAAAACTGTCTTAGAAAAGAAACATTCCCGTGTCTGCTGGACCATGCAGAAATACAAAATGTGAATTGATAGATTGAATTATTTAGTGGCCTTTTTTTATGGATTATCTGTTCAGAGCTACACTAGTGACAAAACTAACTTCATAAAATTCTTACATTTAAGTGACTTTGATAAGTTCCAATGCTTGGATATAATGGACTGAATGCAAACTGATATTTCATGAGATCATTAATAAAATTCTTTTCTGACTGTCAAATAAAAATATGGCAAGCCTTATGATATGATGGTGGAATGCTTTGTCATTTTACAACTGTATTGTGTGTGACCATAGATTGAAAAGACAGGACTTCCTTTGTTTCCACAGTATTTCTAAAAACCTGTGGAACAGGAAAAGATTTCTGGCTAGAATGAAAGCAGTTCCAAAGAAGAGCTACACCTTCGTGGGAGTTTTCTGAGGGATGAAAGAATTCACATTAATCATGGATTCACACCCTAGCCTTTTAAATAAACCGAGCAAGGGCTGAGTTTGCATATACAAACTAAAATGATACACAGTGTGACTTCTCTTTTCTATCATGTTTCATCCCTTGATTTTACTATAGTGAAATATTTTTAATAGCATCAAATAATTACAAGATGAGCTTTTATTATTTTACGATGTGTTTTATCAAAAGATTTTAGCGCAAGGTTTGCTGAAAAAGGATATGAATTATTGAAATTCTTGAATGCTACCTTATCAATAGGATAAATCTGTTTTAATTTGCCTCATTTACATTTTAACATTAAGAATTTCATACACTCGGTGTATATGTTTGTTTATACAGTATTTTAAAATGCTTCTAATTTTAAATAAATGTGTGTATTTTTCAGGTGTAATGATAATCACTCCTAAAAGCAAATCACAATCAAGGGTAATCACCAACTTGCAATTCAAGTAGCCAGTCACAATCATAATTTTTAAAAGATTAGTATTAAAGAATTTCTCTTGGAAGTTTCTAAGTAGTCTTTTTATGTGGAAATAAAAAAAAACACAAGTTTTTCACTGGTGATACATTCACTATGCTCACGCTTGTACAGCATAGCAACTCACTTTATGAAGGGATATCTGCTGATGTGTGATATAGACAAAGCCACAAATAATCTCTGAGCAGCTAATTCCGGTTCTGATAACAATCTGGTCATGGATAGGGGACAAGCTCTGTTGGCTTCTTTTATAACTCATATTTAATTCCTAAGCAATCATTTGTGAATACAGGCCAAATATCAATAACTAAAGCATATAGTTGTTCTGAGCAGACTGCTTTTCAATCAATTCTTATTCTCTCTTGTTTCTCAGATCTCAACATCAGTGTTGAGATTGGTAGGTTTTCTTACAACAAAACATCAAAAGATGCACTGGTTGAAGCCCAGTGCAATATCTAGCACAGGAAAAAGTCAACTCAGATGGCTGTATTTAGCTTAGGACATTTTGTTAAAACAAACGTAACACCTCTAAGAGGTTTTCGGAACTTAGTGTTTACACATTTAAATGTCTTAATTATAATGAAGTAGCATATTTACATGGTTAAATTTAACGCTTTTCATTAAAAATTTTTCTAGCAGATCTTATAAAACACTACTAAAATACTGTGAATTTCTTATTTGAAATGAAAGTTATTCTGATGCCAATGCAAATGTAAAAAAAACTAAAAGTTGGTACAATCTATAATGCCAATATTTATTTTGTATATTATCTGACGACTATGTAAGAACATCAGAACTTCTTAACTTTATCATGATGTCTGATTGTGTGCTGCTTACTCTATTTCACATCCAATATTTAAAGCAGAGGCTAATTTTTTTTGTAGACCATTTAGCACTTTTGATTCATGCTGCAATTTTCTTACCTTCCCTTACTTTCTTCACATCCAGATTTTTCACACGAGGTTGGATGATTCACTTTAGGAACTCTTTGTGGCTGCAAGAGGTAAACTTTAGAACTTGTTTTGAATAGGTTTCCAACACAAATAAATGTTCAAAGTTTACCAGAGGTTCAACTATTAAACAATATTTGACTTCATAAAGAATTACAAATTCTCATTGGATCCACATATTCCTATTGGCTGCAGATCCACAGTTTTAGACATATGATTCTTGCTTTTCCCATGACTACATCTAGCACCAACTTGAAAGACTAACACAGAAAGTAATCTCATATCATGATTTTCAGTCTTGGAAAATGTCTACCATAAATTTTAAAAGTGAAGATTATTAATCGTCATTTGCCTCTTCTCAATCTACATTGTACTTTAGAAAATATAATCATCTAGGTTTGCTTTAGCATAAAATTTCAGTGATACTACCAAAAGGTAGTAGTTTTAAGAAGACATTTATTAAAACATTCCACTTCTTTTGGACAGCCAACCCAAATTTTAAGGATATTATTCCAGCATATTTAAACTTCATAAAAATTGAAATTAATATCAGACTATCTTCATATTTTTCCTCTTGGTTCTCATTTAAAAATATTTTGAGGATACTGTATGGGATACTTTAACTTTGGTTTATTCTCCCATACATGATTCATATTTTCTTCAGTCATTGACGTCAAACTGCTAGAGTGACTCAGTGCCAAAACAGCTTTCTAACAATGAAAAGGGGTTTAAAGAAACAAAACAAAACAAAAAACCCAAAACCAAACCACAAAAAACCTGAATTTCACATCTCTAATTTACTACTTCCTTCCAGGTTTCTCTGAATGTGTGAACTTTCATTTTGCTTCCTTTTGTATGAGTGAACATTTAAAATTAAAAAGGCTTTCATTGTCTTTTGTGTGTTTTATGTCCACATATGACAAATTTAATTTTCAGACAATAATTGCAGAATGAAAAAATAAATCCCTTTTTCTCCTTTTTATTATATGCTTTTAATGTTAAAGAGAAAAGTAACCAAGAACTCCCCAAATTACTGTCCTCAAGCCCAAAAGATCAACTTACACAAGAGCAACTTTTGCACAGGGGCAAAGGACTAAGAAGTTAAAAAATCTTTCCTTATAACATAGTAGGCTCTGACAGTTGAAGACATATAGATAGATAGATAGATAGATAGATAGATAGATAGATAGATAGATAGATAGTGATAGAGATAGATATAGATGACTTAGAAACAGGTATAAAAGACAGAGACAAATATTAGGAGTACACTTACATCATATCTTCACTTCAAATCTCTAATTAATATTGTTTAGATACATCTGTGCATTTAAACAAAGATAATGGTCACTGGCCAAGAGGAGCTTGTATGATCATGGTTGTGTGGAGCTAAATTGAATAATTGTCATTTCCATTGATATTTCATGTCATGTTTTACCAAGGACTTTTTCAAATCCAATTTTTTTTAACCTTTACCTTGTCAGTTCTACACTACAAGAGCAAAGGTGCTAAACTGGTGATCTACAGAATGACATATGGATGCAATCCAGCTGTTAAAAAAAAAATCAAATGCTCTGCATAGGTTGATATCCTTCTTGCAGAAAGATATCCTTATTGTAGAGAAAAGACATGTGTGCTATTACTTTTTTTATTTTATAAATTTCAGCAGGCATATTTTAAATTAGACCTCATGGCAGCTCTGTCAACACAGACCATCTGAATACCTGATCCAATATATTCATCATATCTCATAAACATTAAAATTAATCTTAAAATATTGAATTTCTTAAAGTAATGCTTAAAAAGAGAACATGTGAAGCACCTCAGCTGTGCAACAATTCATCTTAACACAAAGAAAAAGTCTCAAAAGATTAACTACCTCATTCCACATATTGCATTTATAAAATATTCACCTTTTTCTGCAGAAGTCAGTGCGTGAAAATATTTTAGATGAAAATAAACTATAGAAATGCAGCCTGCACCTGAACAATACTGCTCTTTCAACAATGCAAACCAGAAGTATTTGAATTGTTAAACAACTTTTTTCCCCAGCTTTAGTATTTACCCATTTTCTGAGAGAAGAAATCTACTGGGAGATAGTAGGGCTTTTTGCTTTTATGTATCATTAAATGTCAGAATGCAGTGGAACAATCTTAGCCATTCAGAATAAGGAGATGCCATGGAATTGATGATCTATAACTGCAAAATGATTTCTTAGGATAAAGGTTCACTATTCATTCTTTGAATAGGGTAACCTGATTTGAAAAACAGGCTGTTTTTACTGCTCATGTAAAGAAAACACTTGGATTCGACTGATAGGGGTAAAGAGAGGAGTCAGAAGACCCAAATTACATGGTTGAGATCAGATAATTGGCTTTTCAAGATGAGCTTGTTATCATACAGATAAACAGCTGCTGTGGCTCAGAGATTTTGGTGGCCTCAGAGAAGAGCTACTGATGTAAAGCAGTTAACAATATTTTTTATTCTATTGCAAAACTGGTCACACTGTGAGTTTATGAATCATAGAAACACAGGATTTTAAGGGTTGCAATGGACCTTAAAGATCATCTAATCCCAATCCTCCTGTCATGGTCAGGGACACCTCACACTAGACCAGGTTGCTCAAGGCATTATCCAACCTGGCTTTGAACACTGTCTGGGTCGGGGCATCCACAACCTCTCCAGGCAACATGTTCTACTGTCTCACCACCCTCACAGGGAAGAATTTCTTTCTAATATGTGACCTAAATTTCCCCTCTTTCAGTTTGTACCCATTCCCCCTTGTCCTGTGACTAATTTCCTGATGAAGAGTTCTTCTCCAACTTCCTTGTAGGTCCCCTTCACATATTGGAAGGTGCTATGAGGTCTCCATACAATATTCCCTTCTCCAGACTAAATAACCCTGACTTTCTCAGCCTGTCTTTGTAGGGTAGGTGTTCCAATCTCCTTCTCAACTTTGTGGCCTCCTCTGTACTTGCTCCAACAGGTCCATGTCCTTCCTGTGCTGGAAACCCAGAGCTGGAGGCAGCACTGCAGGTGGGGTCTCACCAGAGCAGAGCAGAGGGGCAGAATCCCCTCCCTCCCTTCCCTGCTGCCCACACTGCTTTGGATGCAGCCCAGGACATGGGTAGTTTCTGGGCTCCCAGTGAACATGGCCAGGGTGTGTTCAGTTTTTCATCAAGCATCACCCACAAGTCTTTCTCCCCAGGGTAAAAGTGGCAGGGTTGAGCCTGCAAGCTACATCCCATCTTTGTGGCAACGTCCTTTGATCAATACTGTTTGTATGATAATGCAGGGTCTACTTCTGCAGTAGCTGACTGTATGCCATTAACAGCAGACATGATAAACACATACTATTTACATAGTAAACGTTGCCTGTTCAAACTGGAATCCACTAACTTTTGAAAATCCATGCTAATTCAAATTGAAATTGTGTCATATAAAATGCATTTTGTTTCCATTAAACTTTGTTAAAAACAAATCACCCTTAGTGATCAGATTTACTTTTAAAATGAATATATAATTCTTTTCGAAATCACTGAAACATTAGTAAATTCATTTAAAGATACATTAGTTTTGTCTTTTTTGATATAAACTTTATTCAAAGATTAATTTATTTAGACAGTTGCTGATCATAAGCAGTCTGACAGAATTTAGATTTAATTCTGTGCCAAATTTACATCTCAAGCTTACTTTCTCTACAGAACTTCCTCATTGTTCAAATCAAATTATATTATTTTCTGAACATAAGTAGTCAGGCTGTATGTAACAGACACCTATATGTTTCAGGGGTAGAAACCGCCCCACAAAATACTTTATCTATACTATGGTATGAATTCATCAGTAAGGAATACAACTTATATTAAAGAGTAAATCATGAAGAAAATTTACAAAAAGAAAGATAAATATGCGTATGTATTGAATGTAGTTTTCAAAGAGCTGCCTGACAGGCCATGAAGAACCCCACAAGGAAGCAGGTGGATATTTCCAAAAGGAAGCTGAGGAATGTACAGAATTGCACTGAAGAAGGTTCCTGATGGTGACGGCAGTCCCCTGACTGTAATTGCAGCTCATGGAGAGGATCTCATCCAGGAACCACTTTTCCAACAGGAACTGTGGCCCATGAAGGTGCTGTGCTGGGGAGTCCTTTCCTGAAGACTGTAGCTCACGGAGAGGGACCACACCTGAGCTCAGAAGTATTGCCAGGTGAATCATCAATTCACAATGCAGTTTTCTATTTTCCTCTGATGAAAACCCACAAATGACCATCTATGTGGCCCTTGGAGGTTGATATGATGATTGTCTAGGGCAGTACTAACTCTGAACTCTATGACACTATGAATAGAGATGTAGATATTGTGTTCTCATTTATAGCCACATACACAGCAGCAATGGGCATTTATTTCTGTTGCATTTCCTATTTTGCATTCAATAAACTCAAACATTTCTTTTCCAAGAGAACCAGAAAAACTCCAATATTCACCAGAGTCTCAGGTGTTAGTGTTTATTAGACAACAGTATTAAGTCCTATGCCACTGGAGCCAAAACTGAATTCCTGCTTCTCATTGCAGGTAATGCACCATCAAGCATGCAAAACATCAATGGAACAAGTGAAAAAAAAACTTGGGGAAATGGTGATTTTTAAAAATTATTTTAGCATATAAAGCAAACAGCAAATACATGGACAACACAGGTTACCTACCTGTAGCGTGTGACAGTGTGTGTGTAGATCTCCTAAGGTCTGAGGAAATTGATAA
>JAOXXN010000001.1:105536734-105553256 GCA_026770055.1 Myrmophylax atrothorax | reverse complement strand
CAAAAAGTCTGATCACACATATATGAAACAACTTTGGGCTGAATACATAATATATGCAATTAGACCTTTACATGAAAGGATTAGAGTACAAACCATCAACTCTCATGACACTACCATCTGTACAATGTATATTTGAATATTTTTGTTTGTAATAGGTGATGAAATATAGGAAGTTGTGCAAATGGGATTGAATGTGAATATTGCTGTATATACCAAGTTGGGAAATGTTTGTAAATGTTTTGTGTTGTTCTATAAGTACATGCCTTTATTAAAATACTTAGTTGTTGCTTTGGGTTTCTCAAGAGTAGCATAAAGAATTATGAGCATATCAATGAAGATGGCAAAGATTTACATTTCAAATACTGATAACATTTTTTGTGCATCTCAAACATAACAATGTGTTCTGTTAACATCCACTTTGAATGAGTCTTCTTAGAGCCTACATTATATCTTTAATAAAGAAAATAAAACAAATCAAAACAAAATAAGTCTTTCCCTAATAGAAACAAACTGAGAATAAGGTGGAAACAGCATGGCAAGAGTTCAAGGAAATGAATAATGGTTATGTACCTTGTATGACACTTCAGTTTTTCTATTAGATAAAAACACATGGACACAGCCTTTCAAACAGGCTTTAACCTGTTTAGTTTAAGAGCAATGTTTATGAGAAAGGGAGAATTTGTCTGTGAAGAAGCCTTTATCCAAGGCCTATGTTTTACTTGGTACTTATGAGCTACTACACTCAACAAAGTAGGTTGGGTCCAAAAGAAGTCTTCATTTATAAAGAACTTTTGAAAGAACTATAACTGTACAGACTAGGATTCCTGCATTATCAGTCTTTGATTTATTACAGTTTTCTTTTAGGAATCTTGCAGTCTTGTATCAATGGTCCTGATTTAGAGGTTTTGTTCTGAAACTCATTTATTTGGATTCCTCTGGAAGAGTGCACCTTTCCAAGCCATAAAAGAGATCCAAAGATTGATTTTCAAGGTCAAAAGCTGTCTATCTATACATCAGGGTCTCCTTTCTATCACTAATTTCAGGAGATGATGAAAGGCACCCAAGGAGCCAAAAGACAAAAAATTCTGGATAAACATAAGCTACAGTAGCCTCAGAATGAATCTGTTACTTCATGTGGAACGTGAAAAAGGGTTCATAAATATTCACTTGTCTGAGCTGCAAAAAACTGAAGAGAGTCTGGAAAGACTCACAAATGGGAAAACTTAAGAGGGAAAAGTTTTGTTACTCTTTATTTCAGTGGGTTGTGTTACAGCAGTGAAAGTCAATAGACCAATTTAGAAAATAGAAACTGAATGACTGTATCATACTGGACACTTATTGAAGGTAACAAAAGAGTACAGACATAAAGCCCTCTAACCCTGATACTTTACCACTGGATTAATAGGGCAGAGTGGTGCTTCCAAGCAAAAGGAAAAAATCAGATTTTATTTTCTGAAATGCTAAAAAATTATGATCCATACTTGTGTTTTAAATTCAAATCCCAAAGTTCTGTTGTATAATACATCACCACAAAGCATTGAAAATATCTTGTTCTGTACTTCCATAGCTAATCTCTTTTAGTGAAAAAAGTGCTATATTTTCCTATGTATAAACCCAATCATACTGCAAACTTTGGTTGAACATAAATATGTGATCAATTTAAAATAGGCTGAATTTGTTCAAGTCCATTTAAAAGGGATCGTGTGGCTCACAAATGCAATGAAAATATTAAATATACACATAATCTTTGTCCCTTCTGAGATTTATGAAGACTTAAGATCACTGCCATCAGTTTTGAAAGGAGGAAAATAGTATGAAATGAGGAAAAAAAAAGTAACAAACACAATTAGAGTAAAACAAGAATAGCTAAAATCAAGATTTTTGTGGAGACACAGGTAAAGAAAAAAATTAAGACATTTCTGTAAAGTATATTTGGTTTATGCCTAGATTAGAGGGGAAAAAAAAAAAAAAAGGAAGGGTGCTTCTTAGATACTCAAGGCAGTATGTAACTGCTGGGAAACATGCTGTTGACCATAAACTACTATTCTAAACCCATAGCCCGAATATTTAAAATACTTCTTCAATACTGAAAGTTCAAATTAAAAGCTCCCTGCTGTGATTGTTTAGTTGAGACCAGAAATATCTTGTCTTTAAAATTTCTTAAAATTATCTTTTTAATTTTTTTTTTTTGAGGTGAACGAGTCAAAAAGAAAACAAGTTTGAATCAGAGAGACAATATATGGTATTGGTCCTGAAAAAGAATGTTACAGTATATGCAATATGCTCTTTTTTATCCTTTTAATGAGGCGGAAAGGACTGTCAATAATGACACACTACATAACAGATCAAAGGTATCTGCAAGTTTCATTTGCAATTAACTTGTCTCTGTAACTCAGGTTAACTTTCTTCATGATAGTGAAAGGTCATTAGGAAACTACATTTTGAAAACTCTGCCCTTACAAAAAGTTTAGATTAAATTAATCTCATTACTTCATATAAGGCTGTAGGAAAGAAGTTTTGAAAAATAGGTACTTTTCCACTCTAAAATTAAATGTCATTCATTTTAAGTTATCATAGTACCTAGGATAATAGCGGAAGTGTCATATATTGGTAAAAAATGCAGCAGATTTGAAATGCAAATTAATAAACAATCCTAAACAGATTTTGAAAGTGACCTCCCTGACTTAAAAAGCACGTGTTCCACAAGACCAGAAAAGTGTTCTTCAGAAAACCCCAGAGATTAAATATGAGACTTTGTATAAAAGTCATCTAAAATTGTATACAGTTTTGCTGCTTCATTTCTGTCTTACGTCCTCCTTGCTTACCACTGCAACATGGACTTAGATAATTCCTTTGTAGAGAGGCTTCTAAAAAACAGGTCAGGTGTTCCTTGAATAATAACCTCCATATGAGATAAAATGGTTTGGGTCACTGAATTGAGAATCCTGCTTATTGTACATAAATGGCTCATGTAGTCACTTAAAGAGTATCTTAAAATAGCTACATTTCTGGCTGCTGCATCTTGTTTGAATTTCTCAAGGCTGTTCCAGATCCTCATTCCATTGATTGCTAGAAATGTCCTTTAATTTCTACACTCAATTTATCCACTGAAAAATTATGCTTTTTTATTGTGTCTGCATGTTGGTTGGTTTTTCTTCCCTGCAAACATTTGCCATAATGATACATCCATATAGATCAATGATATTTGCTCAGCGTTTTTTTGTCAGACAAGGAAAGTTAGCCTATTTTCTCTTCTCTCTGTTCCTGACAATCATTATAATGACATTTTTGAAACCAAATGGCTGCAGCATTCTAGCTTAATTTTATTTTTCTTAAAATAAATAACAAAATATGAAAGACACCCATATCCTGGACAGCATCCAAAGCAGTGTGGGCAGCAGGGGAGGAAAGAGATTCTGCCCCTCTGCTCTGCTCTGCTCTGGTGAGACCCCACCTGCAGTGCTGCCTCCAGCTCTGGGGTCCCAGCACAAGAAAGGCATGGACCTGTTGGAGTGAGTCCACAGGAGGCCAGCAAGCTGATCAGAGGGATGGAGCACCTCTGGTGTGAGGAAAGACTGAGAGAATTGGGATTGTTGAGCCTGGAAAAGAGAAGTCTTTGGGGAGACATAATTGTGGCCTTCCAGTGCCTGAAGGGAGACTACAAGGAAGATGGAGAGACTTTTTACAAGAGTATGTAGTGCCAGGACAAGGGGCAATGGTTTCAAACTGAAAGAGGGTATGTTTTGATTATATATCAGGAAGAAATTCTTCCCTGTGAGTGGTGAGGCACTGGCATAGGTTTCTCAGAGAAGGTGTGTGTGCCTCACTCCTGGAAGGGTTCAAAGCCAGGCTGGATGGAGCTCTGAGCAATCTGGTCTAGTGGAAGGTGTTCCTGACCATAACAGTGGAGTTGGAATGAGCTGATGTTTAAAGTCCCTTCCAACTCAGGCCATTCTGTGATTCTGTGGTTCCGGGAATTCATCTCTACTTTACATATTGTTAGTAATATACTCCTACCTGTAGTAGAAATATCAGTACTGAGTAATAAGGATTTATATCTTAAAAAAATATCCCTCTTGGATTTTATTACCCTTTAAATATGAATGACAAAAGCGGGAATTTCTTTTTATACTAATATTTTATTAATGTAATATTTTTTCATATTTCTAAAATATATCTATTTTCCATGCAAGAAAAAAACTCAACAAAACTATCAAAAACATTATATCATAACAAAGTTCTTCAGAATGACTGTTGATTATTTTCTCACAACCTTAAGAAGCTCTCTCTGCACTTCAGAAGATGACACCAATTTTAGTAACCATCTAGACGTTTTCTTGTTTTAAGGCACCTGCTCAATAATTGTGGCATCATGAAGAAAAGTTTCTTCTTTACTATAATATAGACAGGAAACACAACAAAACTGACTATTTTCTTTTTAAATGGAGATAGATTCCTGAATGGCAATAATTTATGTAACACACGTTTTATGTATGTTTGTGTTACTGACTGCATGCTATGAGTATGGGCACAGAGTAAGGGAGGTGTTACATTTCCAAAGAAAATGAACTTGCCTTATACTTGCTGGCTAGAAAATAAACATCAAAACTATCCTCAGAAATGTAAAATGAATGGTTGCAGGTGCCTTGCATTTGACCAAAACTGAAAGACAACTATATCTTCAGACTATGTACTATTTGAAACAGAGCACTCTACTAAACATACGTTTTTGAAAACAGTTTTTCAGTGAAAACATTTGCATTTTTTAATGACACTGAATTTATTCCACAGTCTATGAAAAATAAATTAAATCAGGCTCTCCGCATTCCTCTCTCACTGTTCCAATGTGCAAAGGTTTCTGCAGACTTTCATGTGAAGCCTCTGCATTGATTTCCTTTGTATTTATAAAGTTCAGAGGAAAACAGTTCTGACAGGAGGAAAAGAAGGAACGTGAAATGATTTGCCTCTAGTCTTTGCATTCCCTCAATACCTGATGGAATGGAAGAAACAGGAGATACTGCGTCAACATCCATTATATCTCCCAGCAGAATGTTATTAAAAAAACCCAAAAGCCAAACCCAATAATATTCGCAACAGAGCACCCTACAACACATTAATACATTTTCGTAAGATAGTTTACATATTGCATCTGCCAGATCTTGTTGATAATAAACCACGGTTGACTCACGTTATGTGGTGGTTTGTGATTCTCAATGCTTTTCAGAGCTACAGTTTAAAAAATGTAATTTTACATTTGAACTCTCAGAAATGTGTGTCATGGCATTCATCTTCATTTACTGAATGTGGGATTAAAAATCAAGACAAAGAAATAATTGCAAGAGAATGTGCCCATATTTTGCAAATAATAAGTAGGCAATAATATTCCCAAAGAATCTACATGTACAGGAGGCTATTAAAAACTCTAGGACTAAAACCAATAAAGACAGATTTCCAGCAAGGTTAGTTAGTTATCACAGTGCTTTTGGGAGCAATGTATGACAGAACTTCTTTGTGATTTGGTGCTTTTTTCCAACATAAAATTATTTCCAGCTTCAGAAATGCATTTTTTTCATAAAATATTAGAAGAAAAGGAAAACACCTATGGAAAAGGGCATTTCAAACTGGCTTTGATATGTGCCTAGAGATAAAGTGAATTTTATAAAACCTATGACAACTTTGGAAACCTCTAGTGAAGACCTACAAACTGTCATAAAAGATAAGATGAACTGAGGTGATAAAGATCACAGACAAGAACAGAAACAAATGTTGCCCTTGGAATTGCATGATGGTACAAGGACTGAACGAGGTGATTATATCAAGGAGCATTTGGAAGTTGTCACTTTCATCATTTCCCTTAGCAGTTCTCTGCAAGATGGCTACAGCTCAAAAATGATTCAAAGACATCATTTATCCTACCATGAAAAAGTGAGGTTTTCATGCTCTCTCTGTGCTCTGTCTCCCTCTCATGTTCCTAACATATGGGCCATATGCAAAACCTGCCTGAACAGCCCTAGCAACAATCCTCATTTTGAGGAATCCCTGAGCACACACCTTCTCTTAGTGCACTCTCCAGCCATTACAGATTCATAATTTGTGGGTGAGAGCGGCCTTTGGCTGGTCTAAACCCTTTCCTCTCACATAGAAAGCACCGAAGAAAAGGAACTGAAATCCTTGAGTGTGAGAGAGCATCTGAATTATTTTGCCAACTGCAGCTCCACAGAAGAAAAAGCAGTGACGTGAAAGGCAGCATCAGTTCACCCCCTTCAGAGATGAAAGTTATCTCAACATAAGTTTCTGGTTAATAAACCCCAGAAAACTGTTGACGGATGTAGGAGAATCAGCATGGTCATCTAGCATCTTACTATAATATGAGAAATCTTCAATCAGGATGAGCAAACTAATTTTTATTTCATATTCACATCTAAAGAAAAACTACAGCTGCTTATCCGTAACTCTCTCAGAGCCTTTGCTAAGATCAGAGTGAATGATAGAAGCAGAGATTGTATTTACAAAGCAATGTTGCTGGTTTGTTTGTTTGTTTTTAACTAAATGCAAACCCACATGTTTATGCAATGCTGGCATCTTATCTGCCAAAAATTTAGTTAAGAACTTTTTAAGTATAATGGGGAAAATTATAATTTTTACTGCAGTTTATTACAACTTCCTTCTGTTCTCTGACACCAAAACAGAGTACAGTTTTACTGACTGGGTGACTACTTTCTGATAATTCTTTTTCTTAAATTAAATGCCTTTTGAATAATCTATTCAACAAATTGGGGTTTTATTTCTTTTTTTTTGGAAAGTGTCACTGAGTTGTCACTTCTTAACAGCATACCAGCGACCATAGTTGAATTTATAGAAAGTTATAATGTTAGATAAAACTACCAGTGGTTTTACTAATGGTAAAGTGGAAAGTGATTTTAATAGTTACAATTTTGTTTTATTCTAGTTATTGGGTGTACTGTTTTGTGGGTTTACTTTGCAAACAATGACTCTTCCTGGTTGTAAAACTGTATCTTCTCCTAGTAAGCTTTTTCTGTGAGCAAAGTTAGAAATGCTTTAATCTCAAAATAGGGAGGTGACATTCAACCTCCTTCCTATGCAACAACAAAAAGGAAAAAACTATACTTTATAGCATATTCAGAGGAATGCATTATCTTGTCTCAGTCAAAGATACTCACAGAGACTGCCAAATATTTAATTTACTGCATACAAAACAGATAATGAAATTACTCATAGTCATATGAAGTCACAGTAAGTAAATAAGTATGTGTTGTACGGCTGCGTTTTATTGTACTATTGTGGTAGCTTTAATTAGGCCTCAAATTAGCAGGCTCAGAGAATCTACATAGATTAGGAAAGGCAGGTATCACCTGACTTAAATAACCAAAGAAATATTTCATACCAGATGACGAAAACCCGAGATACGAATACAAGAGTGGAAGGTGCTCACTCAGTTCCATTACGGCTGAAGTAGAGGCAAGACACACAGCTGCTGTCTTGCTAGAGTGGGCCCTGCTGCTGCTGCTGCCACTACTTGTATTTTGTTTGAGTTTCAGGGAAGTAGAAACATTTTGTTGTTATACTTTCTGTTTCTGGTTGGGTGTCTTTTGGGGTGCTTATAGATCTAGAGTGATAGAATCTGGTTTTGGTGGGAAGTAGAAAATTGTTGTTATATCTAACTTGTGTAAGTGTGTATTATATTGTAGTTTCCTTTCATTTTCTCATTTTGGTATAAATACATATAGTTAGTTTAAGCATAAACCTAGTTTGAAGTTTTTTTTCTTTTGCTCCCTTTTCTCGGTGGGGGTGGGGAGGGAAGCTCTGGCTCTGTGTTGGGCAATTGGCATTTTGCCAGCTGAACCCAAGACAACTATAAAGTTGACCTACCTACCTATCCTGTGGTCATCTATCTAGAACACCAAATGTTGTATTTTCTGAGATTGCATTGAATTATTATTTAATCTGTTTAAGCCATTAAACCAAATAATAAAACTGTCTAGATAATACCATTGAAGTTTACATTTTAATTTTGAAGATAACATAACAGAGCACTCACGTCACGTGTTACACTCTGTTTCAAAAATGCATTCACCTCCTTTAGATGTCCCACTTCACAAAATAAGCTTTCAGGAGGAGATCTGTATGGCCTAGAAAAAAAGAAATGCACAAAGGTTATTCAAACTTCCTTATCTGTGTGGAACTTAAAGGGCTCTTTTTTGAGAAGGAGCTGAATAGACAGATGGGGAATGAGAGGCCCCATACCAGGATATCTGAAAGCTGAGATCCACAAGATTTTGCCATTAACTCATTAATTCCTGGTACAGACATTGCCTTTCAGAGAGCTATCAGTACAGTCAAAGTTACTATGATGAAATATATTTGTCCCTAGCTGAGAAACTGATAATTTGCTACTAAACCTTTTCTGAAGAAAGTATCAGGTTCTTTATTCTTTTAAAGGTGCATTTTTATTTGATGTTAAGAATTCATTTGATAAACCTTTAAGAGAGAAAAGAACTATTCTGCATACTTTGCCTTTTACAACAGCTACTATCCCTACAGAGATTATCAAACTGCTTACCAGGCTTTTTGTCACTTAGTATGACTAAAATACTAAAAGCAAATATGCTTGAATTTTGCATCTCTTCAGAAAAACAATGTATTTCAAATAACGTGATTAAACTGGTTAAATTTAAAGTCAATCAAAACATGCCTTCAGTGCTTGGAATTAGACTTCCATGTATATTTGAAAAAAATTTATATGGACAATGTGACAAGCAGTGCTTCATGAAAGTAAAGTGTTCAAGAAAGTACAAGTCCTATCAACTTCTCCTTGCTTGCCATGTCATATATTTACTCTTGGAAATACCAGTTATTATTTAAAGAATCTGCCTCCAAGTGATTATTATTAAGTGTGAAAATTGCTCTAAGCGCCTACAATTATATCCAAGAAATAAGGATATAGCTTCTTGTTTCTAAATGCTAATATATTCTGTGATTTATACACTCTAATTTGTCTGTTTACCTAGTTTTGGATTACACAATATTTAGTTCATCCATTGTTTTATTGGTTCTCTTCTTTAGGTTACAGTTAATTACACTGATATCTTGCATAAATAATTAGGTATTTCTGTATCTATTTCTTCCATTGCTTCTTGTTTCTCAACTATTTTGCTCATGATAAATAGCCTTTGTCACATCTTTTATGCAATGCCTTCTGTTCCTTAACATTCCCTCATCCATCCTCTCATGTATTACTTACCCCTCCTACCTTTCTACCAGCTCTTCTTTCCTATATTTATCTATTAGGTACTTACAAACCTTCAATAGCCCTCTAAGGGAAAGGGGACCAAAACACTCAAAAAGTTCTACAGTATCTCTCAGAAAATCTGGGGGGGGGGGGGGGGTGGGAAGAGAGAGAGAGAGAGGCAGGGAGAGCCAATTTTTTATAACTTGTATTGCCCTTGCTTTTTTACAAAAGACTATTTAAATTTTCTACTCGTTTACAGTTTCTGTAGGAAGAGAATGGCTTTTAAATCCAGTTACCCAGACAAAGTTCAGCCACTTATTTTTTAGAGTCATGTACAAAAGCTGAGATTGCCTGTCCCTGATCTATTTAAACACAAATTATAATAGGAAAGGTGAGTTTGTTGCCCAGGCAGGAATGTAGAGCCCGTTCCCTACAGCCAGAGCAAGGCCTGTCCAGCAGCCCCAGCACTGGGTGGGGAAGGCTGAGGCCAGGAGGGATAGCGGGGTTTGTTCAGGGATGATCCACCTTCCTTGCCATGGATCTGGGGAGGATTCTCTGTGCTGAGCAAGGATTTAGAAGTGGGTGGGAGAAACCCAGGCAGGAGCTGCCCACAGGTGGGGAAAGAGCAGGATGTGGCAGCTGGAAACCCACGGCATTGCTGCCTGGAGGAGGAGGAAGAGGAGGAGGAGGAGACAGGATCCACCGTGGATTGTTGGCTCCTTCCCAGCCAGGGATTTTGCATCCGGATCAACCTCTGCTGTGGGTTGTTTTGTTTCCATTCCCTGCTACAGATTCGTGGTAGAGAGTTCTCAGTTTGGGCCTTTTTGTGTGGAAATAATCTGGGACACACAGGAGGCAAAGGGCAAGGCAGGACGTGGATGGTGCCGTGGGTGGATCTCCTGATGGGATCCATTTGGCCTGAGGAGACACTGATTGCATGTAAAGCTACCTCAGTAATTGCTGCAGATCATTGCTGGGAGATCATTCCTTGTTTTGCCCTTACATAATTCCCTTTCCGCCCTGTTGGGAAGCCTTTGGAGACAATCCCTGTGGCACAGCCTGGAGGGCAGGGATGGGGCAGCAGCTCACGGAGCCTCCATGGAGCTGCTCCTTAATTACTCGTGTTAATTGGAGCTGATGACACAACAGAAGGGTGTGCAATCAAAGGCTGCCTCGGGAGTCACAGGCACATTTATCCCAAATTGTCTCTTGCTCCAGGGGAGAGGCACAAACCCGCTGGAATCACTTGGCAGTGCAGGGAGGGAGTTGTGCCCCCACCCCACAGGGCAGAGCAAACTGTGCCTGTTTGCTCAGCAAACAGCCCGGGGCCATCCCTGGGAGAACCACAGGGAGAACCACAGGGAGAACTGCCCACATCCCTGCACAGACTCTTCCAGAGCAGGTGGGTGTGGAAAATCCTTTGGAGCGACTTAAACCAGTGAAGTTACAACTCCCTGGATGCCCCAAAGGTGGGACCTTTGTTATTTTCAGGTTCAGCTCCTACTAAATAATTACCTGCTGCTTCCAAGGGATGATCCACACAGGAATCTGGAGCTGCAGAAGGAGCTGGGAGCTGAGTTTTCCTAAACACTGGAATGGGACTGAATAAGCTCAAGTGTTTACATTGGTCTTCTTGCCTCAGTTTCCAGTACCTTTATTTTTTTTTAATAAATTGTAGCAATGCTTTGACTTGTTTAGAGTCAGGGAGGGGAACAGCGATGGAGCTTGGAAATAGATCCTGCTGGAATTGTTAGTTTGGGAGGTTCAGCCCCCAGATTGCCTCCAGATGGGAATATCTAAGCCATTCCTTGCTCATGGATCCTGTAAAGGGCAGACTCCTGTCACCCCAGAGAGGTGATTAAACCTAAAACTGGAGTTCTGCCTGGGCTTTTTGCCTCCCTGCCCCTTTCCTTTTATCTCCAACACCTGAGCTCTGGGCAGAGCATCCCTCCCAGGATTTTGGAGCCCTTCCTTGGTGTCAGGTTGTCCCAGCCCCGGTGCAGTTCCCCAGCCAGGGCACTTCAGCTCCCAGAACTGTGTCCCAGTTGGAATGTGGCACAGCCACCACCTCTGGCAGGGGCACCAGGGCTGGTTTTGGGTGCTCTCCTCCCTGGCACACTCTGCTCACCCGTGAGAGCTCCAGCCCAGGCACCAGGTTTTGGGGTTGGTGCCAAGCTTTAAATCCCCCCAGAGCTCAAACTCCTCCTTTAAACCCCTACCCAGAGGGCAGTTCTGAGGGCACTGAAACGCTCCAGGTGCTTTGGGGTTTGGCTGCCTGGATGTACCTGCAGCAGCTCCTCGTTCCTGGTGGTGTTCCTGGTGGTGTTCCTGGCTTTGTCCCTCCCCAGTGCCACCAAACCCTGGGCCCTCTCCCTGGGGACAGGCAGAGCAGCTGCACAATGTCCAGCCCCTCCAGCTCATCCCACCAGCGGGTTAATTAATGTATCCCTGGAGCCCCAGACTCAGCGCTGCAAGATAGCAAAGCTTCCCATAAAATGCACGGCTTCTCATTCCCAGTATTCCCAGGGAACTGCCTCTCCTGCTTTAGGAACCCAATTGCCCCTGACAACAGATTCCCCTGAGTTTGTGACGTTCCTTCTTCCTTAATCCCCTCGTTGTTCACTGGAATATCCCAACTGGGAGCTCTGGTTGCCTTGCATGGAAAAGGAGCAGCCGCCCTCCCCTCGGATCTGTGTCCTTTCTGCAGCATTAACAGCCCAACAGCAGCAAAAAGCCACATTTGGGTGTAAATGTGTGTCTGCTCTCGGGGCTTTGCCTTCCCTTAGACCCAAACTTTGCTCTGGAAGAGTCAGGAAGGGGCTGTACCCGCGAGCACGGGGCACAGTCCAGCCCCAGCCAAATCCAGCACTGCCCCCGAGTTGTTCCAGCCAGGAGGGCGGGGAAAACCCCTCCTAAAGGGCATGAGGAGATGAGCCAGGGGAGTTGGGGGCAGCCCTCTGAGTGGTGCCCACCCTTCCAGGGGAGCTGAGTCCACAGCCCAGTCCAGGGGCAGGAGGATCCCAAAGGAGTGGGCAGCCCCCTGTGCCAGGACAGCAGGGCACAGAGCAGGGTGCCCCTGGCACGGGAGACATCCCAAGGTCCCCCTGGAAGAGCAGAATGTCCAGTTGAATGTGAAATGTACCTCCTATCCCCACGTGCTCCTTCCCTGCCCCAACCAGGGGTGTTTTCTGCAGTTTCTGCCTGGCAAGAACAGCTGTTGGGTCCTGGGGGAACTCGGTGCATGGAATGCTCTTCCAGCACTTCCCTGGACTCTGCTGTGTCCATGCTGCACCCTCATCCGTGCTGGCAGGAGGGGAGGGAGCTCCTGTGCCCATGAGAGCTGCATGGAGTGGGCACAGGGAGGGAGGGAGGGAGGGAGGGCAGTCCTGACCCTGCGCTCGGCCCTTGGTAGACTTTGTTTACAGTTAGTCCAGTGTCGGTTTGTAAAGTTTAATTTTTAGCACTTTAACTGTGAGTGTACAAACTGTAGTAGGTGTACATTTTCATTTTAGACCTTTGGAAGTTTGTAATAAAAACATTTGAAAAACCCCTTGTCTCTCTGTTGGCAGGTTTCGATCCTTCTCCACAACCCCCTTTGAAATCCTGGTTGAGCAGCAGCTGAGATGTAAAGATGAAATAATTGGGTGTCAGGTTTGACAGCACTTGGAGTTTGAGGAAGGCCCTTCCAGCAAACACAAAGCTCCCCACAGATTTTGGGCTCCTTTCAGGAGAACAGAGCGCTCAAACCACCAGCATTCCATGAGCAGAGACAAGCAAAGGGCAGACAGGTTTGGGAGCAGCAATGCCAGGGCTGTTGGGGTTTTTTTATTGCCAAATCAACCCTGAGAGCAGGATGAGTGATTTATTTTCAGTAGCTGTCTGGCATTTGGGTGGGTATTGGTTGGCTGGGGTTGGGAGCCTTATGTTGAGTCTGGCATGGCTGGTGATAAAACAGCTCCTGGCACTGATCACAGCTGGGGCTGGTTGAGCACGGGGGGCTGGTTTGGGCCTTGGTGGAATAAATATTCCAGGGATGAAGCTCCACAGGAGCTGCTGGGAAAGCCTGAAGTTGTGCAGGGCCACGTGGAGATGGGAAATCAGCTCTGTCTGGAAACATCAGCCTCACAACCAGAGAGTCTTCAGAGCAGGAGCAGGAAAAGCCCTTCCTGGGAAACCCCCCAGGGAGGAGGAATCTGGGCTCCTGCCATCTATCTCCCCTTTAGCAGGTCCCAAAGGGGTGAGAGCAAGGGCTGAGGAGGAGATTTGAGTCACCTGCAGCTTGTTTGGCCCTCTCAAAGGTGGTTTGAAGACCTGCAGGTGAGGAGGGTGGGAGGAGCAAGAGAAAAGAGCAGCTGGGAGAGGGACTGGTCAGAGCAGAGGGTGAGGGAGGGTCAGATCAGGCCCTCGGGCTGGGATTAACTGGGATTAATTAATCACCCTCATGCTCCTGATGCACCTTAACACCCTGTTTGCTGCTTTGGGTCCAGCTTTGCCTCTCAGCCCTGCCAGCTCATGCCCTGGTTTGCCATTTCTTCTCCAGCTGGAAGGGAGAAGAGTGTCTGGCCATGCACAAATCCTAAAAGCAAAATCAGAGAACCACAAAATCAGGGAATGGTTTAAGTGGGAAGGGACTGCAAGGATCACAGAATTCCAACCCTGACACCTCCCACTATCCCAGCTTGCTCCAAGCTGTGTCCATCCTGGCCTTGGACACTCCCAGGGTTGGGGCAGGCACAGCTTCTCTGGGAATTCCAGCCCAGCCCCTCCACACCCTCAGAGGAAAGAATTTTGTCTTGTATTTATTCTAACCCTACTCCAAGAAATCCTTGGTAAGAGAAGGCCAAAACAAAGTGGTGGCAATAGGAGGATCTTTGTTAAAACCCATTTTCTCTGGGTGTTGTGTCCAGCTCTGCTGCCCCTGTGCAGAGGGACAAAAGCAGCGACCCTTGAGCGTGACCATGTGCTGGGATTGCATCTCCAACCCCTCCCTACCGGTCTGACTGGTTCTTGTGATAACACTCCAGGCACCTCTGACTGATGTGCAGTCTCCAGTTTCACTGCCTGTGCGTGTTTGCTGCCTGAACACCCTCACCCTGCTCCTGTGGTCCCACCAGCACCTCCTGCTCCCCCTCCATCCCACAGGGACACCACAGGAAGGGAGAGCTGCTTTGTCCTCACCCACCTCTTTGGTTTGGGTTCTATCAGATCCCACCAGCACCTTCTGCTCCCCCTCCATCCCACAGGGACACCACAGGAAGGGAGAGCCGCTTTGTCCTCATCCACCTCTTTGGTTTGGGTTCTATCAGATCCCACCAGCACCTCCTGCTCCCCCTCCATCCCATGGGGATGGCACAGGAAGGGAGAGCTGCTTTGTCCTCACCCATCTCTTTGCTCTTGGGTTCCATCAGATCCCACCTTCCATGGGAAGGGTGGGAGCCCCTTTGCTTCCCACCCCATTTGTCCCATCACTGCCACAGCCTCACTCCAGCACTTGGATGCATTTTGAAGCTGCTGCCTCTGAGTTCTGGCAGGCTAAAGAGACTTCCAGAATGTCTCCTGAGGGAATGGATGCTCAGCAGATTGGAGGTATCCTGATACCCGAAATGGTGGGAATACTGAAGGAGGATGGATCTGCAGTGCCAAATGGTTGCCAGCCTCTTCCCAAGCTGCTGTAATACAGTATTTTAAATATAAATAGAGATATTCTCTGCTGCTTCTCACTGGTTGTTGGCCCATGGAGGGTTCCTGCCTTTTGGAGAACGTGCTGAAAAAATCCCTTAAGGCCCTGAATTGCACCATAATCCAGCTACAAATCCCACCTGGAGTCTTGTCAGAAGCGAGACGAGCCCCGACACACCTCTGAGCTCCTTCAGAGCCCTCTGATCTCCTCCCCTGGAAATGCTGCCATCAGATAAGGCTCAGCCCCTGCCAAAACACACACAGGACCTGCCTGGCTGCACAAAGGGGGATTAGGCAAAGCCAACCTCGCTCCTCTGTTTTGATTTTTGGAGGGGAACCAGCTCCTTGTGCTGGTTCTCCCTTGCAGGGGGGGTTGAGGCTTTCATGGTGGTCCCCAAACCCTGAGCAGGAGGTGCTGCCAAGCCCTTGGGGACAGTGGCACTGAAGGAGTGGGGTAAGTGATGTGCTGGCTCGTGGAAGAGCAATAAAATCTGGGGGTAACCAAGGATTTGGACCCTAATGAAAGAATTTGGACCTCCAGTGACAAGGTGAGAGGGGACAGCCTCGAGCTGTGCCAGGGGGGATTCAGGCTGGACATCAGGAAGAATTTCTTTATGGAAAGGGTTGTCAGGCATTGGAAGGGACTGCCCAGGTTGGTGGAGGAATCCCCATCCCTGGAGGTGTCCAAGGAATGACTGGATGTGGCACTCAGTGCTCTGGGCTGGGGGACAAGGTGGGGATTGGGCACAGGGTGGTTTTGGAGGCCTTTTCCAAGCTCAGGAATTCTGGGATTCTGTGCCCATGATGCCAGGACAGGCCATTTGGGCCCAGAGTGTGTTCAGACCACCTGGGGTGGCTCTTTAGCCTGAACTCAGCTTGGAGCAAAAGGGACACTGGTTGGGGCTGTGTCTGCCCTGCTGGTTATTGATGCAGGAGACAATTCCCAAGTGCTGGAGATGCTTAACCTCCCACAAACTTTGGGAAGGTGCTGCTTTTCCTTTGGAAAGCAGATCCTGCCTCCCTCCTCCAATCTTCCCATGAGATGTCATCCAAGATGCAAAAAAAAAAAAAAATAAACTAAGCAAACCTGCAGCAAGTGATTCATTCTGACTAAATTTAAACCACTTATTGTGGGGAGGGAAAAAAAAAAGGGGGGGAAGGAACTGGGATTCCAGGTTTAGTGAGCTCAGATTTCAGCAGGGATTGCTGGATTTGTAATGGCCAAACTACTGATTTCTTGGAACTCTCAGCAGGGTTAAGCAGCATTCCAGACACTCAGGGCCATAAATCCCTGCTAAGATGTTAAGCAGGAGAAGGTCTTTGTAGGAATAATGTTTAGCTGGTGAGTGATCCCCGTTTGGGGGGTGCCAGTCTGGGAGAAGGGCATGGATCCATGTGGGAATGTCCTGGTTGGGCATCCAGGTGGTGTTTGCTTGAGTGTTATTGGCACTTCTTGTAGGTGGTTAGGAATGTTTTATGTATTTATTTGGATAAAAGTGTTGGAGAGGCTGTTTGAAGGGGCTACAGGAGAGCTGGAGAGGGACTGGGGCCAAGGGCTGGAGGGACAGGCCCCAGGGAATGGCTTCCCAGTGG
>JAOXXN010000001.1:105511335-105524888 GCA_026770055.1 Myrmophylax atrothorax | reverse complement strand
GTAAGTAGATTTGATCCTTGAGAAAAACAAACAAACAGAGGAATACACCTCAAAAAAGCTCAGGAAAAGAACATGAAAACCTTTGGAACACTGCAGTAACAACCCCACCTTCTCCTTGTACACTGTTATTAATAAATGCCATGGTTGCAACAACAAAGCCTATAGACAGAGCAGTTTAACAAAACATAGTGAGGCACATTCTCTGATCCGAAGGATACACAAGCTCAGCAGCACAGTCTCCAGTGGGATCAAAGGAATGTTTGACTGAGAAACCTTTCTTCTGACAATATTGTTTGATCTATGTCTCAAGGACAGAAATGTTATTTCCATTTTCATGCTAGAAGGACGTTCTCATAAACAAATTGCTGCAGATCATGCTATCATCCAACTCATATTTTGTCCCTGATTTAAGGGTAGGTGTAGCTCATAATACAGAGTATTTTCTGGTTAGACTAGGGGGTAGAGAAGTCCAGTAGTTATAAATTTGAGAGATAATCAGTAACTATAGCAACTTGCTAGTTCTTAAAAAGAAGGGCACTTGTATTTGAAAATGACTGAAAAATATATAAATACATCTAATTTCTATTAGCTATGAGAAGAATCAACTAAATCTTTAATTTGTGATAATGAACTTTTGGTCTTTTATTTTGATTAGTAGTATGGTATTGACAAGATGATTTTAGCAACACATTCAGAGCTAGTTTAAGGGGTTTGATTGTTTTAACCACAAATTGAGTCCCCCTGTTCCCCAGACTGGCCAATCACCTACATATTTACTTTTGGTAATTTAAAGTTCAATGTTAGAAGCAACAGAGTCAAACAAAACAGTAATTTCTGTTTAAAATTTAGTAGTCCACTCAGAGTGGTAAATTAACTGGTGTTTTGACATGTGGAAGATTCAGAGGCAAAGTCCCTGATCTACATTGTTCAGGTCCTATTTTCACTTCCCCCCTATGCCCTGCTTCTCTCTCTCTCCATTTTTGTTGAATAAAAATTTTGTCTTGAACCTGAGAAGAATTTCATATCAATTTTTAATCAGCATGACATCTCGCTGCATAAAACGGGTATTTTATTTCACTAACTAGTATTTTCTATGATAAAAAGGTTTTGTTGAGAAATTCCAAGCAGGACTGTTACTGGGTTTCAGCTACCCAAACTCTTGATTTAGAATTATGCTTATGAAACTAATCAGAGCTTAATAACAAATGTGCAGATGAACTGACAGATCTGGGTGAACAATTCAGGACACACAGAGAGAGCTGATTGGGTTAGCTCTTAATTGTTAGTAAATTATTCACAAAGTAGTGTTGATTTTAGAGTTGAGATTTTTAGTTATTGAGAGCTATGTAGAAGTTCAGTCATTAGAAACAACAGTCTGTAATGCGGTTTTCGCGCAAGATATTAATATTGCCCATTATCGCCAGAAATAATTCTATGCTCTATCTAGATCCTGCTCTCCCCTTATTTTTTAAGAATTAAGGATACGCATAAGGACCTAAAAGTCAGGAAAGATAATTTCTGGGAGCAGGGAGATTCTGCACTTTATGGAACAACAAAGCTGAGCATACAAATTACTTATGCTCTGGGGACCATTCTCCCTCTATTGGCTCTTGTTGATTTGCACTTCTCCTTATTACCTTTCCTTCCTTTTTCTTTTTATTGGGAGTTTTGTTTCGGTTTGTTGTAGTGGCTCTTGTCTTTTTTGTATCTGTTTTGCAGTGCTATCCAGAAGACTTGGTGGAATAATTTATTAAATCAAGATGCATTTTAATGGAAATAAATTTCTTCCATCTTGTGCCACACCATGTGACTGTATAATGAAGACATTCGGGAGATTTTTTTTTAATCTACTGACTGAAAAGCCGCAGTTTATAGAAATACATTCCTAGTATAATGTCAACAGTGCAATAAAGAGGGTTTTCTGCATGACCCAATGGATATCACCATCTACATGTCAACTGTGCTTTGTCAACTACAAGATGGCCACTGCTTGGCATGATGGGAGTCAAAGTCCATGCCGAGCCTGGGAAAAGGACAGCCAACTGCACATGCCCAGGAGATGGACTTCAAACTTATTGGGTGGGTACCACATATTCCACCCCCTTGTGACCACCCCTTTCCTGGGGTTTATGAGTACACACTTAACAATCGATAAACGATTCACTTTTATTTCTCCCATGGAGATGTGAGTCTGTGTAGTCACTGCCACAGTCAACTACTGATTTTTTGTGGGCTTGAAACCAGATACTGACTCATCAGCTGTATATCTGGAATATTTTACTTCTGCTGTGTACTTTTTAATGAAACCTGAGGTACCTGCAAACCACCATGTGAGTATAAATGCAAGTGGCAGTTGCTTTGTATCTAGAAAACAGAATTCATGGAAGAGTAATAAAAAAAAACGTTGGTGTTCACAAACAGAAATCAGCAAAATAATGTGATCTGAAGAAAACATTGAGAAAAATGTTTAGATAACATGCAACAAGAGGGCTGTACAGTCATGCACACAGCATGTGATGCATGTTGGATTTTGGAATTGTTCCAGCAACCAGAGAAGCACACTCAATTTTCGACAGACTTTTGTAAGCGTAATCTCAGACCCAGCACTCAAATCTCGTGTGTTGCCAAATCTTATCACAAAATTACCTTTCGCCTACTTGTAAGCATTTACGTACCAGAATATTTAAAGTATTCAATAAGTACTTTGTAATGCTTGTCAAAGAGGAAAGTATAAAACTATATTTAAATGCATTCATTATTGCTTGCTTAAACTCAGCATTTTCAATGGCTTTCCGCCTGTTTCTTAGAGAGAAAAATTTATACAGGGTTATGTACTCCTTTCACATTAAATTCAGAGAATAGATTAAGTTTTAATGAGTCTGGAATTTCGGATGGGGAGCTTGTGTACAATCCCTTACAAACTTGGACACGGCAAAGATCAAATTCTGTATTTGGGAAATTAAGGAAGAATCCAATTTATCAGACATTTATTTCTATTCATTTAATGAATGATATATAAAAGTTTTGTCTACAAAAAGCAATTTGCTCATTGCTGTAACAAAATAGAGGAAGCTGCACATTTGACCTGACAATCGAAGCTGTTCTGCAGTGTTACAGGAAAATTAAATCAAATCCTGAAATACACTGAATCACTTTTTATTCTTGCCCCTATTCTTACTCAGTTTTCATCATGTTTGGTTAGCAAGGGCAACTACCATTAACAACCTTTTGTAATTGTTTTTTTTTTCCTCTGATAGTTCTCCTAGAATATCTGTATTTGCCAAGAGCAACTTAGATAGTAATTTTCTGTGGCAATTCTCTCACCAGAAGTCCTTTGGCTGTATTTTATAAAGAACTCCTGAAAATATTAACCGAGAACTTGGGATTTTGGGATATAAAATTTTATTATATCTCAGCAACTTAGAAGTATTTTCTCCAGCCAGCAACTATGACAAGACTTAACAATACAGACTTCAGCCTAAGATACATCAATATATGAGGACAATGAGGCATGTCTGACGAGAATCATGTGAACCTTTGCCATGCTCCAGTTTGGTTATGATAATTAGGAACATTGTGTTTCAATGTATTCTTGACTAGTGACAAAAAAGCTCTGGGATTAAATTGCAGGAAAAACTTCAGAAAGCACAAGGAAGTTGTACCAGTACCCCAGCTCTATTCAAAGAAGATAGACAACAAACTACCAGTGGGAGATTAAGCTTGCAGCTGCTTGTGCTAGCAGTGATTTAATTGATTTATTAACTAATTAAGCCCCTTAGTAATCCTGTGAAATATTTTTAATCATTTTCTCTCCTGTAAAAGTACAGGAGAAGAAAGAAATTTCCATCAGGATTTTATTTTTCAGAAGTGAAGATAACCATAACCTTTTTCTCCATACAAACAGGAAAAGAAAATCACTGTTCAGCCATGGATGCCTTGGGGACCCATCCTTTAGTCAGCATTTCACAAGAGAAAGCTGAGAAAGTTGTCATAGCTTCTAGCAAGATTCATTTTGGTCAGTTTATGTAAGTGCTTTTTTGAGGGAAGGCAGAGGATGCTCTCCTGTATGACCTCCTCAAAAGGAGTGCTATCCAGGCGAAGGACAAGGAAGACAAGGTGTGTGATTCCTCTCTCCTCCTGTGAACTTGCAGGGCAAATCTATCCAGGATGTTTTACAGTGTGCTTATCTATATGGGGACCAAGGCTTTGCCCATCAGGCTGGGTGTCCACAGTGTCAAACACTCTATATTCATGCTGCAACAACCCTGCAGTGCCCTCCTGAGCTAAATGCAAGGAACCCATCCACTTTCTGGTTCTGTCAGTCCACACCTTGATATCCATTTATAGAGACAGTAGAGCAGATGTAAATCGAGTCATGATTATAAAAGGAAAAGATCCTCAAAATGAACTTTTCAAATGTGTTTACACGTTGACCTACAAACTGCTGAAAGATAGCTGTGACTTGTTGGGTGAGGGGCAAGAGAGACTGATGTTTCTTCAGTACTTTGAACATCACGGGTTAAGACTGCCATCTGTTGTCTCTGATGCTGCAGTCTTCCTGAGTTAGTCTGAACAAGTTCACATCTCTGCAGCTAAAATGCAAGGAGCAAAGCTCTTGGTATGCATGCTTTCCTTCAGTTTTCAGGCTTTTCTGCAAAAGATAACAGACTAATGTACTGAGGCAGAGCACATTCCTGGTGCCTACAGTATGTGTTAATTTTTAAGTGCATGCATTCTTTGTAGAACAAAGCATTATGGGTGCCTTTCTTGGCATAGAAGGTTTATTCTTGAACTATATCAATGTACCAGCAAAGAAAATGAAGTTAATTTATGTTTCAGTCATGTGCAAAACAGACATGAGGAGAATAAGTGAGAATTACACTTTCTTAGAGCATTAATAAGAGATTACACGTATCATCTGGATTTCATGAAGTGAAACCCGAAAGCAACCAACTCAAAATCCAAACAGCAGTTAAACACAGCTTTGGGGGGAAAACAGTGCTGATAATTGAGCTCTGCAATATTCATTTCATAGACCATATTTTGTCCTATTCAATCAAAGGAAAAAGATCCCTAAGCCCCCTTAGACCCTCTCTGAAGGAGACCATCTATCTGAGCAAGGGGACACAGCTGGCACAGGAGGCTTGACCCCTGCCAGTCCCTCTACAACTACTTTTTGGGTGGCTGAATTGCACCTACCGGCTTGATGTGAGAGTTTTGACAGGGAGTTTTCTGCACCACACACCGTGAGAATGCCATCAGGGGCAAGAAGTCCTATCAACTACATAAACTATTAATCTGAATGGTTTCATCTACCATATAATTTAATGCATGTATTTCTTAACGTTGCCATGAGCTTGATATATCCTTGCTTGATAATTAGATACTAACACAAAACACTGCTTAGCTGTGAAATAGCCAATTACATGACAAGAACGTAGCATTTCCTGTAAGCTATGAGCATGTTCTTTAGTGTGTGTATATCAGCATTTTGCTGAAAACTGTGGGCTTGCATACAATAGCTGAGGAACTGGCTTGGTATTTTTATGATCAAAACCAATGCCACTTATCCAGCTATGTTATTTGAATTGTTTGAATTGGAATTAAATATTGTCAGGTAGACTGTGTATAAAGCTATGCATGTGTGTCCAATACATTGTGTGTAAGGCAAAAAAGTGGATTTTTATGACAGGGACAGATCCCAATAGATTAAATTGCTCAGCTTACTTGCACCTGTAAAACAAACATGTAACAAGGGTCAATTCTTGCCTCTCCCTCAATAACAGCATATGAAAGAAGAATTTCTTTGTTTTCCTTAAAAAGGTTCTGCATACATAACCTCCCAAGATTTTGGCTAAGCAGTGTCTAGAATTCAGTATTATTTCACTCGTTATTTGTGCTAATGAGACAAAGCACAATATATAGAATCCCTAGGTATGGACCAGGCTCCTGCTGTGTTGACTATAGAAAGGACAATTCTCATATACATAATTGTATACAACCTGTGCAGCAGAAGACAAAAGATGAAGAAGGTGCAAGGAAAAAGTTGAGGTTAGTGCAGGTACCTTCAAAACAGTACCATTGGCACAGCTCTGGTCTTGGTGGGCTTTGGAAAAAAGGCAGTACAGTCTCACCAGTCTCACCTCCTGCATAAAGACACATTTCCTGCAGTCTTAAGATTTTCAAATGCTTAAACAAGAGAATAACTTAGATCACATGAACTATTGCACTATAATAAATATGGTTGTATTAGCTGTTAAACTAATTCTTCATTTTTACAGTTCCAGAGCAGGAAAAAATACAGCACGACCAGATGATGTGCAGTGTGTATAGGTGATTAGAACAAAAGTGATATATTTGCTGCTGCATGGTGATAGATATTGTGGTAAAATATATTGCATGTGCAATACCAACACAATGTTTGCTTAGGAAAAACTGAGGGGTAAAACCTTTTCCTATTGGTACTGTCAGCAGAATTTTAAAGTAATTACTCTGTTTCTATTTGTAACTTGCAATTATCATTAAACTTGGTAAGAACAATGAAATCTGTTATAAGATTTTCCATTATCATAAATACTTGTCAGTTTATAACATTACTATGGATGTACTATTGTTGCTGAAATTAATCTCTGCCTACATGTTTGGGTTTTTTTGCTTTGCATTTTTTGGCCATATTTTCTCAGTTGCAGACATGTGATTCTGTCATTATGAAAAAATTCTCTGTGTTTACAAAAACTTAGGTTGACTATGGCCATGATAGGCTGATCAGAAATTTGTAATGGACTTGCTGGTGTAATTATTGGCTCTGATCTGATCCTTAATATTACAGTGCCCACAAACAGTCCATCCATAAGCTGATCATTTTCATACAGCAATCAAGCACTCTCCATTAGAGAACTGTAGAACTGGAGCAAGACTTTTCCTGCAACTTGATGCTACTGATTATCAAACTAAATATTGGACCCAGAAGCAGGAGTTCCAACTTTGCTGTGCTTCTGTTATCCCCTCTTTCTGCATTCAGTTAACATGACCAAAATACTACAGTGAAAAATGTAGCCAGAAATTGAGCTGTAGGTCAGATTAATTCAGCTTGGATAAATTACAAACATTTATTATTTCAGCTTTATTTTGATTTGCTTGTTGGTTTTACTCTGATTAGTCACTGTACAATTTTTTTATAGTTACAGTTTATTCAGAAAAATATCATGAGTTATAAATCACCATTATTTGTTAATGTGTGTGTTTATCAGTGCATAAAACAGTGATGAGTAATACTTGCTTTACTTTGTTATGAAGCACTTTTTTGTACTTTTAACTTAACATTTTATCCAATACAATTGTGAGAGACAGAGAAAATGGCAAATACATGCACAAAAAAGTCCTTAAACAGTTTAGCCTTCTCTCTCTCTTATCTACCTTAAAGAAATATTCCCACCCAAACATTATTGCCCTTTTTTGGTCAGCACATAAGCACATTCCATGGACAGAAAGATAACTAATTTACATTCACATCAAATCTATCTCAATAGTTATAACCCCATGACCATAGCTTAATTACTATTACAACTTAATCTTCCAGGTGGATTATAGAAATGCCTGGTTACAAAACAACGTTGGTATCTTATCTACACATTTATACTCTGTTCCCCAAGTAGCACTACTCTCTTCAAGGTAAAAAAAAAAAAGAAAAAATAAAAAAAACAAAGATTCATTTACTTATAGCAAACAGAAGAGTTTCTAATTAACTAGCTCTCTTAAGGGTCTGTTTTTTCCCTCTCTACATTTCTTGAAAACAAATATTCGTAATGTGCCCAAGAGAAGGAAGCAGCACCAAGGAGGGGAAGAGGAGGCAGAAGTAGAAGCTTCAGTCAAGAAGAGAATCAGCCTGGGGACGGAGAAGAGGCAGAGAAATAAATGTAGCTGTTTCCTGCAGGAAGAAGGTGAGGGTTCGATGTGAATCCATCTCAGGTCTCTTAGGTCTCTTGGGTGGTCTGTAATCAAGTTCAGTAAAACATGAACATTTGAATAAGCTGACCTGTAGTCATTCAAGATTAAACAAAATGCAAATGAAAACACGAGGTAAAAATAGTTTGCTTTCTGTGCAAGATTCCTTTTTTATATGTGTGGAAGGGGCTTGACATGCACATAATATAAATCAGTATAACTTAATGGAATATTCTAATTTTCTATTTTATGGTTGGGGTTTTTTTATTTTCAGATGAATCATCATACTAAATAATGAATTCTAAAAGCAATACTATGACTTGGAAAATTACTTTTTAAGCCTGTAAAGCTATAGTGTTATCATTTCTTTAACACTCATGTCACAAAAGCCCTCAAGAACAACTTTCATCCAAGATCCATTATGGTTAGTAATAGGCAAACCTACCACAAACACCTCTGTTTTGAAGAGATTATACAACATTTACAATTTAAGTGAGGCCCATTTTGTACCAGTAATCCATGTTTATTCTTCCTTGGTAGCATATTTTAGATTTCTTCTTCCCTCAGAAGGATGTTTTAAACTACAACATAGGAAATATTTTGAGAAATTATTTTATTTTAATTACTTACAAAATGTTCAGAATGTATTGCTGGTCTGCATACATATTTACTAATGTCATATTTTAATTGAAAGTGCATAATTTTAGCAGTGCTGGCTGAAATACTCTGGAAAAACACATTAATTCTCAAAATGAGAACATATTCACCTATAACCAATTGATGTATGGAGAGATATAAGCTTTGAAAGAGACAGTGTTCTGAATAAGGTTTTAATGTATATGAAAAGCAGCCACGACAGTTTTGAGACAATTAGTTTTTAAATAATTTTGATTTTTTCTGTATTTTCTTCACTAAAATAATGAATAAAAAATATATAATTTTTACACAGTGTTACTGTATTTAGCAATTAAAATAAGAATTAGTATTTATTGAATATTTCTCCAGCATTGCAAAACTGTGAATCAAATCTTTCAACATCAACATTTGTCACATCAGTGTGGAGAATTAGGAGTTGGTTACATATACATTTTTTCTTTATATAAAATGTTATCAGCAATGAGCCTATAAAATATTTATTCTCAATTTTTTTTATCATATAATCACAGAGTCATAGAATAGTTTGGGCTGGAAGGGATATTAAAGATCATCTCATTCCAACCCCCTGCCACAGGCAGGGACACCTTTCTCTAAACAGGTTCCTCAGAGCCCCATCCAGCCTGGCCTTGAACACTTCCAGGGATGAACAGCTTCTCTGGGACACTGCCTCACCCCCCTCATAGTAAAGAATTTCAATGCAATATCTAATCTAAAATTTGTGTTTAATTTTAATTTGTGGTTAACAGAAAACTAAATCTATTATTTCTCCATGTAAATCTGACCTCATTATGTAGGTAAATGTTTTTTTTCTAGAAAGTTATTTCTTTTTCCTTATTTAAGTTCTTGCCATTTCATTTTTTCCCAAAGGTTTTGATTTAGGTATGCATGTGCACATCTGCAGAAATGCAAACACAGACTTTTTTCTATAGCAAATTCAGTGCAATGAAAGCAAGTACACAATCATTAAGCCTATGCAGAAGCAACCAAGAATGACAGAAACAACCACCAAAGTATTGCTGGAAAGCAGACAGGCCATGGAAGAGTGACTCCAGAACTTGCTAAAGGAGCTTGCTAACCCTGCTACAGGAATGCTTAACGGTGAACGCTACAGCGTCTCCTGTTGCTTTTCATGTTCCAGAGCGACTATTAGAAGTTCCATCTGTTGCACACAAGTGGATTGGTGGACAAAGACACATTTAACATTGTTCGGACCCATCCTGTGGCTGCTGGGATGTCTCAGCTGACACAAAGACCAGCTCAGGCAGTACTGGCACACATCTCTTTCCCTCAGCCAACGGAGAGTCATTGAGGACACAGATGGATAATCTGACTCTTGGATGAAGACCTGGTTTGACACAGGGTCTTTGAAACTATTTGTTGCCTTTTCCTCAGCGATGGACGTAAATCAAAAGCTCAGACCCCCATTCTGTGCCTTTGCCTTTCACTGGATAATTTTCGGCACAGTTTGCTTAAGCTCCCAGCATGAACAGTTACTCATTCTGGAAATCTGTAAATAATCATTATAGAAAATGACAGCTGGGGGAGAACGTTTCTTGTGCTTGCAGCCAGATATATTTTTATTGAGCACTTAGAGCTTTATGGATGGCTAGAAATGTGGTGGCATGTTCTGCAAAGATGAATTCTCACAAAAGCCTTTTTTTTTTCCAGAAAATAAAAATCATATTTCCCACAAAAAACAGTAGCAAAGAAAATCTGGTGTTTTTTTTTCTTTTCTTTGGCTTGAATTTTAATTTTCTATATTTGTGAACCTCCATTCTGAAACAGATATATGTGAATATTTAAAGATTACTCTTCTTATTTCCACATTCTATATTGTAACTCACGTCACTAAATATATATTATGGGAAAGACACATGAAATATCCTCTGAAACTGAACAGCAGAGTCTTTGGAATTATATGTTTTGCATAAAGTTTAAAATGAAGAAAAGACAATGAACATTTTGAAAACCCCAGACATCAATCCTATTGCACTGAAACACTGAGATGAGAAAAAAATCTAGAAGAGGAACAAAATTAAAATTTTCAAATAAATAAAAAGAAATTGCAACCTTTTGTATTTTGAATACTGTGACATTCATGCAACTTCTCAAGAATTAATATTGTTATCTTATTTCTCCTTCACAATTGTGCTATAGGAATTACTCAATGTAAATTCATTTTATTAGACTATGTATACTCATAAAAGGGATACATGGTTGAGATCCTGTTTTCTTCACCTTTTTGTTTTTTTAACCCCGTCAGGCTTTCCTTTGTTTTTTTGGTTTTGTTTGTTTGTTTGTTTGTTTGTGGGTTTTTGGGAGTGTTCTGGGACTTTTGCATGTGTGAGGTTAAATGTGAACCATATTAACAGATGGATTGCTTCAAGTTTTACTATTCTATTTCCATTTCTGGATTAGTACTAACACATTGTATATGAGAAAACAAAAAAATCAAAGAGAAAATCTAAGGAAAAGCATTTCTATGGTCCAACAGCTTTTGGTGGAGGAGTTTAGCATGTTTATCCCATTTGCTTATATGTTAATGTAATTAATCCTGAATCTGCTAATGTAAAAAAAAAAATCTGACCAAAATCTTCAAAAAGAAATTCTTCTGTCTCTTCTCTCTGTTCCTCCACTTTCTTGCCAAATGGTTCTCCATGGAAACCAACATGTGCAGATGCCTCACAGCAGCCTTTTCCTGTGTCTCAGGCACAGTACCCAAGCAGTGTCTGTTCTCAGCTGAGTGTTGGTTCCTTAAGCAGAAAGGCTCACGAAAGCTGTGACAAATCAACCAAGGTTAGAAGCTAATATGCTTTTCTTTTCTCTATCAACAATTAACAAAACCTACTTTAGCTTCATTTTACTAATAAATGACCATGTTTGCAAAATATCTAGGTGAACACAAACTTACAGACTGCAAGGAAAAAAAAAAGAAAGAAAGAAAGACCCCAGCTTCTGACCTACATTTAGTTTCTCCATTAATTCATTTGGCTTTGGGCTTTTCCTCTTAGAGATCATAAAAAATAGAGCCAGTAGCAATGGCAAGGTTTGATCTGATCCCTGCACCTGTCCCCAGGCAAGGCAAATTATGCCTAATCCATTTCTAACAGCTGTTTATGTAACTGTTCTTAAATAACCTCTGAAGTTGATAACCCTTGTAAGCAATCTATTTTAGTGCTTTACAGTAGAAATATTATCTTCTGCTCTGCAGTGCATTCCTGAGTTCTCTCATGCCCAGTGAACACAGAGAACAGATTATTCCCCTGTTCTTTTATGTAGAATATCTAAGTCTTTACTGATCTTTTATGAGCACAAATTCACAAATAGTGTGATATACCAGTTCAGTGTTATATATCTGGTCATGTTCAATAAGGAGCTTGCCCAAACCAGATTCACTACTACAGTTTATTGAAGCAACAGGAAACCAGGTTCTAGATTGATGGTGATAAATGCAATAACTACAGAGTGTTAATATGTGTCTCTACAGAAAGTATAGTAACAGAGATCTGATAGCGAGATACATGTATATGTGGTGACTTTAACCCAGCCAGCAGCTACCTACACAACTGCCCTTCCATCCCCAGCAGGATAGGTGGAGAAAATAGGAAGAGTAAAAGCAAGAAAACTCACGAGTTGAGACAAAAGCAGTTTAACAGGTGAAGAGAGCTAAAACCAAACAAACAGACAGAAAACAACCAAGCAAACCAACAAAATCAAAAAAACAAGAGAATCAAATTAAATTGGTCACCACTTCCCACAGGCAAAACCAAAATTTGGCCAGTGTTTGATCAGCCACCACTCTCAAACCCAACCCTCCTATGCTCTTTGTTGTCTACCAGAGTTTTGATTGCCAATCACAATGTCTTACACTATAAAATAATCCTTTGGCCAATTAGGCCTGGCTGTCACAGCTGTGTCACCTCCCCATCTCTTGTCCACCCACACTCTACTTACTGGGATGATGTGGATGGAGAACAGAGCGGAAAGGAGAGAAAGCTTTGATGCTCTGCAAGCACTGCTCAGCACTAACTAAAACACTGGTGTGTTACCAGCACTGATTGAGATCCAAATGCAGAACAAAGCACCTTACAAACTTCTGTATTCAGTGGTAACTCCACCCCAGTCAGACCCGATACAGGGTAACCACAGAACAGGCATTACCTGCTTTGTGTCATGTCACGTCACATTATGCAAACCATTTAATTACTTGCATGATGCTTCTAGCATGACAAGCATGATGAATATGCTCAGGAATTAGTCCTAGTAGATTTATTTATATAAACAATAATAATGTACTTGGCATTATGGCTTCTAGGCAACAAATATGAAAAGGAAAAGATGCATTGCAAACATCCACAACAGAGCTACCTTTCTTTATTTTGTCATCTACTATTGGTTAATTACTTCTCCTTTTAAAATTTCATTGCTCTAGTAGAAAATACACCACCTATATTTAAGTAATTAAGTAAACCTTTGTGAATTAGTTTCCGTAATGTTGGGAAAAGGTCAAAGTCATCTTCAGTGTCGACAATATCATGCGAATTGCAGAGCCAGACCAAAATAAAACTACTAAGTCATCAGAGTGCATCAACAGCAGGTCCCCAAGAGTGGGAAGCAGCTCGTAGTGGGGTTCAGTACTTTGGTGAAGAAAGTTTCAAAACTTCTTCCCCAAAATAATTCGATACACAAAGATCTTCGCTGGATTCATTGTACATACTCCTACTCGAGAGGGTCTAACCTATTCCCCTTAATAAAGTCTGGACTTAATAAATAACTAAGAAATTCTAGGTCTTGTCCCATCCAGCTGTTCAGATTACATGTTCTAATAATCCTTTGCAATTTAAAGGGAGTTCCAGTCATAAAGCTATACCCTTACAATTGTTTGCTCTGAACTCAGCCCTCTTCCTGCTCCTTCAGCAGCACACAGAGTATAAAAAAATTTCAACAGTTTC
>JAOXXN010000001.1:105468044-105484155 GCA_026770055.1 Myrmophylax atrothorax | reverse complement strand
TTATTTAACCACACTGTTCTGTTACCTTTAGTAGTAATACTTTTCCCAAAAGCCACCTGAGTAGTATGCATACCACAATAATAAATACCATTATTGAGATATGTTTTGTAGCAGGCAGAAATCACATATCTAAATGTAAAAGTATATCATTACAAAGATTTCCTGTGCTACTTATTACAGGTCCATTTGTAGTGCACAATAAAATTAGGGGATTACCATAAAACCCACTTGTAATTGTATAAATTGTATACTAAACAAGAAGTCCTGCAGAACTAGAAACTATGTTGCAAGTACACAGAACTTCTACAGGGTCTGGGCAGATTTACAGCATTAAAGTGTATACAGGATTGCAAACACAACTGCTCAGGTCCTTCAAGCCTGGTCCAGCTGACAAAATACTTTGCTCTCTCAAATTTATTTCAAATTTCTTTCAAGACAGAATATTGACTAATCCTTCAGAAGAAAAGTTTTCTACCCTACATTGTTTCTTACACTTGCTTAATTCTTTATCTACTCCCATTTCCAAACTATCACAATTCCCAGTTGCTTCTTTATTGAACTCATCCATCTGCTGACATTTCAAAAAGGATTT
Source organism: Myrmophylax atrothorax (assembly GCA_026770055.1). Lineage (NCBI taxonomy): Eukaryota > Metazoa > Chordata > Aves > Passeriformes > Thamnophilidae > Myrmophylax > Myrmophylax atrothorax. Next base: position 105,483,563 of record JAOXXN010000001.1, on the reverse strand, counting down.
TGCTGCAATTTCAGTCACCAAGTGGCAAGAACCAAGTTGCAGCATTTATTGAATCCACCCCACAGCAACACTTCTCTCAACTTCAGAATTTCACTTACCCTTTTCTTTTAATATTCCCACTTTGGTCTTACTGCCTTGGTGGACACTGCAGCTTTCTCACATTCTTGGATTCTTGGAAATATTGATATAAGTGTGTGCAGACAGGAATCAGGTAATACAGATAAAAGTTCACCCTCAAGAAAATCCAGAAGGAAAATATACTAGGATTAAACTATGGCAACTGTTCCAGAGAACTATTGCTAATTAAAGCACCATTGCTGTGTTCCATGTTTAAAAATCCTGAGATGGGACATAAACTAGTTGCTTGTAATTATTTTGGTAAATAGAGGTCACTAAAACCTGCCTGTTGAGACTGCAGACTAAAACATGCATTTTATTCTTTCCAGGGGAGGAATGAAGGAAGGAGATCTTTAACCATCACACAAGAAGAGACATGTTGAAAGTAAGTTTTATAATTGGCCTCAGGGCTGAAGTTCATACATCAGGGAATAATTAAAATTCATTGTTAAAATATGCAACAGGCCCCAAGCTATTAAATTAATTAACTTCAGGAACATTATTGAGCTAAAATTTATAATCAAACAGACAGATGGCATTTTAGAAACCTCTTTAGGCACCATGAAATTTGGTTATATTTATGAGGAATTTGATGATTTAATGATTGGCTAGCATTTATTGATGTTCTGACACTACAGACTCATCCTTCATTTTGTTAAATAATAGCCATAGCTTAACTCGCGGGATATATTTTCCTCATATTTCTTAGCTTGTTTACTAAGTTCCAACATATTGTGTAACACATGGACACAAATATTCCAAAGTACAGAATTTTAAAAACTTGTGGAAATCTGGGGTGATAGAGGCAGAAAACTCCAGAAACCTAGATTTATCAGGGTTTTTTGTAAGATAATTAAGAAATAAGGTATTAGGTTAAGTTCTAGAAAATAGTTGACAATGTAAGGATAATCAAGAAAATTTGTCATGGACAAGAGGAGGGAGAAAGAATTAACATTTTCCTGTTTCTGTTCTGACTGGAAATAAGGTCAGATAAGTTTGAGCAATTACATTATAAAATCTTGCTTTTATTTTTTTCATTTGATTTTCATTTTTAAAAAGAGAGTTCACATCCTCTTCCTGTTGTGAAACAATGGCAGCAATTAGATAATAAAAAAGTCATCTTATCACGTAACCTAACTATTGCTTCTTACAATATCACCTATTCCAGGTGTTATAATTTTTAAACAACCATATCCTATCTTACTTTGAAAGTAATTCACTTATTTCCATCCATTATGACTAAAAATGCTACTTGATCTTTGAACATCAGAAACCAAATTCTGTTTGTTCTTCCATTTCAATATATATTGCTTTTCCTTTATAAATGCCATTATGAATCCCATTTTTGGATGCACTATTTCAGGTTTTTACTCACATAAAATGCTTATATACAAATCTGCTCAGCTGAAACAATAAAAATTCTTGTAAAGCGTATAGCTAATGGACAACTCTGACCTTCATAGGACCCTCTCATAAACATGGAGTTCTGAGAAATATGCAAAAGAGGAGTAAGGAAAGTTTTAAAACATTAGGGAGGAAGAATACAAATTTTCATTTCCTTAAAATAGTAATTTACATTCATAGATTATTATAAAATACATTAGTTTCCTAACATTCTTCAATGGAGCAAAATATCAAAATTAAGGTGCTTGTTCAGCTTTGTCTCATTACTACAGCTTTTGATAATGACCTCATAAAGTTCTGAATAATTTATGACCCCACATAGTTCTAAGTACCTCTGAAAGAGAAATGAAACCTTCATTGAATGACTTTTAATGCACAAAGCATTTTTCCACATACATGAGAAAAGCTTTATATTTCTAATGGCACTGTTAAACATAGTTTAGTGATCTATGGAACTTTCAATTAGACCAGTGTGAAGCCGTCATATCTGAGAAGGGTAATTTAAATGTTCATTTTTTATAGCTGAGAGAAGCTTCAATTTTGTTTTGAGTTTTAACTCTTAAAATGTAAAATGAAATAAGCTGATATAAGGGAGTACTGAGAATTCTGAAGTCTGAAAATTCCAGAGTTTCTGAAAAGAATTATCTTGTCATTATTTTCAGTATAAACACTTATATTAATATTGCAAGAAGAATCACAGAATCATTAAAGTTGGAAAACCTCTAAGATAGCCCTGAGTCCAACCCTCAACACAGCACTGCCATATTCACCACTTAACCATAATGCCAAGTACTACATCCATACACATTTTGCATACTTCCAGGGATGGTGATTCCAGCCTATTTCAATGCCTGACTACCCTTTGAGTGAAAAAAGATTTCCTAATTTCCAATATAAACATCTCCTGGCACAATCTCCATTTCCTCTTGTCCTGTCACTGGTTGCCTGGGAAAAGAGGCACTACTCTACTCACTACAACCTCCTTTCAGGTAGTTGTAGAGAGTGATAAGGTGTCCTGGGTTGAGCTGCCAAAATGTCAGCTGCCTAATACAGAGTGTCAGTCTCCCTCCCCCTCCTGCTGAGAAAAGGGAGAAAGGAAAAAACCCTGGAAACTCAAAACAGTTTAAACTTAAACTAATTATATATATTTATACAGAAAAGAGAAAATTAAAACTACAATGTAACACGCACTTACACAAGTTAGAAATAATAAAAAAATAACTCACCAGTGCCCATTGAACACAAATCTCAGTATTTTAGCTACAAATTACTCCAGAGAACCCAATTTCCAGAGGGACAGACTCAAGCAGAGAGAAAGACTAAGAACAAACATTTTACTTCACTAAGATAACATGGTGGTAAGCCAGCGCTGGGCCTAGTTCTCCCGTCCCTCCTGGGACGGCACAGTGTGTCCTACCCAGATGAGAAGCCATAGAGGAACTGAGAAACTCCTCCTACTCTACTGTATTTATATCTCAGTTTTGCATCATCTGGTATGAAATATTTCTTGGGTTGCTTAAGTCAAGTGACAGCTGTCTCTCCTAATCTGCGTAGATTCTCTGAGCCTGCTAAATTGAGGCCTTGCTGAAACTACCACATAAGGTCTCTCCTGAGCCACCTTTTTTCCAGGTTGCAAAACCCCAGCTCCCTCAGGTACTTCTCATAAAACCTATGCTCTAGAGGACAAAAGTAATCTTTTTTTACACAAAGGGTCAAATGATGGTTAGTTCTCGCCTTCTGGTATTGCTGATAAATATATGGGAAAAAAGAAAAAAGACTACATCTTGTAAATATAGAGACATTTATGAGATATTTTCTTTTTTAAAACACTAATGTTTGGGTTCATATGTGTAAATAACTGTATGGAATGGATTTCTTTGACTGGGCTGTAAGGTGCTGGTAAGCATCAGTTCTGAATAGAAGATACTAGCACATAAAAGAATTCTGATATGGTCTAAGGGTTTTAATAATGCTTTTACAACATCTGAGAGAATAGGGTTTAGATGGGTGAGGAACTTGATTCATATCTGAAAGATGATTTAAATCACTGCCACAGTAATTGCAGGTGGGGGCTAAGAGTATATGTCTTAAGAAACACTGACTTAATTATGACCATTGCTCCAGAGGAAAATGAAAAAAAAATCACACTGCTACCTCCAAAATATGATTCCATTTGTCAATAAGAAATGAAATATCAGGAAATTAATAACAGTTCTGAGAGGACTTAGGGAGTAAGTTTGATTTCACTCTATAATATATATTTTCCTTTTGACTAAACTAGGCAAATGTTTGGGATTTTTTCAATAAATACAAAGAATCTCTCTAATGTGCTCATTAAACAACTAAGCCAAAATCTGCACAAGGGAGCATTTTTTGGCTTAAAAATATTTCTCATCTGCTTAAATCTGTCATATCAATAAGGTAATTGGTTTGAGTTTGCAATTGAAATATGAACACAGCAGGAAAGTCTTCCATTTTTATAGGCTTCAAGAAATGAACTCACTTTTCTGTTTCTCATATGCAAATCAGGGGGGACGGCACTGAAATCAGCACAGAAAAATCCTCACATTCAAAACGAGTGGAAGTAAAAAATAAAGATATTACTATCAGACAAGCATAGGTTTAAGAGCCTGAGTTGAAAAGTATTACCTTTTTCTGATCATAGGAGCTAACTCAGATAATAAAATAGTAGGTGTGTCAGGGATTGCCCCGACCCAGGTGAAGGACTGTCCACTTGGCCATGTTGAACTTCATGAGGTTCACACAGACTCACCTCTCCAGCCCCTTCAGGCCCCTCTAGATGCCATTCTTTCCCTCCAGTGTGCTGATTGAACAGGATCAGTCCCAGTACCAACCCTCCATGGACACCACTGGTCTCCACATGGACAGTGAGCCATTAACCACAACTCTTTGTGTGTGGCTGTCTACCCAGTTCCTTATCCACTGAGTAGTCCATCCATCAAATCCTTGTCTCTTCAATTTAGATCCTGGTTACTAATTTTAAATCCTTTTTGTTTTTCAATGGTTTTGGTTTTGTACCATAAAAACCCCCAACCAACCAACCAACCAAAAAACCTAACAAAACCCAAAACCCAAAAATCTCGACAATGAAAGTGTGACATTAAGTCTTTGTCCATCAGGAAAAAGGAAAGAGCTTTGACAGTTGAGCATGAACTTTTATGCCAAGCCATTAAGCAGCAACTATTATCTCCTACCTCCCATAACACATGCACACAAAAAGCATTTCAGAAATGGATTTCAAAACTGACTCAGGTTCAAAATAACTCTCACAAACAGCTCCTCTCAAGCAGCTCACTCCTCTAAAGTTCTGACATGGAAGCAAAAAGGTTTCACAAAGCACTTTCCATGTCCTAGACAGACAGAAACATATAGAAAAAGGACTACAGAAGAGCTTGAAAAGCATATGTTAAAAAAAAATAGAAAAATAATAAAAGCTTACAGTGTAGGAGAAATAATGTACGCAGGTAACAAGTATCATATATAAGGGAAAGAAGGAAAATCATTTTTTGGTCCTAAATAGCTGCCATTGCACTTTATATTAATCCTTACCTGTAGAGAATGCAGTTGGAAGGGCATGACCCTATAAAATTATTCATTCCTCATATTACCTCACCTGGTAATACCTCAACTATATTGAAAGAAAGCCACTTGAACACTTCAGTGATTCCCTCCCAGTCAACTTCTAGCTATAAATTTAACTAACTGCACAATAAACTGAAAATTACCTTTCTATGGAAAAGAATCTCTTCTTCCAAAATCTTCTTCATTGCAGTTTGAAGTACTGGTGTTCAGGGGAAAAAAATCTAGGTTGTTTTTACAGCATCTTTGACAATAGATTTGGACGACTTTTAAGGTCACTTTTAAATATCTTTTTCAAATTTAATTTTTTTTCTTTTCTCCTTTTCAGTAGGCACAATAACAGGGGGTATGAAATAATAGAAACAAAAGTGTTGCTTCGCAGAATTTTGAGAGATACTGGTACAATCACCAAAACTAAAAATATTTTTGAAGGTGAATTTTTAATACTACATCTCATTACAGGAATAATCTAATATTTTTACCTATGAAATTAAAATATTTGATAATTTTTTTAATTGAATGTCTTTTGCTAAAAAAAGACAAAAAAAGTCAAAAAAACCCAAACACCCAAAACCAATTAAGGGTCAATTTGGCCTATCTGGCAAATCCTTGTGCCACGGGGCCAACCAAGCAGCTGCGCCAGCTAAAGATCATAAGAACTAGTCCAAAATATCTATGTTTGCACAGTGCAGGTCCTTTCACTGAACCTCTCTCTCTGCACAAGAAACATCATGGTGTTCTAGAAATGATAATACCTAGATTTCATAAGCATATTGCTAAGGGATTTCTATTCATTTTAGAAAAAGCACACAACTACTTCTTTATTCTGAGTTTGTTGTCATCATACCTACATTTTGATGGTGGCCTAGTCATATTTAAAAATGTACATTTATTTTTCTTTCTTAAAATCTATAAGAAGTACATAATCATTTACATAAAATATCTTCTAATAACTTTGTTAATTGGATTACTATCATGTATGTGCACACACACACGCGCGCGCACACACACACACACAAAAGTAACTGAGACAAAAACCATTTTTTCCTTCTGAGAGGTCATAGCTTGATAGTCTTTCAAACATTTTCTTAATTCCCGTGCTTTTTTTCCTTTCTTTTGAAATATATAAAGGGCATATTTTTCAATAGGGTTTAAGGATTTCTTTTAAATTGTGGTCATATTTTAAAGTAAGTAAAAAAGTTACTTTTACAGTCACTTTTCAATAGAAAATAAAAAACAATAACAACAACAACAACAACAAACAAACAAAATCAAGACAATGCAGCTTCCATGGCAGCCTATTGTATTACTATTGAAATCTTCATGAAACCTAATTTTCAAAAGGTGAAATATTCTTTCTGAAAATCTGTTCATTTTGAAATTCACTGAGATTAGATGCTCATAAACTCTGGTCAGTACAGGCTTTCATTAGTCAAACAGTAGTTTGAAACACTGGCTCATCCTGAACAAGCTGACAGAATTTGTTTTAAAAAATTAATTATTTGAATGCATGTCAAGGCCTGAGTTGAATTCTTTTTGTTCCCTGCAATTTCAGATATTCTAGATGCCCTCATAACCAAAAATTTGTCCTACCATGAGTAGTAAGACCTTACAGAGAAATGCTGAAGGAAATTGAGGATAAGGCATAAATTATTCATAGTGACTACCTATTTTGTTTGGTCCTGTTTTTGAGTTGCCTTAAATTATCACACAGGAAGCTCAGTGATCTCAGGCTGCCATGTAAAATAGACGTAAAAATTGAGATTAAAGAATGATTTCGTAAAAGGGATAAAACTAATCCCCTCCAGGAGTAACAAACCTGCTATAAAAGCAGCATGGCTAATGGATTTCTAATGTAGGTGGAAGGTTTTAGTCAAATTGAGACAAAGGTGTGATTGACAAGAACAATTGTACCTTTTAGTGATATTCTTGGAGCTGAAGGGGTATAATGGAAACAGTTATTTCACCAGTCCTGCCTCATATTGTCTGCCTCTTTTCATCATTCTGCAGCAAGGCTATACTTATCTGGATGGATAATTTATATTTACTACTATTTCAGCACTTTGCACATGTTTTGACAACTATGGAATGTTCCAGAAACAAATTTTCCTATAAGAATGCTGGAGCTAAGAATGAGGTATAAAAGTAGCCACTCGATTTTTCCACTGGCATTCAAGTTCAGCAAGGGCAGAAGTGGGATATGTCAGTTACAGTGACTTAAGTTTAGTTCCCAGAGATAACATGTACATATTGCAAAAATGTGTTTTTGCACAAGTGGTTGCAGATATTTGCTCTTGTGAAGAAAAAACTCCAATAGGCTAGCACAGTGTGACATGATAAATGCCTCCCTTCTATAAGGTAAATGCAGGATCAGACCAAGAAGTTTATGAAAGACAAGTGAGGCTATTATTTACCAAGTGGAAGTCAAATATCTAGCATGACAACAGAAAATATAAAATTATTTCTTTAAATTTAACTCAATATTAAATAAAAGCAAAGACTCAGCTTCCATGTGCACCAAAAAAAATGTCCTCAGAAAGAGATATTTCTAGTTGTTTTAAAGAAATAACTATGATATTCAGGATGAAAATCAGAAGCCAACTTATTCTAAATGTTCTACTCCAGCTAAGTATTTGACAAGACAAGAGAATCCAGGAAAATATTTATGTTTCTTCCCAACCTATCATAAGAGTCTCAGTGTGATGACCATGGACAGGCAGCACACCAAGATGGCTGCCTGGCAGAATCTTATCCTCAGAAGCTTTGTGGGCCATGACTCCTGCCTTCTTACTGGATTGTCATCATTACACTAAATCCAAATACTGTCTCCAGAGATTTGGAAAGCAGTGGTTCCCAAACCTGTTTTCTTTGGATGCACCATGGAGAAATAGGGTATGTATGGGCTGTTCTTAAGTGATGAAGATGTAACTATTGTATCAGAGTTTGAGTCATTTTATTGATGGTTTACTGAGTCTGGTACAGTTTGTGGAATACTAAAGATCTCCCATCTTATCTGGAGATTACTCACATAAAATATGTCAAGAAAAGCTGCTTATCAAAATTAATATTTGGCTCTTCATATAGCTTCAGTTGACTTTTGAAATGTACTTCTCCAACATTTCTGAATAAACCAAAGCATCAAAGAGACTTTTGAAAAATGTTTCTATTCGAAGCTCATAAATTTTGTCAACCTTCAAAAACAAACAAACAAAAAGAATATAGCATGGCTTAACAGCAATCAAATAAACTTTATACTTAACATCAGCAAAGACAGTGTTAAATTTTGCTTATAGGGAAGAAGCTGGATTAACTTTACTCATTTTAAATTCAACTTAACCAAGTGCTATGAGAAGATTCACATTTATTTCAAAATAGCTGAAAGTCTATTAAAAGCAATGAGAAAACCAAGGTGCCTAAAGTTCAAATGGTTAAATGCCTTCCTGAACAATGTCAAGACTTCCCCCTTAGGCTTAGTAGGATGTAAAAATAGGTAAGCATTTCATTGACCTGAGATATGCTAAAGATCTCTGGTGGAAACAGACTTTTATCTTGCTATGAAGACTCAACACTGTAACCAGTTCTTGTTACCTTAGATTATATTCACCTAAAATGAAGTTCATTCTTGTTCTTTATGGCTCAGTTGGAAAGCTGATTTTACCTAGGATTTTGTTATTAAGTCCAACTTAGTCATGCCTGTGGTCTATTTAACTCCTATATTTTAAGCTTTTCCCAAGTACTCTCTATATGTTCAAAAGACATAAGTAAATCACTAACTGCAAGCAAGTGTATGAAATACTAATTTCTTATTGAAGGATTAAGTCTCATTCATGGGATGAAATACTCCTTTTTTACAGGAATTTCCTAGAGGAAGCTTCATTAGACAAGTTCATTTCTCACAACCTGGCTAATATTTTGCGACTAAACAGTGCTGGTTTTGTTATGCATTGGAGTTCAAGATACAATGAAAGGTAACTCCATTATTGTGTTGGGAGGGAAACAGACTGCCTACCTTAATTGGGAGCTCACAATTAGAGTTGGTCTTCCTTTTGAAGTTTCCAGGGTACAAGGACTTCATCTCTATTTTTCTCTCTAGGTGGTACTTGAAAGAAAAGTAAACAAGTACAACTCCTCTGTGAGCTTGATGCTTCTCCAAGGCAGACACCTGGAAAAAACCCACTCCATTCCCTTTACTTCCTTGCTGCTGCCAAGCCCAGCTCTTGATGCTAAGATAGTTTTGTGCAATACAATAGTGATCATTGTGGTCTGGAATGGGTCGGATCAGAATTTCAGCATCAGTACCCTAGAGACATTTCATCAAGCTAACAATGCACTAAGTGTGGGTTATCAACAAAATAATAAAAACCATTCACATGTTTATTCATCCATAATTCACTAATGAAATTCATTGAAACCTGCTAATTAAACAGCAAGCTGTTAATTAGAGAGTGACAGCAGCTGAGCTACTGCAAGTGTAATGTTAAGATGGTTTCCTGTATTAGAAATTATTCACTTTATGTAGAATGAACATTCTGACTATATAAAACATTACATTATGTGTCACTCCAAAAGAGTAAAGCAAGCATCTAAACCTTATTAGAAATATCAAATAAAACCCAATTTACTTCTGCAAAATATACAGTGTGGATACCTTTCTCCCAGGCCACTATCCCATATAAAAGAGTATCCACAACTTTTCTTCTTTTTGAAAGGAAATCTATGACTACAAAAAAGAAAGTTTAAAACATAAATAATGTAATTTTAAAAATTATCTTATTAATTTCAAATTATTGTGTTAAATGCTTAAATTTCATTTTAAGTTCTATGTCCAATTTACTTCTGTTATCTTGTGCACTGTGTCATTTACTGTATATCCCTTAACATCACAGGCCACACACCAAGATGTGCATGGATTTCTAATAACAAAGGGTGTTTTACCTTTTCTCCCCAATCTCTTCCCCAGTGTTTCAGAAGGATCATTTATTCCAAAAATAAAATCAAGAGGGATCAGTATTAACACTGGAACTTGGGGAAATCCACAGCAGTTCATAGGTTCGAAAAGCTGGGATGGAGAAAGGATGTGCATGGCATCAATAAGCACAGTCACTATGCAGAGAGTAAGAGGAGGTGAAAGGTTTCATGGGGGCATCCAAATTGCTTGAGATGTTAGGAAGATCCCATTTGAAATGACAAAATTCTCAGGAGGTATGAAAATATTCAGACAGGGACATAGCTAAAAGCGTCTCTCCTCTCTCTCTTTTTCTTTCTCCCTCTCTCTCTTTTTAACCTCTATCTATCTCGTTCCAGCTGAAGTGTTGAATGATGGTTTTGGAGTTTTATCCTACAAGGACTGTGCAGTCATTTGCTACAGCTATCAAATATCTCTGACTAGTGATAGAAAGCCATAGTGCCCATGAAGTGAGACTGGACAGTCTAATTTACATGTGTAAGTTAATGAGCTGAGAATTAGTCCTTGATTCTTAGAGCAGAGAGGTCCCATTTCAGTTTAGCAGCAGCATTCAAATCCTGATAGTCTCACAAGGTAAGCCCAATCAGGCCCAGGGAAAGGTCAAATATTCCTGGATTTCACATGTTGGAGAGAACACAGTTGCATATACAAATGTGACATAGCAACTCGTCTGGGTTTCCCAGCTGATACTGCTGCCTATTACTTGTATCAATGGCTAATGTTAGAGCCATGAGATGCTAATAATTCTTTTTCTTTTGCTTGCAGTACAACAAATCACTTAGTATATTGCATCTATATTTAAATATATTCATCACATTTGAATACAGGCAGAACACAAATGTTCTTGACAATAAAATACAGTTATGAAAACTAATAAAGAATTTTTTGTACGCATTGCAGAAGGGCATTAGATCATTCAATTCCTGCAATCACTCCAGAAATTAGATAAGGTATTTTTTGAATTATTAAAATACACTATAGATTATTTTTTGATTTGTGTGTCTATTTTCTTTAATTACTATACAGGGGGAAAGCCTTGGAAAAGGAGAATAAAAATTAGCCGTCACTACTATAAATTTTCAAAGAAAGTAGAAAGTTTTCTTCAAAACAAAGAGAAAATAAGCTATTCTGTGATCATTTCTAGCAATAAGTTAACTGTGCTGAGTTTCTATAAATTTATTTTATCACAGAAATTAAGAAACCTGAATCACGTCACTCACGGGTCTTGGTCTGACTCCTGTATATCCAGATATAACACTTTAATTTCAAAAATACAAGGCTACCTGCTCTTCTGATGTCCCCTCTGGACTGAGTGCTTTTTGGCCTGTCATGGACCCTGATGTTTTTCACTTTGCTGCATCTGTGTCTCACAACTGTACTCTGAGTCAGAGGTACAAACTTACAGCAGCAGCAGAAAATCCCATCAGACTTATCTCATGCACTATGAATGAAAGAGAACCTCATGACTTCATACAGTATTAAGCATTCTTTTTTTCCAAATAGAAAATTTTGTGGTTAGTGCAGAAGAGGGAATTCATTTTTGGTAAGTGACTTCCAGAGTTGGAAAACTGTAAATACGCACACTCCGTGAGTTTGGTACAACCTCTGCACTTCCTGCACATGGGGAAGAGATGCCTGGCAAAGTCTGCAAGAACAGGTGTATAAATGAATGTCTGGAGCTACACATCGAAGTGTAAACTGGAGACACAGTGTATAAGGAGTTGGCTGCACAGTCTTGCTCAAAAAGTTGTGGTAAATCACTTGATGACCATATGGAGACCAGTTGTGAGTGGTATCCCTCAAGGGCTGGTGTTGGAGCGGACATTGTTCAACATCTTTGTTTGTGACATGGACAGTGGGATCGAGGGCACCCTCAGCTAGTTTACAAATGACACCAAGCTATGCTGTCCACACACTGGAGGGATGGGATGGCATCCAGAGTGACCTTGACAGGTTTGAGAGTTGGGTCTGTGTGAATCTCATGAAGTTCAACGAGGTCAAGTGCAAGGTCCTGTGCTTGGGTCAGGGAATTCCCGAGCATAAATACAGGCTAAGAAGAGAATGCATTTGGAGCAGCACCAAAGAGAAGGATTTGGAGGTGTTGGTTGATGAGAACTTAAACATGACCTGCAATAAGCACTGGGAGCCCAGAAAGCCAACCATATCCTGGGCTACATCACAAAAAGTATGGGTAGCAAGTGAGGGAGTGGATTCTGACCCTTTGCTCTGCTATAGTGAGGCCCCACCTGCAGTGCTGCCTCCAGCTCTGGAGTCCCCAGCACAAGAAGGAGGTGAACTTGTTGGAGCAAGTCCAGAGGAGGCCATGGAGATGATCAAAGGGTAGAGGACCACTTCCTAAGAAGACATGCTGAGACAGCTGGAGGTGTTCAGCCTGGAGAAGAAAAGAATTTGGGGAGACCTTCTTGTAGCCTTCCAGTACATAAAGGGAGCCTATAAGGAAGACGGAGAGGGACTTTTTTCAAGGGCATTTAGTGACAGAACAAGAGGGAAGAGGTAAGTTTAGATTAGATATTGAGAAGAAATTCTTTACTGTGTGGGTGGTAAGGTGCTGGGACAGGTTTCCCAGAGAGGTTGTGGATGCCCTATCCTTGGAAGTGTTCAGGGTCAAGTTGGATGGAGATCTGAGGAACCTGCTCTAGTGGAAGGTTTCCTACTTATGGCAGGGGAGTTGGAACCATATGATCTTTAAGGTCCCTTCCAACCTAAAACATTCTATGATTCTATGACTTATTGCCATACATGAATAAAATACTGTAGAGAGTCACAGTAGTGAGTTCCCTGGTCACAGAAAACAAATACAAAATTTTAGGGGAATTTCTTGACCCAATGTGTTTACTTGTGCAACCAGAAAAAAAAATCAAAATAACCCTAAAAGGACAAACAATTAAAATGAACATTTTTAAATACAGTGAGTGAAATATATCATAAAAAAGGCAACTCTGGCATGTAGTGACTTTAGCCAAATTAAAGAAATAGCTGACAAAACAACACAGTCTGGAAGGGTCATACCACTCCCATTTGATGCAAAAATGATTAGCATTTGCTTGTCCATGATTCTCTCCTGTCTGATGATATGTGCTAATAGTCTGTCGTTGCTAAGGAATGTTGCTAAGCAAGGCAAGGCTTAGAGGAGGTCAGACATCTCTTCACTGACAACTTCTAGCATCAATTATTTTTGTGAACTACAGATTTCATTTTTTTTTCTGAGTGTTCTGCATATTTGTTTGAGATAAAAGAAGATTTATCACTATAGCACAATCCAAACATATAAAGACTAAAATGTTCTGCTGGAATTATCTCTTCTTCATTAAAATCTAATTTGTGTTTCTCATCGTTGTTGTGCACTCATCAGAAGGTAAAAATCATAGCCTGACCTAGTTTTTTATTTTTGTTGTTCTGAACAAATTGCATGAGAAATTTGGGGATTGTTCGTAAAGAAACATTTTTATGTTGGTTGAAGCTATTTTACCAGCAAAAATTTGTTTTTATTTAAAGGGTGAGAGTTAATTTCAAATGGAAAAAGTAACACAACAAAAAAGTATTGCCTTTTAATATAACAATATCAAAAGCAAGTAAAAAGTTGTAATAGGAAAACATGAAAATTAACATTATATTGAAAGGCTAAATAGTTTCTTAAATTTCATCTATTCTAAAACTGTTGCTTACTGGATTCTAAGTTCAAAATGGAAGTTTTTATGTTCTATTATTTTAAATTAGCATCTCAGCTAAAAGAATATATCACTGGGTAACTGAAATGAGGTAATATTATTTCTAAACTTAGTCATATAGAGATTTGTTTTTCTGTGAGTTTTCTACTGGTGACTGGAATGCTTTATGCTGTCAATTCCTATTTTGAAAATGGAAGTCAAAAGGATAGAGGCTTCCAAATAATTTAGAAGGGGTTAAAAACCACATAATTCTCCTTGCCTTTTTTTTGATTGTTGATTGCTATGAGTCATTTGAAGCCTAATATGAAGAGGGTATTGTCACTGCATTATCATTAAAGTGTTTCTGTCCTGTCCCCTCAACAACCACTTCCCCACATTATTATGAGCATTACTGTTCTGTGAAGGGTAGACGAGTTTAATGAGCTGATCACCACCAAGTACTAAAACTTGCTTTTTCTCTCTTTTAGTTTTTAGCAAAACTATGCGAGAAACAAGCTCCCAAGCTTGTCTATTTCAAATTCTTTTTGTTAATTTCTCTCATGATCTAAAGCAGAAATGCATTTTTGGGTCAGCTTTCACTGAAGACACCTTCAAAGGCACCCAGAAGAGTGTTGCCTTGTAGAATAAAATAAAATAATAGAAAGGAAATAAGTTTTTTTATTTTCAATGGCTTAAAATATGTCCAGAAAAATCTTTATTTGTATGGGCTGTAATTAGGAACAAGGACTTAAAATGGATCATTTGTTTGCTAAGTGGTTCAGGTGAACAGTTTGGTGTTTACAGCTTGAAAGGCTCAATATACATAATCCTTCAGGAGAGGAGGGCAAGTGAGAAAATTCCTGTCTCTCATGTTCGTGTAACAGGATTTTTTTTATCTGAGTCTTCTGAAATACCATAAATAAATTTCATTTCTATCATGTTTTCAACTTTCCATTCTTCATACATGGACACAGGCATGATTCTGAGACTTATGTTAGCACTGCTACTGTTATATTCATATTCATGGTAGTGTTACCTTTCCTACCCGTGAATAACAACGCCAATTAATTTTGATCAGGTAGAACATGTCATAGGAATCTTAACGGTACTGTACTGCACAAGTATCTATGAATTGAACTGGAGTATAACCTGCCCCAGAGAGAATTTGTTATCTGTTTTATCCGAAGAAGAAACTCTAATGATGGTTACCTATGAAGGTGATGATCTACAAATCTTTAAAAGGTGATGTGGTTTTACAGTGTTTTATATATCTTAAATTCACTTTAACTTTCACATAAAATGAATCACACATCTCCAGAGAGAACTGGATCAGCAAATATGTACCATTTAGATTTAACCTGTTCTAAAGGATTAAGTGGGACTTTCTTGCTTGGCTTTACTCTGTGACCTTCTCTAGTTTTGACAGCTAATTATATTTTTAAATGACTGTTACAGGGTGCATGTTAATAGCCTGCAGTACCATGGGAAAAAATCATTGAGTATCTGTATGCAGTGAAGTTACAGATCCAACCAAAATTAAAAGCAAAAGGTTCTCCATGTCTTCCTAAAAAATACCTGAACATATTAATTTCAAAAGATATACTAGAGACAAAGATGTGTGTGCAAAACATATCTTTCCTTTGGAAAAATAAATGTATTTTCTTTAAATTTTTTACTAATGTTTGTGTTAAAGTATTTATATTACATTTTTCCTTTGTATTTAAAAGTATGGGTATTTCAGAGCAAAATCAAGACACAAGGAAA
>JAOXXN010000001.1:105452333-105464557 GCA_026770055.1 Myrmophylax atrothorax | reverse complement strand
GGTTAGAAGAAGTCAGCTGTCAGCTAGCCCAGCCCAGCTCAAGTCACCCGACAATTCCAGGCCTGGTCCAAACCTCAAAACCCAAATCCAGGCCTGCCAAGGTGAACCCACAACAAAAAGAAATCAGAGGAAAATGCACACACCAGGACACTTACCCTACAAAAATACACCACAAAATTTACAGGTTGGAAACGAAATTGGGAAAAAGAAATGTATAGTCATTGAACCTGTTCTGTGTCATAGTCCAGTCAGTGACACCCATGAGCCAAACTGAGATTATTTTACATTTTTATAGTCTGATTCTGTATCCTACATATTTGTACACAGCAACAGTTTAGGTGCCTTGGCAGACAAAGTTCCAGTGTACTGTCAAACACAGGTCTTTAGTAAAGGTTTGTTTCAAAATGAACAAGGTGTGAAATTAAGAGTTCTCTTGAAAGAGATCACTCCAAGTGATTACCTCCATAAATCCTTTTTTAACAGAACATATTTCATTCCATCGAAAGTCAGAACTAAGCGAAAATGTCCTACTAAAGTGCCTCACTGGTATTTTGCACTTTATGGACTGTCAGTGTGATATAATGTAAAATCAGAAACATATATAACTATACATATATCCAGTGGGATGGAATATCTGCAGAGAAAGCACTGGGAAAAAAATTATAGACAATGACAGGAAATATAAAATTGAATGAAGTATGCTAGTAGTAATTTTTGCTGTTGACCCAAACTTATTTCTACTCCAACTGTCTTTCTGTGCTTTCCTCTGAAATTAAGTCTTGTTTTTGATAACACTTTCACATCCCACTTCACTCATTGCTGGATGCCATGAGTCAGCACAAGACAGCATATCTGAGGTCTGCTGGAGTCAGAGACCTCACCTTGTTCTGTCAGCAGAGATCTGCTCCCTCTCTCCATGTGGTGACTCCTCCTGGCCAAAGGGCTTTACCACCCGGTAAAAACACACATCAAAGGCAGCTGTTGTGGTGTGAGGACTCTCCAGACTCTTTCACGGGGGGGTTGTGCTGGGGGCACCTCAGGGTACTGAAAGAGCCACTAGGAGATATTCTAGGAGACAGCTCCAGCCCACAGACTTCATAGGCTACTTTAAACTCTGCCAAATCCAAGGTCACTGGAACATTGGTCCTGCAGTCTGTGAGCCATAACTAACTCCTCCACAGTCCTGCTCTGCAGCACTCAGCAGGTATCAGGTGAAGTAAAAAAATCTGTCCCCACATTTAGGCAGTATAATCTTCATGCCAGTAAGTAGAAGGATTTCCTGAGATACAGCAATGTTTTTATTCTTATGGCAGAGTTAAACATACTCCCTTATAAATCCTCTGAAATAAAACTTTTTGTAGCCTTACCTCTAAAAACAAATTTTTTACCCCTCTTTTCCAACTACACAACCCTGTATATCCTTTTATACCTTGGCAGACACACAGAAATAATATTAATTATTTCTGATGGTTGGTAATACTATTCTAGACTATAAGACAAAAATATTTTCCCTCAACAACTGTCTTCTCCTTATCAAACTTTTCCCTAACAGGAGAATAATATAAGGCTGAATCAAATGAGTTTACAAGATAAGCAAATGTGGATGATATTTGGCTGTGCTGGTCATTTCTGCTGATCGAAACTCAGGTTAATCCTATAATCATGTTCTGTGGTGAGGTGATACCAGTCTTTGGAATTCCAAATGAGCATAGACCATCAAAGACAGGCATGACTGAGTGGAGAGTTATTGGGGCAAATTGTATCTAGAGACTTTAAGAGCAAAGAAATAATGAAAAATGATGACATTGAACTAGGGGGAAAGAAACACAAAGTAGTTGAATTTTAAGCAAAATGTTCCTTTAAGAGGTTTATTTTGTCATTGGTAAAAATTGCCAATCTACTATTAAATAGTAAAAAAAAAATAAATATTTCAGCTTTAGGATTTTCAATCTGAGTTATAGAAGTATTACTAGAACTAAAAAAAATAATTTAGTAGGGGAAGATTCCTATCTAAATTTGCCAATCAAAATTGCATAGAGAGTTTAAGATAAGTGTAACAAAAAAATCTCCAAACTTAAACTCATTATGAGTTTTATCTGAACTGAAGCTCTGAAAAATTACTCATCTCTCCAAGCCTTTTTATAAACGTAGAAAACCAGTTTTTATAGCTGTATAAGTTATAAAAGTATTTTGCAAATGCTTATTTGTATCTTAGAAAACTGAAATGAAAATCAAATCTCAAATTTCTTTTATAAATTGTAGCACTATATACGTCCAACTGTATTATATCATGAAGAAAACACACCTTATTTCTCACATCAAAACCTCGTTCAACCTGACACCAGTTTCAACATGCTTATCTGTTTAAATATTTGTAAGAACAATGAATTAATTTTTTGTCATGCAGACCTACTTTCAACTTGGAAATAATTTTTATTCAGAATTTTAATAAACATTGAACTATTTTCCCAACCCTATCTGATATTATTTTGTTTAATTATATTTTTTCTTTTCATATGACTCAGAATCAAACATTTTACATGTGTTTAAAATCAAGGCTAGGTACTTTTTAAGTCTTTGTGACACACAGCAAAAAAATATTTGTTATATGTCCAGATGCCAAAGCAAGTTGAGCTCTCTTCCAAAAAAAAAAACGTTTATAACCTTTCTAGAAGTTATCATTACTGTATGGCTTTAATCCGCTAGCTCACCTAAACACAACTTTCCCTGAAATGATAAGCGTCTGGATCAAAGAAAAGAAATTCCAAAGTATTTATGTGAACTCTAAGTCGCAGCCATTCCTTGAAAGTCTTTGTACATTTTCTCACTATTGGGGGAAAACAGCAACGGCTCTCAGATTTTGGTGAAGCTGACTACAGTAATGCTTGCTTTTAAAGTCTGAACATGAGCAAGACTTCTTGATTCCATTTAAAAACAGTGTGGAAGTAGGAAAGCATCAGTAAATATTAGCTGAAAATGTGATTTTTTTAAGCAAAAGGACATTTTATCATTCATTTTCTTCCAGATTCTGTTCTACTTTAAACATGAAGAGAGCTGGATTTATACTCCCAGACATAGTAATAGCTAAGAAGCAATTGTTAAACAACATAGAAGATGAACAGCATACCCAGATACAAGCACTAAAAATTGGGGTGAATCATGGGGAGGAGTCTACCGAAAGGGCTTGTATACTTAAAGTGACATTCCTCAATACCCTGCTCTACTTCCAGGACTCCCATCTTTCTTTTTAGACTCAGCTGTCAGGAGCTGTGGATCTTTTAGCTGTGAACACCTTCCTAATTCCTTTTTATCTGCATCTGTTCCCTCTCTTTCAGGACCTGGCATTTTTATAAACTTTTAGTTATTTCATAGGAAGTTAAATGCCACCCTGATGCCCGATCCCATCTGATCTCAGAAGCTAAGCAGGGTCAGCCTCAGTTAGTACTTGGATGGGAGACTTCCTGGCAATACTGGGGGCTGTAGGTCACTGTCACCGTCCAAGCTCGCTCGGCTGTGGCAGATGAACCTTAGCAGTTAAAGGGTGGGACCGGTTCTGTGCACGCTGTGCCTCACCTAAAAAATCCACTGTGCAGGCTCGAAAGACACACCCACGTGGGTAGAGCCCTTCCCAAATCTTTGTTTGCAAAGCCTGGCGATGATGATGATGATGGTGAGTTATTTCATAATAAAGACATAGGATTTTGAGTTTCCAGCATTCTTCTTGCTTTTATAGAGCAGTTTCAACTCAATTTTAAAACTAATATTAAGGGAATCTAACTTTGGTGAATTCCATACCTGCTGCCTGAGTAAGAAAGTCAGGCTCCTAACTTCCTTGATCCAGCAGCAATGGAAGACAGATGGTCAAATAGGCTAGAACTTAGATAATTAAAATTTCATGTTACTGCTCCTCAGCAGTCCTTATTATGTCAAATTTAGAAATTTTTGATATACTTCTTAAAAGTAATAAGTATTTATCATTTTTATTCCTTTTTAACATAGTAGATTGTTATTTTTTCCTTTATTTTACTACCACTATTCTGGTCTTCATTCCCTTTATTTATGCTGTAGAACTTCACTTTTCTAAAACTCTCAGACATATTCACTTTTTCTTTTAATTTAAATATCACAGATTTTATTTCCAACTTTCCAAGTGGACTTCTTCTGCAAAAACAGGTGTATATTATGGAGTATAAGCAAATAGTAATCTCATACAATGTGTTTTGTGGATTTATTATACTTCAAATGCCTTCATGTCTTGTAGTACTTTATTTTTTACATGACAGAACAAATACAGAATAAGAAAGATGGTCTTACCATTTGTGATACCTGGTGAAATTGTCTGTATGATATTCTCAGAAATCTCAACCCTATACTATCATGCTGGTTTTAGAGTGGTTTTAAGATGTTAGTGATTACTACGAATGGCATTGTCATTTATCTCTGCTGTTCTGATACCTCACAATCCAAATAAAAAGGCAGAAAAATTACTGATTTGTGAACTTGACATTTTGACTTGTCACTCTCAGACCAAAAAGTAGAATATTTCTGAAGCTTTGTGGCATTTTATTTCATCTTAAATAGTCAAGCCTTTCCACCTTTCAGAAGACTTGCCCAATTCCAGGCTGTGCCGAGAATGGAGTGAGAGTAGCAGTGAGTAGGGAAATTTCAGAGTGTTGGTAGATTAGAAGCTCAGCAGGACCCTGCAGTGAGCTCTTGCAGCCCAGAAAGCCAACCATACCCTGGGCTGCATCCAAAGCAGTGTGGGCATCAGGGGAGGGAGGGGATTCTGCCCCTCTGCTCTACTCTGGTGAGATCCCACCTGCAGTGCTGCCTCCAGCTCTGGGGTCCCAGCACAGGAGGGTGAATTTTTGGAGCAAGTCCAGAAGAGCCCATGAAAATGATCAGAGGGCTGTAGCACCTCTCCCATGAAGGAACAGTGAGAGAGTTGGGGCTGTTCAGCCTGCAGAAAAGAAGGCCCTGGGGAGTACTTGTAGCATCCTTCCAGTGTCTAAAGGGAGCCTATAACAAGAGGGGCAGGATAACAGTGACAGGACCAGGAGGAATGGCTTTAGAGTGGAAGAGAGTGGATTTAGAATAGATATTAGAAAAAAGTCCTTTATAGTGAGGGTGGCGAGACGCTGGCACAGATCGCCCAGCTGTGGATGTCCCATCCCTGGAAGTGTTCAAGGTCAAGATGGACAGGGCTTGGAGCAACATGGTCCAGTGAAAAGTTTCCCTGATCATGACAGGTGGGTTGGAACTGGATGGTCTTTAAGGTCCACTTCAACCCAGGCCATTCTATTAGCCTATGGTAATTGCATAGATAGTAAAATTACTTGATTTTTTCTGGTTGGAGTAGGGGGCTACATGGTTGAAATAGGAAGTACAGAACATCTGTTCCTTCTGAATGTGGTGATAATTCTACATTAACTATAAAGGAATCTGATTGGGGTTTTGAAGTGTAATGAATCATGGCCTTTTGGTGTTCAAATACAATGAAACCGTTGAAAAAAACAAAACAAAACAACATTTTTGCTTTTTATTTTCCTGCACACTCTTGAACAAAGAACTGAACAGCCCTGAAGATGCTCTTCAGACATAAAGCCCCAGAAGTAGTTGGAAGTTCCTCACTAAACTTTATACCCAAGGATGCTCTTCTCATAGCTACAGAAATTTTCAAAATAATGGAGTGATGATGCATGGAATACATCTCACCTCCTTTCTTATGTTTTATGATATAGTTATGCAATGGCTTCATTTCCTCAGGACTGTATTTTAAAATCTACCTGTGGAGGATAAGACCTTACTTCCTTTATGGCTCTCTAGAGCTCTTACAACATAAATGCCCTAAATAAACCTTGACCACCTATCTAAATTCTTCCATGAAGGTATGGAAATTTCCAGATGCTATTAAATCTACAGGTTCAGAGCCAGGATTCTGCCTGGCTCCCAACAGTGTGCCAGCCTTACTGAAACAGTCCATGGTCTGACAGGAGTGATGAATATTTCTGTTCAATGGCTGGACATTTCTCCAAGATTTCTCCTGTACCATGTTTTAATGTTTCCAATAATGAACACTATGGTATTACATCGATGTAGGAAATCTTACACAAAAACAGCAATTCAGCTTCAGCACTTTAATATGTGTACATGTTGTGAGAGCCCTTTTCTGAACTGATCAGTGGCACTCAGTGTTCCATAAGCATACTTTGTCACATTTACAGTTTCTGAGACCTTTCAAAACCATGTTGTCTAAAGTGTCATTTTTTACAGACAGCTGAAGGGGAGGAAAAAATGTAAGAAAAATAATGTCATTAATTTTCAGGCTCTGTGACAACACCTTCTGTACACATTTTCAAAACATTCACCCCTCCAATGTCTTTACACTCTTGCTACAGCTAAACCCCACATTTGGGGATATTTTGGCAGCAACTGATTTATAGCTAACAGAACCAGAGAGTATTTTACTAGGCTTTTTCAAATATTAATATGAAATATATTTTACCTACTACTGCAGTTTTCCTGCCAGACAGGTTAGCACAAAACTTAGCCAAAGCTAATTTAATTTCAGGAACTCAGTCTAGAGGGGCTGAGAGGCTATCCCAGGGTGGATGCATGACAACGTGTTAAGAAAGAATAAACTGATTGTGAACATGAAACAGATTTCAGTGACAAGCAACCGAGCTGTATTGGGAAAGAAAATTTTAAGACCATGTTTTATCACCTTATCTTATTTTGGTTTATCCTAGTCTGAAATACAATTTAAAAACAGCAAAAAATAAACACCAAGCCCTTTCTACTAACACTGGCTTTCTGCTAACATGGGAAGTACTGCTTCGAGTTCTGGTCTCCCCAGTACAAGAGAAACATGGACACACTGGATAGAGTACAAAAAAGGGCCACAAACGTGGCTGAGGGACTGGACCATCTATCCTGGGAGGGAAGACAGAGACAGCTGGAAAAGTCTCAGCCTGGAGAAGTCTTGGGAGGAACTCAACAATATATATAAATATCTGCAAAGAAGGCATAAGGAAGACTAAGTCAGGCTCTTCTCAGTGGCAGCACAAGACACACTGGCACAAACTGAAATACAGGAGCTCCATCTGAACATAAACACTCTCACACTGTGAGAGTGTCTAAGCATTGACACAGGTTACCTGGAGAGGCTGGGGACTCTACAGCTTTGTAGATATTCAAAAGCCAGCTGGATAAAAACTTAGGCAATTTTAGGATGCCTGGACCAGAGGGCTTCCAGAGGTCCTTTCCAACCTCAACCCCTTTTTGATTCTGTAATTTTGTGAAATGCCATGGAATCAAACTAGACCATCCTGATTTCAGCTGATGCCATTTTTCTTCTCTCTTGAAGAACTTAGGAGTAAGACAGTGCTGTTTGAGTAGAAAGTTGTCTTTTTAACAGACTGCTCAAAATTCCTTTTTCACATTTCAGAGAGAACAATTATAAAATAAGAAAACCCCATATGTGGCCCTAATGACATATAAGTTTGGCATTACAAGCTTCTGACTTTCTTTGTAGTCCTACAGAAACAAATGTCTTTTATGGTATCAGTCTCACTGTGAGCATACAAGAAATTAATATTTTATAGTAGTAAAACCATTGGCCAATAAAGACTAGTGAAAATTTCTTATTTCTTAATTTAAGAGACATAAGGGTCTAGGTTTCTTGTCACAGAGCATGGCCATACTCACACACACACACACAAAAGTAATTTTTTTAAAAAATATTATTATATCCATAGAACTCAAATGGAATCAGGTTTTGGATAAAAAACCCTGGCACATTTTGTACGATGAGGCTTCTCAAACCTGAAGCACCTAATTATTGATACTCAAGGCTTGACAATCAAGCAGAAAACTAGTGGGAAGAGAGCTTTTATGCTACCCAGTCAAATCCATAGCAATTTAAATGATAAATTCTGGAAAAAACATTTCTTAGATAATTTTTTAATGAAAAAAAAAATCAACCCATAAAATATCAGAACAGCTTTGTTTCCCCATTTTCCTGGCTAGAAAATACAAGCCAGCAAGTGCTTCCAACTCAAGCAAAGTGAAGTAAAATATTTTTTGGAAAAACATGCTTCTTTACAAATAAATGTCTTCAAATATTTTAAAATACAGGCAGTAAAGAGTTAAAAAGAGCCACATGTGGCATATAGTTTATGCTTCCAGTTCCAGAGCAGGATTAGTATAAAATCTGAGCTATTATTTTAAATGACCGTTTGTGTCAAAGTCTAGAAGTAACAGGTTAGATCCAATGGACATTCAGTGTGTTCAACTGGTCATGAACAACATAATCACATTTCCAAAACCATTGAAGAACTATTATCTCAAACTAAAACATTTTCTTTGCATTTCAATAATTTGAATGTAAGATTTCAACTGCTTTATCCCATTTGAAATGTAATGTTTGAGATGCAACAAAAAACAACTATGGAGGATTTCATATAATAAATCCTTCTTTAACTTTAAAAAAGCCACATTAGAATAAATTTTTTACACTTCATAAGACTTTTCTTATTTTTAAAAAAATTCAATTCTTTTTCAATATTGGTTATTTTAATTTTCTCCTTTTTTTCAGATACTATTATTGGTGTTGAAATAAAAGATTTATAATTCATAAAAATAAGGTAAACTGGCACATTCTTACTTCCATCCAAAATTTCTTCTGTTATTCTGCTGTTGCCTGGCTGCTTAGAGTCATCATTCATTTCTTTCTTTTATACATAATCACAGAATAAGTCAGTATTTCAAGAAAATAAATACCCATGTTTTCAATTTCTGAAGAACTATTGGGTGATGGTTTGTGGGATTTTTTGGGTGGTATACTTAACTAGTGTATGAGAAAAGTACATAACCTACAGTTCATTCTTCATGTTCATATAATTTAGGTTGATTAACACCTGATGGGCTTCAGTGTGGCTTTCTTTCATTAGCTCTTTAACACTGCCTCTAGTTTATAATGTACTATTTTACCATGGAAAGAAAGGAATAGAAAGCAAGTTAAAGCATAAGATACAGATCAAGTGGTGATCAGGTAATAGAATTTCTAAAAAGACTCAAGAACAGGTTCATCTTAAAAGCTCCTTTATGTCACTGAATATTATATTTACAGCTTTGCACTGGGCACATACAGTTTTAAACATGATATCAGTAATGTTTCAAAAACATGCTTAAATTAAATATTCTCCATAAATCTCCCCAAATATCTGTCTTTTTCTTTCAGTGTTCTTTTAGAGTGCCTTTCTTTCCTCTGCCATCTTATAACAAAAAAAAACCCAAACCCAAAACCAAACAAAAAAACCACCAAAAAAACCCCAAACCAAACCAACAAACAAAAAATGTAGGAATTGATCAAGAAGCTGTAGACTTATATTACAATTCAGACCAGAAGACAGGAAGATTTTAGAGTCAGACAAATGACAAAACCAGCTTTTCCTTTGGCAGATGCACTAAACGACCTTGATATTCTTAAGGAGGAAATGAGGAACATGAGTGAAGACCATTCTATTACATCTCAGGGATTTTTTTTTTTTCAGAAACAATTGTCTGTTGTTTTTGAGGAACTGCTTTCTTCACAGTGTACTCCTGTAAGTACTGATTGTGCTCTATGTGTTTAAAATATACTTTTATCCAACATTTTTTCAGCCTTCTGCAATTTTTTAAGTTTGAAATATCCTTTAAAATACATGCTATAATTTAAAGTACCTTTTGTTGAAAGTTTGCATTGAAGAAAATCTTCATAAACAAATAAAATCCTGAAAAGTCTTTGCTACATTCAAGTGTCTTTTTTCTATCATAAGGTTCTTGCTTTGTTAAGATTTTTTTCCATGGTTTTGGAAATGCATTTTAAGGTTCATATTATGCTAAGAGTAGATATAGTTGCCTTACACATCTTAAAAAAAAAATTGCTTAAAAATAAGCAGCACGTGGCAGAGCTTGTGTTGAAGTGGTAAGCACAGGCTGGTTAACCATGATTTTACCACAGCTTTTTCATTAGTTAATGCTGACTTTCCAGAATCAAAAATTCCTCTAAGGTGTAGACTGATTTCAAATGCAGCAGAGGCTTTATCTCATATTTATTGCCTCTTTTTTTGAATAACAAGAAAAGAAGAATTCCTAACAACAAACACTTTAAAAAATTATTAAAAGAGAAACAACTGTATTCCAGTCTCTGTACTGTTCAGGTTATAAAAACAGCTGAAGCCTGTAAACCCCGTGAGAGATGGGAAAACTCTCCTACTGGGTAAATTGCTGATTTTTCTTATGGTGGAATAGTGTCTATCTCATCTTACAACTTATTTCTCTTGCCCTGGAGTGTCTTGTATTCATCCCAACCCAAAGTACATTCCAGAAATTTCAAGAAGGTGTTTGTATGATGGGAAAACTACTTTTATATAGTCATTGTAACTAGTGCAAAAAGAAAATTATATCCACAGAAAGATGTTTCCGTAGATGAGGGGACAGTTTCAGTAGTATGCAATGAACCATAAGCATGTAGAAAAAAATGTTTCCTAAACCAGGCAGCAGTAGTTGCGCTATTTCAACAAGCAAATTTTAGATTTTTTTTTTCTGAGCTTTTGATTTGTAATGGAACTTTGGATCATGGAATAAAATTCCTCAAATAATCAAAAAAGGGTTTATAATGGCATGATTACTTGCACTGCCTTTTTTTGTTTGTTTGTTTGTTTTTTCAAATAGTTAACTCTAGAATGGCTTAATTTATTGTCACACCTCACAGCTATCCAGGTGATGTGATATAATAAACAGGACTTCTGGAACATATTATAAGCCATAGTAGGTGAAAGGAGTGTCATGTTGATACAATAATTTGCACTTACTAACTGTAAATAAAACATGTTAGACAGAGAAATTAGAACCTCTTGAGAAACATTCATGAAAGGAATATGTTTCTAATAATGCTGTTATGAAACCAAATTAAAGTGATGGAATGTAGGTGTTAGACCCCACAGCACTCACCATACTAGAAGTAGTACTATATATAATAAAATATACAGTCATTTCATAAGATGTGCAGCATATTTACTTCTCATTCTTTAATATCCCCAATGATGTGGTATACCAGGACATGTGGCTACTGTTGAGATTAACTCATGAATGTACAGTGGGAAACAATTTCATTCCCTTCTTGTTCAGTTGTGCCCTGGAAAAAACAATTGAGCCATCAAGAAAGAAATATTGAGATCCGAAGTGTCATTTCAAAGATAAAAAGGGTATTTGATTGAATATCAAAAATATTATTTTTCCTTGCCTCTAAAAAATTCTTATAATCCTCTAGGCCTTCCCAAAGAGGCAAAAAACATACAGGTCATCTTTCATCTTTTTGCAGATTAATTTTTTTAAAAAATGGAGATTAGTTTCCCCTCCTTCCTTGGCATAGATTCTTCGTGCAATGGTACCGGTGTCACACAGTGATGTTTGCAACAAGCAGACACAAGAGAATCCCATCACCAGCCCAGACCTTGATACAGTGAGGCAATAGAAGCAACAGGGCATCAGGGAATGATGTCATGATTATTTGCCTCATGATTATTTGCCTCATCCAGTGCAATGTCACTTAGTGTGCATAGAAGTTCCTTCTGATGATGTTGAAAAGCCTTTGAAGAAACTCCTATCTTATTCCACTAAAGCCATAAAATTCCACCCATTCTGTTCCAAAGTAATTAAGGGAAAGATGTACTTTCAGAAATAAAGGACTGTATTTTTTATTGTTTCTTTTAACATATGTCTAGCCTTCTGCTTCCTGAAATACAGAAGTTTTCCAAAAACTGTAGCTAGGTTTTGGATGAATTTTTTTTTGGAATGCTTAGTGGTGATTCTTTGGTATTACACAAACCCAAAAATTACTAAACCAGGTGTGGTTATGACCATGCAAATCAACTACTGGCACAGATTAATTAATGTCAACCTCCTAACTATACAGGAAAACACTCAGCTGGATGTTATTCCTATTCAATACATTTAGCTGTACCTTACAGACTCTGTGGATCATAGCTACTACTTTCAGAACATTCACAGCCAATAAAGAGAAAAATGCTGGCAGATGAAGGACACAAGCAAACTGATGGTGAAGCATAGGTCAGTACATTCATCATGAAACGATTACAGAAAACTTCCCCCTGCACCGGAGAGACGATACTCAATAAACTTCCTTCTAGCTTTCCTATGGCCTGTTACTTTTTTTACTG
>JAOXXN010000001.1:105440679-105452233 GCA_026770055.1 Myrmophylax atrothorax | reverse complement strand
TATTTTCATGCTTTCCATCTTATTCATATATCTTCTTTTGGTTTTGACAGCTGGATATAATTGTCAAAATTTTTCAAGTCCCTGCAGCTTTCGTTTTTGATTCCTAATTCCATTTTTTTAAATGACTCTTCATTTGAAAGTGCTCACTGGCTTATCACTGTGTTCCTCAGATTGTAAACAGTACCATGAAAAATAATACTATAATACTTTCAAAATAAACAGGAAAAGGAAAATACATCTTCACTTACTTTCTATATCTAAAATGTAAGTATTAAAAATAAGGAGATTACAGAGTTATTTAAGGATGTGCAATTAACAATCAAACATCCTTAATCCTCTTTTACTGTTCTGAACTTTAATACTAGAAATCCTTTTCAAATTTTCCCTATGAATGGCATGATAATCTATATTTGCATATGGTTTGCATATGAATAAGAAAGAGGATTTACACACAGATAAAGCTCTCAACATTAGAGAGGAAAATTTTCAGGGCCTAAATGTTGTTTCACACTTAACATTAGAAGTGTAAATGTATGAAGTCACACACCAGTATAAATAAGTGAACATGCTAATATTGCTAAACCTTTTGCTGCAAAACATCGCTACGACTATTTGCCAACTTTCAAATGGTAAACAAATATGCTTAATCACTCTTTGAATTACTATTATGTATGTCTTGACCAACATTTGTTAATGACTCAGAAAACTGCTCATTTGCCTGTGCAAAAGATAAACAATATTCAGCACCACAAGGTCTGATTTTTATACTACTCACACTGCTGTAAATTGGTAATTCTAATAAATCAGAGAAATAATGCTGATGCAGACTCACCGTTGGTAGTGCCAACAAGTTTAACAAGGCTTTCTAAATGTAAAAGTGTTCATTATTTCAGTACAAGCAGAGGTCAGAAAAGACAAATGAAGAGCAGAACTGGACTGTCTGTTTTGTGAGACGGTGATTAATCATCTATGTTTTGACTGAAAGATCAGAGACCTCAATTTTACCACTGAGGATTTTCTGAGGTTTCAATGAGGAAATATCCTCTACAGTTATTACATTTTAAAACTATTAATTGGGTGATAAAGACTTTTATTGTATACATATATGATGCACTGGAAATAACAGTAGTAAATAAAAGTCTTCAAAACAGATTTTTGATTCATCTTCATTTGACCTGTGCAATTCTACAAAAATCCAAACACTGAACAGTATCAAATTCGATGTTACCTACCATGGGAGACATAAGCACAAATTGGATGACAGCTAAGCAGTGTTCCTTTGCTTCTCCTTCCTTACTAAAAGTGCTTGACACAAACTGCTGATGTCCATCCCCTGATTTCAAGCTCTTGAAATTAACAAAAATATGGTTAGAGTGAACTCACAAGTGTCATATTTTCTATCCTTTTGCTTCAGAGAGATCACAGATATATTTTGTTAGACCAGAAATGCTTATCTGGCATGTTTTCAGTTTGAGTGAGGTTGACTTTGCAGTTTTCTGTTCCAGCTTTTAATTATCATTAGAAAGGTTTTCACCAAGTCCTCCCTAAAACTCTTATTGATATTCAAAGCCACTACTTCTCATCTTATCCTCCACTGACATAGAAATAATTTTGTTTTTACAGCAGTCTGTATAGATATTTGAAGATGACTATGACAGAACACCCCTCTCCTTTCTCTTTGAAACTTCTTTTCCATGTTCACTGGTCATATTTTCTGTAACTTGAATAATTCTTGGTTTTCTTCTCTGGATGTTCTTCAGTTTGTCCATGTATGTTTCTTGGTGAACTCTGAGATAAACAATGTTGTGGGCCCTCAGATTAAAAGATTATTTTGCACATACATAGAATATATGTATACACATACATACCTTTTCTAATATCCCGGAGGATATTCCTTTTTTGAACATCATCAAACAATTAACAATTCAGCTATCACCTGTCATATTGCATTTGTCCATAATTATTTTTTCCACATGAATTCCATAGAGTTTCATGATAATTTCTAATTCTGTGTCCTCTAGTGTATTTGCAGTTGCCTCTGGCTGGGTCATTTATGGAGTTAAAAACTGTATTCCATCATCTAAACAGCTACTGTAAACACTGAGCAGATTCAGTCCCAAGTTAGAGTTCTGAAAAAGCTCTGGTTAATGCTCACTTCTAGAATGAGCCATGGATTACTGCTTCCCAAAGTAACATTTTCTTATTAGCTTTTCCAAGATTTATCTACTTCCAATCCTCACTTATGAACACTTCAAACAGTAAATAAGTTATAAGAATTTAAGAAGTCCTTCCTAGCGCGAAGATGCATGACAGCTGCTGTTTCTCTCCTGAATAGTCTGATTCTTATCTTGTCAGAAGGGACACTTGGAACCATCTAAATCTTCTATATGTTCCTTTAAAATATCACCACCTTTCAAGTGCCTACAATTATTCAGTTCCAAGAATTTTGAGTGGAGGAATAAGAAGATGGAATTTTTCCAATAATTGAAAGGCAAGCTTAGATGTCTAATTTTGTACACATTGCCTCACTCCTTTTTAAAGATACACATTGCATTCTGACTTTTTTCTCTTTTTTTCTCCTCTTTCTCACTTGTCTACAGTGTTAAATTACTACCAGTTCCAGATTGCTTCAATCAGTTCTTTCAGTAGCCTAGGATGAGGTTTTCTAGACTCAGCAATCTGAGACATTTAATTTCCTTAAAAGTCTTACCTGATTTTTTTCTGTTTCAGAGCGAGCATGACCTATTACTGCACAGATGCATAGATCTTTCTTTACAAGGACTGATACAAAGGATATTAGACATTTCAGAGTTGTTACCATTCCATCAACTTTCTCTTATTGCTCAGCTGCAGACCAAATCCTTGATTCTGGTCTTGCTAATAACATAAATATTTCTTGACATGCTTGATACTAGTTCTATTTCAGATTGATCTTTTGTGTTTTGTTTGCAGTGATTTTGGGTGGGTTTGGATCTTTATATTCATCCTTTGTAACCTGACCTGATTTCTGTTTGTTGACATTACCTTCTTTCATCTGAGCTTGATACAGAGGTCTTGGTTTCCTTAAAATGTTTCTTAATGCACATCCTCCCTTTTCTCTGCATTAAAAAAAAAAAAAAAGTGATGATATTCTCACTATGATTTTTTTTAGAGGAACACTTAGATCTATGTTATTTTTCTTCCCCTTAGAGAAACTTCTTTTCCTTCCTTTTTTGAGTTTATTGGGATGATATAGGCCAATGCTTTCCACAAAACAAAATCTGTATTCTTACCGCAGCAGAAAATCTTGCTTGATCATGACTAAACTCAGATTCAATCCACAGACTCAGCATCTCCCACATTTCAAAAATAAGCTTGTTTTCCATTATCCCAGTGACTCTAACTGTGATACAATGAGCCCTCTAAATTCTGCAGTATTTTGTCACAGGGAAGGTATTCTATTGTGAAGCACAGTTCCTATTTCCTTCCCTTCACGATACAGAAAGTATTTTGTTAGATTCAGTTTAGAATGCTTCAACATATGATAAATATTCTTTGTTCTGGAAAGCTTCATTCTTTTATTAGCAGTAATCTTTGTGACTTAAGGGAAAGCACTTTCCACTCAAATCCACTTTCTTTCTTTATGCCTAGCTTGGAAAGGAAAAAACTGTGACTCATGTCATTTTAAGCTAAATAAACTTCAACCACATTAGTTGTCACTGTCAGTTGAACAAATTTCTATTTAGTCATAAGTTTAGAATATTATTGTAGTTTGAATTTAAATGTGGTTAACTTCCCTTAATTGCATTTTATGAATATTTACTGGAAAAATATCTTTTTTCTATCATGCAAACATAACAACATGTAAAATAAACCTTTACTATTGTTTTTTATATAAGCAGTAAAGGATATGGCTTGCAGATTTCTTTTGATATGTCAGTATTATGGTCTTCAAGGAAACACTTTTTTAAAAAGTGAATTTATTATTGCTTAATATTTAGAATGCAATTTCTAAATGCATTCCTTTTATCTCTTCCTTTGAACTTTTCCTTAATTTATATGTTTTTATTATCAGTCCAGAGCCAAAAGAACACTTCAGGTATGCAGCATGGACTTCAGAATGCATTAAATGTCCTTTCTTAAATGGAAATAATTCCCTGAGCTGAAATCCTGGTGAATGCTGAGAATCCTGATATAACTCAGTTAAATAAATTCTCTATGAATATTTGTTGATTTTTTAGGGCCACTGAGCAAATTGTTCTTCAAAGTAAGTAATAAAATAGTAATTGGCAGAAAGTCTGAAGTGTACAAAAATATCAAGTAAACAGAACTGCTGATGAACAAAATGTTTCACATAGTTCTAATGTCCCCGCTTAAAGGTCATCAATAACTCAAGAAAATAAATAATATGTACCCACATGGAACTCATTTGCTATCCCTTATACATTATGTGGCTGCTGGTATCTGTGATGGCATTTATCTTCACTCCTGAGGAAAGACAGAACAACTCATGAGGATTATTGACACAAGGGAGTTATTTCTCTGTTCCTCTCCAGCACAGGTAAATGTCATCAGAAAAATCAGCCACTGTTTGTATTCACAGAGCAATGGAAACCAACTTTTGGCTATATGTACTTTGCATTTTAGAGAGATGCCACTTAAATAAATGCATAATATTGATGTAGTTCATAGTAGTCCCTTTAACTGTGGGTTGGCAGGTCTTTAAAGGCATGTCACACACTAAAACAAAAGTAGTCACTTGCTGGGGAAGGATTTTCACCAATTGTCTAATCTTTCATGACATCTAGCAGCCTGTCTTTGAGCCCTGCACTGGCATCTGTTTCTGCTAGTTTGAGAACCAACAGGCATCGCCTCTGGAGAGTCTGAGATCACTTCGCTTTGTTTTGATCCAACTTCTCACCCAAACAGTAAGACAAGTACTGCAGTCCAACAGCAGCTTTCCCTACTGGACCAAACATGCTGTCAATGTTATTATGCCTACTTGACAAGAAATGTTTCTATGATTTTTTTGCAGACCAAAAGCAGAAACAATTTTGTTGTTGTGATTTAAACTATCCAGACAATACTCTAAGAGGCCCAGGTGAGCTGTAAAACAGTCTGTTTACTCAAGAGTCTGCAAAATAGCCCATCCAGCCCTCTAAGGCTGCAAGAAGAGATTCCCAGACACTACCACAACCAGGAGGCTGCCCCTGGCTGCATTGCCAAAAAAACTAGGACAAGATGAATGATTTTTCTGTTTCCTATTCCCATTATCTGGCTGTTTCTGTTGGTCTGCCACACATATGCCATGTTATCAAATCCAACAGTTTGCTATTGTTTGGCTATCAAGGAACAAGTTCATTCAACTCTGGGCTGCTGACCAGTGTTATCAAGTGATGACTCTTTCAAATGTCTCATGAATCACTTGAACACATTTTTTTTAATTATAGTTTTGAATTTACAATTATCATATCCTCTTTAACACCGTTTCACACAGCTCTGATGCAACGCTGTCAGCTGGTTGTACAGTTTAATGACAAGCATAGTGAGAGCTTGTATTATCAGTTAACATTTTATAGGAAAATTTTATTGAAATATTGTCAGACCAATCACATTGCTTTAAACAGTTCATCATCTTATCTGTGGGGAAGTGTCAGAGCTACCTCTGTATACTGTATCTTCTACACTCCTCATTTTTGATAGTTCAAAAAGAAACCAAACAAACCAAGCCAAACTGCATTCTTGACCTCACTTCATCTGATTTGCACTGTTCTGAAGATAAATAAAGCATAAAATTCTGAAAGTGGTGAGATATGATTTGACTAAGGAATAAAGAATGTGTGAAAGAGACCAAGTGACAGAGGAGCCTGGAGAAGGGAGAACCAGAGTGAAGTTGCAATCCTGGGGTCTGCTGTAGAAAGACATGCATTCGAGAAAGCATTTAGATTGTCTGAGGGGTGAGTCCAAAAATGATAGTTTAAAGATACAGCTCTTGCTTTTCAATCCCATGCCCTAAGAAAGCTCCAAGGTCAACCACCACATTACCTGCGGTTGAGGATCAGTAACATATTTTTGAAAGCATTATTGCAAAGGGGTTAAGATGTCCAGTCTTTTGTGAGCACTGCAATTTCACTGACACCAGTGAAGTTACATGAGGGATGAGTAATAGAGATAATTTGCAATTCAATGTACCATGTAATTCACAATTTTTTGAGATGGATTTACTGAGTTCATGTAATCCTGCTAAGGATTCCACAGTATTTGAAATGTCTCATTATTCTCTTCAATTCTAAAAATAAGCCCCAACAGTGTACAGCTGTATCCAATTAGGTGCTGGGGCATTCTTCTTCCATAAGCAGAGATCAGTCCCCAATGCCAATTGCACTATAATTAGTGCAATTATTAAAAAGAATGAAGACATACTTATCTCCTGAGGGTTCTTTTTTAAATTTACAGAATAACTTGGGCAAAACTTTAAGCCTTTCAAAAGCGTAGTGAATCTTTTAACTCTATCTTTTCCCTAGAAAATACGAGTTCCAGCTTACAATCAAATTTCCTAGCATGCATAAGTGGAAAGACATGACACATATTCTTAAACTTCGTTTCTTTAAATGCCCTTACAGTCCTGTACAACCTTTGCAAAAAGCTCAGCTGAGAGTCAAGTCTTCATTCTTTGAGGTCTACATATTCTAAACTATTTAATTTATCCTAAAGTGAAAGGTAATCCAGAGAAGTGAAGAGAAATACAGTGAGTATCTGCTATGGGAATTTGCCTCTGAATTTTTGACAGTAGCAAAACTTGCTCCTCTTACATATGAAGATCAGCAAAGTAAAACTCATCTGTAGCTTTCTTGAGATTTACCAAATGTAAATGAGCAATGACCATATGTACAGTAAATTAATGTTATCTGACTGAAGGCAATAGAAGTACAAGGAGGGGCTCCACTTAAAATCCAGACTGTGATGAGTTTTCTCTTAGATCTGAAGATAAAATGATTCAAATTTGATTCCCAAAAGCATAGGATAACCTCAGACTCAATATTTTGTTTCACATTTTTTTGTCTCTGATCTAGAAGTGACAATACATTGGAATTAAACTGATTTCTGTGTGTGACATTCAATTTCCAATAGCATTCTGAAAACCCCCTTGGGACATTCCTCCTTCTTTTCAATGGATTCATGATCTGGTTCTTTTAGGGACTATGAAAACAATGGTGCAAATATTTATGTGTATTTCCTCCACATATAGGTACTAAAAATGTGCAGTTCAATTTTGGGGTAAAGCAAATTAATATTGGAGGAGTGGTACTATGTGGTAGTTTTTCATAACCAAAAGTACTCATAAATGCTATTGCCAAGAACAGATATCATATTTATTATAATTCCAACTACAAGAATGACACGTAAGAAAAAATTCCTAAACTGATGCAAAACTATTTTAAATCAGTGATTTTTAAACAAAATATTCAAAAATTTGCAAAGTCTGTAAATTGTCATGAACGAGAAAACAAATTTAAGCTATGGTCTTCATATAGAAATTTAACTAGAAAGTGGAAGGTGATAATTTTGAAAGTCTCAACTGGTGGCAATTTGCTTCCCTAGACTGTACCAGACTAGTCCTATGTGCAATTAGCACAACAGATGTTCTACAGTAACTGGGAGATAAACAGTTATCAGCTTTTTAATTATAGATCTATTTCTTGCAATTTCTATTCTTTTGTATTTCTGCTTTATATAAAACAGTGCAGTGAATTAACTTGTAATAAAGCACCCCTAGTGAAGAAGTTTCTAACTCATAAATCAGAATACCAAAAGAACATTTTTTTCATTAACATATTATTTTATCCCTGGCTAACAAAAACACACTTGGGGGAAGCTTCTCCATTGCTTCAAAAAAGTTCCATAAAAATGCTGTTATTCCTATTTTGCAACAGATCCTACGGGTTGTTGATTGCCTTCCTGCCAGAGATGTTGTTCTTCAAGCAGGCATTCCCTTTCATTTTCAGATTAAGTATCTTTCAAACTCAGAACTCAGTAATATTCTACCAACCTGACAGAAGCTCGGTTTAACAATTATCAATGCTGCACAGCACAAGTGAATCAAACTGTTGTTGACTGCTGTGCTTCTACTGATGGCTGAAAGAAATCAATAATTCCTTACAATGCAAAGTATGGCTGCTAGCCCAAGGCTACAGATTTAACACTACCAGCCCGTGTGCCCCTTGTATTTATAAAATTGCTTTACAACTACCTCTCTCATCAGAAGAAATACTTTCTGCTTTAATTTATATGGAAATAATTTGACCCTTTGTAGGCACCCTGTGTTAACAAGTAATTAAAGGATGCAGGAGCTGTTTCCAAGTCCTATAAAAGAAGTGTTGGTAGCCCTTAATGGGCTTTCAGGAGACATTTCAAATACTGTTGGCGAATAAGATCCTTCAGTGCTTTTTATGCTTAGACCTTTATTCTACAATAGAGAGGGAAGCAAAAAGAGTCAATCAGAGACAGATTTTTCCACATAGAAAACAAAGAACCTCAGGTACAGAAGTAGTTCAAATGGTCTTACAATAGGCATAAAAAATAAAATAACAGTGTATAAATAGAAATGAAGGTTGAAGAATGTGTTTACAACATGCTATTGCCATTGGGAAGTACTTGGAAATAACTAGGTGTGAGAAGAATTAGGAAAATATGTTTTCAGGTCATGTACCACCAAGATTAAAAGTCTGTGAGTTTGGGGTACCTCACTTGTGTGAGGAAATGTGGGGGTGTTATTATTTTAGATGGTGTCAAAGTGTTCTCTTCTTGCCTCGGGTCAGGTGTTTGCAATATGAAAAAAAATTAGATTTGCATATTTGTTGTTTTCTAATGATCCATTGGCATGCTAATACTACCTCCCCATCCCCAGGAATACATTTTGGAAAGCAAAATCTTATTAGCTGCTAAAAATTAACATATTTTGTGAGTGACCAAAAGGTAACAGAAATCTCCATGAAAAGTAATACATTTTTAAAACAATGACTAATAAATGGACCAGCTTTTAGTAATGTTTCCATGGTTATCTCAGGGTTGATACTGTGTCTAGAATCATAAAAAAGAAAGGGATAAATTTATTTTTTTTCAAGGATTTATCATTTACGTCAATGGCATACAGATGACTATATAGAAATCCAAGTGACACATGTTGCATAAGGCTGATAGAACAGAATTCAAGAAAAAAAAGCTTTAAGGTGGATTTTGAGTGAAGAAATGTGCAAGAATATGACAGGGAGAAATGTAAAAATTATGCTTCTGGACATAAACATTTTAAAGCTGGATGGGAACAGGTATACAACTAATTTAAAATTAGACATAAGATTAGTACAAGTGAAATATAGGAACGAAACAGATTATGTCACAGTAACTATAATTAAATGTTAAAATAGAGTTTGACTAAAATACCTACAATATAGAAGGGAAAAAGTCTTTTTGTAAAAGTATTAAAGAAACTCTTGTTTAATAGTGCATGAAGCCAGTTAATACTTCAGAGCATCACACTGGCAGTTTTAGTAGTAGTGTCAGGTCACTTGTTTCTGCTGAGCATCTTTGTTCTGTTGTTGTTTCAATCACCTCTCTTTCTTTCCATTGCCTGAGCAGTTGACAGTATTGGGGTTTCTTTAGTCTTGAACTGAATGCCAAACTATCACATGGAAAATGATGAAAAAGCTCTGAATTTTTAAAAAGGCATCATCATAGGTCATGCTTTCTGCTTTTGCTTTGAGATACCAAAGACAATGCAATCAACGTTAAAATAAAGAAAAAATATTTCACCAAGAACAGCAACAAGCACTGGCCGAACAAAAGAACTCCTACACGTATTTTGCAGCCCCAAAGACACTGTGCAGCTGTGCTCATTATATGTAGAAAACAATAAATCAAATCAGCAAGAAAAAGTAAAACTCAGCCCTTGGCTTCCAACCTCCCAAGCCTCCAGCACCACTCACACAATGGACAGATTTTTCAGGTGATGAGACATGGAGGGGATTCAACACCTCACTTTGTGGTATGGGGGTATTGGGGATCTTTGAAGTAGAAGCCTCTGGAAAATATCCCCTGGCTGAACAGGCCTCTTTCAC
This sequence comes from Myrmophylax atrothorax, assembly GCA_026770055.1. Classification (NCBI taxonomy): domain Eukaryota; kingdom Metazoa; phylum Chordata; class Aves; order Passeriformes; family Thamnophilidae; genus Myrmophylax; species Myrmophylax atrothorax. The sequence goes on along the minus strand of JAOXXN010000001.1, from coordinate 105,442,139 downwards.
ACCATGGCTTTCGCTCAGCCACACACACTCTCTAGGACCAGCTGATTGCACCAAGAAGCAGAAAAGATGAGTGTGATGAATAGCCTGGATCACGGAAAGAGTAAACAAGTATCTAATTAACCATCTCTGTAACATCAGTCCCGATGAAGTCAGGGATCCTATGGGGTGACTTAATGAGCAGATCTGAAGCTTAAGACATTTTCTCAAGCTTTTGGTCAAAGCATTTCCCAAGTAGGAAAAGTCTTTGGTTAGTAAATAATGTATTTCAACAGACCAGTACTTCTTTTCAAAACATTAAACAACAGATGTTTCACTATGCTGTGCCAAGGAATGGAGAAAAAAATGGGAAAAGTTGAAGACTACTGCTATTTAATATCTTTACAAAATCAGTTGCAGTGACCTTATGCTGGGAACAGAAAATTAATTATATATTTGTCCATGTCTGGAAGATAAAACGCCATTAAAAAAAGAAATAAAGCTGTGCAAGTCTAACCTTAAATACCAATATAAATAGGTAGCAAGATTATCTCAACCCTTCTTTCCAGCAGTGGAAGAATCAGATGTATAAACAACAAATTGCAGAGCATGAACAAGAACACATGTTTGATCTTAAGGGCATAATATGTCCTTGATCTGGAAGTGGAAAATTATATTTACTCATGTTTCAAAAGTATAATGGAAGCAATATTGTGCAGAAACACTGCTACAGATGTTAAAAGTTCCAGAAACAAAGCAAGCGAATATTCTTCAACAAAACTAAATAATTATTTCCACAAAGTCTGACTATTTTATGTGTATTGAACATTTTCAAAACTAGAAATATATATTTCTCAGAGCCTAAACATATTCAGTCTTAAAAAATTAAACAAATTGTACTCTTCAGACAAACCAATAGTGCATTTTCTTTTCAGCTCTGAAGTTTTCACTCTATTTTGGCTTTGGACAAAATATGTTGCTTGAAGATCAGAAAATAGACTTTTCCCCCCCTTGACACTAACCTATAAATATTAGCTTCAGTCCTGGTTCAGTGACAAGATATGACCAGCAGAATATTCTTAACAACACTGTGATTTGCTCTCACAGAGGTGACTTAAAGACAGTAGTTTCAGACTTAAATTATTCTTGTGAAAAATTGTCAAACACCACCACCTTATTTGTGTTTTGCAGTTGTCCTTTAGAATAAGCTCTTCTAAACATAATTTAAAGAAGTATGCATGCAATGAGTATATATCTTTTTCGCATGAGGTGTCCTCATATTGTTCCAGAACAAATTGCTATTTACTTTGTCCAAAAAATCTGCTCAGTGAAAACCATCTCATAAAGCACTTTCATAAAGCAAGTACTTCCAATTATTGTGAATTTGTCATTCAGCTCACATGCTGTTATCATTTCTGCCATTTCCTGAACTAGAACCTTTCTATTTCTTTCACTATTCTAAAGAGAAATGAAAAAAAGGAGTA
>JAOXXN010000001.1:105423674-105438716 GCA_026770055.1 Myrmophylax atrothorax | reverse complement strand
ACTGACTGATTGCATTTTTCCTCATGTTTAACTTCATAGAAGATAAATGAAAGACATTTTATAGAGAAGCACATTAAAATATGGCATTGTCTTACGGGATATTCCATATGCTAGAAACCATTCTGTCTGTCCTGGAAAGCAGATGATCATTTGTTTCTTCTAAATTTTGAATGGGGAGAAAGAAAGTAGGAAGTATATCCTCTTTTCCTTAACAGGTAGAAAATCTGAAACCTTTTCTCATACTCATTGATATATTTATGATGCATGAGACAGATTGCAATATTAAAGCAAAGAGGCAGTAAAGTTTCCCCCCTGTGGATATTCTCTGTTTTCTTCAAAGATGTGAAAGTCCAACTCTTAAAGAAATGCCTTGTGCATCTATCCAACCCCATTCCTGATTGTTGTTCATGCTTTCTTACCTTTTGGACTAGAATCTCAAAATGAGATAGAAAGAAATTTTCCCTTTAGGTCCAGCTTTATTATAAACTGATGGCAATAGTGACTTACACTGGAGAATACTTAATCTTTTTTTTTCATTTCAGTTAAACTTGGAGAACAATTATCTCATAGCTCATTGGTCTTTTTCTGTTTAAAATGGCATTCATCTTTAATAAAAACTCTAAGAAATATTGTCTAACCTAGCAATGAGCATTCACTGAAAAGAAAAATCTAAATAATTATTATGAATGTTGCAAATCCACAAGCTCTCCTCTAAGTGTTGGGAATTGTCAGATTCAGATGTTGTTACTCAAAAGTAAGTATTTTGCTGAACCAGTGTAACTGTGCAGTAGTACTACATCTGCATGTATTATGCAAATTAGATTTTGTAACACTTTTGTTTCTTCTGCACTGAAAATTGGTACTTTATAGGCATTATGTAAATGAAATGTAGTAGAAATAGTCTCTTTCTTTCCTCCAGATAAATTTATAAAACTTTTAAAAATTCAGTAAAGTATGTACATTTCCGCAAATTGCAGGAAAGAAATACTTAAGACATTATTTTCTACTTTCCATGTTAGAAAGAAATACTGTCATGGCTAATAAACATTCCTCACAATCATTTTTGTCAAGGCCAAAAGCTGAATCCAGAGTTACAGAGATCAGTTGTGCTTATAAGGCAATTTCTTCTTGAACGAACGGGAATAAAATTCTCTGATGTGGATGCATACCTTTATAATCCAAACTTAGGCTTATAGATTTGCAGTGATCTGACTGAAGTCACAACCATTTTAGCATCTCTATAATTGCTATCCACACTAACAAGACTAAAGCAAATTGGAAATGTTCACTACTAACTCTAAATTGAAGATCTGTTGATATACTGAATTATTGATATGTATGACTCCATGTACATAAATATGTTATTAACCATCGAAATCATTGCTTTCACAGTCCTCCTGAGTTCAGATAATGTGCTAAAAAACTACCTTTTGGAATTTTCTATACCCTTTCAATAACTATTGAGAGACATCCTGGATAAATAGCACAAATTACTATTTGCTTGGCTAAAGACAGATAAAATAAATCCACATCTTACAGAGCATGGTCTGTAGACACCTCTCAAAATCAAAGAGAAGCTTTTTAACTACCATGCTCTCTCCCAGCTCCTTGTGCATCTTCCCACTGGCAGATCATGGGAAACTGAGAAGTTCCTCACTTAGTGTAAGCACTACTCAGCAACAATCAAAACACCAATGTGTTACCAACATTATTCTCTTACTGAATCCAAAACCCAGCACTACACCAGCTACTAGGAAGAAAATAAACCCTATTCCAGCCAAAACCAGGAAAAACTTTGGACTGCTTTTAGCATCTCATTTTCACTGTTTTTAAGTACCTTTGGCAAATGTCTACAGACATCCCTGTCTATAACATTAAAGAAGGAATTTCTGGATTAAATATTTCAGTTGTTAAACTACTACTAGAGGAACAGGTTCTTCCTTTCTATCTTTAATGTATGGACATATGTTGACTTCCTCAAAGGCAGAGAGGCCTTGCAGAGAGACCTCAATAAATTAGAGAGCTGGGCAATCACCCATTGTATGAAGGTTAATAAGGGCAAGGCTCTGATCCTGCATTTGTGATGGGGCAACCCGGAATGTACAGATAGACTGGGGAAAGAGAGACTGGAAAGCAGCACTGCAGAAAGGTATCTGGGGGTCCTGGTCGATGGCAAGTTGAATATGAGTCAGCAGTGCCCTGGCAGTCAGGAGGGCCAACCATGTCCTGGGGGCATCAGGCAAAGCATCAGGCAAAGCATTGCCAGCGAGTCAAGGGAGGGGTTTATCCACTCTTGTCTGCACTGGGACAGGCTCACCTTGAATACTATGTGCAGTTTGGGGCACCACAGCATAAGATATAAAGCCATTAGAGAGAGTCCAAGGGAAGGCTACAAAGATGGTGAAGGCTCTAGAGGGGAAGATGTGTGAGGAGTGCCTGAGGGCACTCGGTCTGTTCAGTCTGGAGAAGAGGAGACTGAGGGGAGACCTCACTGCAGTTACAACTTCCTTATGAGGGGAAGAGGAGGGGCAGGCACTGATCTGTTCTCTGTCATGACCAGTGATAAGACTCAAGGAAATGATGTGAAGTTGTGTCAGGGGAAGTTTAGGTTGAATGTTAGGAAAAGGTTCTTCACCCAGAGGGTGATTGGGCACTGGAACAGCCTCCCCTGACAGAGTTCAGGAAGGGTTTGGAAAATGCTCTCAGGAATGTGGTGTGATTTGGGGGCTGTCCTGTGCAGGTCCAGGAGCTGGGCTTTAATGATCCTTGAGTGTCCCTTCCAACTCAGAATACTCTGTGATTCTTTGAATCAAAGAAGTTCATGTCCTAATGGTATGACCCTGCTGAGTGAACAACACCTTTCACAATTCTGCCAATAACAGTAAGAAGGCGTGGAGTTTTACTTTTATATGTAATGGATTGTTTAATAAGTAACCCACTGGGGGGGGGAGGGGAGGAGGGAAGACCATTAAGACAGATCATAAAATAGCATTCCTTCCCTTTGAAATTCTCTTTTGAAACTTGGTATGACACCAAACTGAGGAAAAATTCAGAATTTCTGAACAGAAATTAAAAAGACCACTTAGAGTATAAATGCAATTTTATTGAAATATATCACATTCTGCAATATAAAAATACATATGAAATACTGTTTCCCCTAAAAAATAAAGCAATAAAGTTGGAACTAACAGTGTAGATCTAAGTGCTTTGAATTTTTCCTGCTAAGAATTTTTTCAGAATCAGCACATTATCAGTGTTTAAATTAGGGAACGGCACCATTCCACAGGGAAACCATTTTCTTGTAGGCTTTCACAGCCTTTCCTATAAGCCTCAACACCTTCAGCAGTTTGAAGAAATCATTGCATTTGGGAAATCAAATCCCACCAGCTCAGAATCCATTCTAAGAACAATTAAAATAAAGCTAAAAGCCTTGTAAAATAATCTGTTTCAGTGTCAGCTATTACCACTGGAGATAAAGGGTCAAGATGGACCTTGGCATTGCTTATCTTAAGCTCTTGTACTGTAAGAGAGAAGTTCAGCTAAGTATAAAACATTAGGTTCTGTTACTGTGTTTGAAATTCAGGTTTGTTGAAACTCATCTGCTCTATATTAAGTTATCAAAGACCTTATGGTTTTATCTGAGTCTTAACATGTCTCAAAGGAAAATTTTATAAGGTCTTCTGACAGCTTTTAATATAATTTTTCCAAAGACAGTGCTGTTACAACCTCACATTTAAAAAATTGGCAATAATTTGACAGAAAAAGCATCAAAGACATTAATTTATGGTGTGACTTAGGAGTATAAGAACAGGTATTGCACATGCCATCAAAGGTCCATCCAGCCCCATGTTCTGTTTCCAACACCAGACTGATTTTGTGAATCACCAATAATCACCGGAGATGGGTTAGGACAGGAAGGGCCTCAGCTGACACCTCTCTTTAGTGCTCTTCCTGCCTCAAAGCTTTTTTAGTTCTAGGGCTGCCTTAGTGCAATATAATTCTTGGTAAGTAACTTGATAGAAATTTTCCTTCTCTAAGTTTGCCCAGTGTATATTTTAATCGGATGAACAAATCTTTCTTTTTCACAAAACATTTTCACAATGTTTGCTGATTTCCCAAATTAAAACTTTTTTTCCTCCAAACTTCCTGCACACATAAACCTGTGTACATTAAGTTCAGCAGTCTTAACTGTTTAATCACAGTGTGCCATGAGCTGAGATATTCTGGATCATTGTGCAAACCCAAGAGATTACCTAACAAAAAACACCCGAAAACTCCAGGTTCTTTTGACAAAATAAGTGCACTCAGTTCTTGCAAACTCTATGATTCTAAGAAGCTGCCTGTCCTCAGAAAAAGGGCTCATTTAGCCATATAAGTCAAATGTATCTGGGACCTAACACGAAGCCAATTGAAATCAATGGCATTTGTTCTGTTGACTTCAGCTCGTTTTGGCTTAAATGCTTAGGCTCTGTTCCAGCTGCCAATTCATTTCCAAAAGTGAATTTAAGCATGTGCTTTAGTGATTTAGCTTTCCTGAAGAGGGATGTATTTAAGTACTGGCTTAAATGATGTGTTGAATTGGGATTTTAAATGCTGAATGGGAGTCCAAGTTTAATTTTCAGTGAATTCCTAATATGCTATAATAAATTCTGATGAAGTGTATTTAGGCATGTAAATTTAGACAGAAGTTAAAACAATGAGTGAGGATAATTACTCTCTTATGATAGATACATTGAATAATTCAACACATGCTTTTCTCTTTTTAGTAGTTAATTTTTTGAGAACAACAATATAATATTTAATGGTCAAGAACACATTGACAGTTACAACATTAAAAAACACCCCACACACATTGTTTTTAAGCAATTAATGCAACAAGGCAAGTCATTATAATAAAATATCTTTAATTGAAAAAGTGGGTGATAATCCATAGCTAATCAGTTTTCAGTATACAAACCTGTTAGCATTTTTAATTTTGGATTGAAAGTGTTTTCATACATCTTTGAAGGACTCAAAGTCCCAAAATAGAAGTATCTGTATAATTGTCCAGAAGATCCACTTTCATCCAACCACTCCTAGATGAAAATTGACAGATTTCAAGATAATTTATGGGGCATAATAAAGGCCTGTAGTTGATACTACAGAATTTTAAAATATACCTGAATACTTTTTAAAAAACCTTGAAATTAAAAAAAAGTATATGAGTTATTGCGTAGCCTTATTTGCACTACATTTTTGACATTAAACAGAGACAGAATTTTTGATTTCTAGTTTAATCTAACTTGTCCAAGCATGAGCCAGTAAACTGAGTGCTAAATGAATATTAATTCAATATTTCTGTGCTCTAATATCTAGATATTTCAGGCCGGAATCAAGACTGAATTATGCTATAAAGCAAAGAAACGGTACCTGTTCCAACTGACTAAATTTTGCACCTTTTTTTTTATCATTATTGTCTAAGAATGCAATCATTCAGGTTTTAGGAGAGTTACACATTCTGTCTTTCCTCAAGGATATATTTTGACCTGCTCCCAGCTTACATCTGGGGAAAATGTTAAGTGTATATAATTTGTAGTTACATATATTGGTGAACATGGAGAACAACAATACAAAACATCCTTTCAGTTACAAAATCTTCTTTGACATAGATTTTGAAATTATTTTTATCTGCCCATCTGATAGATAGTTTATTATTTCTGGATCAAATTGTGTTTGTGGTTACTATGGTGTAAATGAGTAATTTTCATTGTCTTTCAGACATTCCCCTGAAAGGTGGGCAGAAAGTCAGAATTCAGCTTTATATTACCTGGAAAGTACAATCCTGTAGAGATTACCAAGCAGGTCTTCAAAGGCACATATGATGAAATCTAAAACTCAGGTTCTTGGACTATAGGGATAAACATGGAGCAATTTAATATGTTTTGGGTTTTTTGCTATTAGTCCATCCAGAGAGAGTTCAGAAGTTAAAGTCAAAGATAAAAAAGTAGAAAAAAACATTACAACAAAATTTCAAAAATATACTTATTATACCAATATTTCTATTACAACAACTATATTCCCTCATAATTTAGTCTTTACATTATATTTTGGAGTTATTGTGTTACTGAGAGATAATACAGACATGACAAGCATTGAAAATAGAAAGATTATATGAGATGTTTTGCTTTTTTTTTATCAGAGAAACTAACGATCACTGAGTGTCGTGCATTGTTAATCATATTCCAATGACCCAATTCCTGGAGAATATTGATTACAAAAGACTACACTCATTGGCACCAACAGGCATACATGGATTCAATATAACTAGAACAGTGTGTGCTGTAGCAGAAGATTTTTTATTGGTGTTGAACATGTTGGTCCTTTTCAATGAATGCAGACAAGGTAACATGACCTGTTTTTACTTTATCTCCTCATGCCTTTAGCTACAAGGCACACAATAACCATACATGAAGGTTATGTTACCAAATACCATCTGCTTTTTAGGGCTCCTCTGGGTTAATGAAATGTCTGTCTGTGTGTTTCATAGACTTTCTTTTCTGCTATTAGAAAGCATAGGAACTTCATAAACCTCCATACTGATGTAAGATGATAATTGAAATATTTAAGGAATTTTTGTGGAGAAATAGATACTCTAGCAACCCAGCAATGGAAAAAGGATTCAGAATGCCCTACAGAACCCTTCAACAGCAAGTAAACTAATGAAAACCCCAGGATGCTGATTGAGAGGGTAACTGAATGGATGCAATTTTGACTGTCCTGATACAGTCATTAAATAACAGCACTCAAATGTCACATGAATATCAAAATGATTTTGTAAGCTGGATCTTCAGGGATCAGTTACACCCTCATATAAGGGACATAGTTTTTTCCTCTCAACATCCTGATTAAAGGTGTGTAAAAATGGATGTTGCTATTTAGAAATGTGTTTATTCACTTCAACTGGCTCTATTACTTCTCTCTGCAAATGTGTTTCAGTCTATGGACATCTGCTGAATATTGCCCAGAATAACCTTTCAGAGTACTCACAGTCCAGGCTGGACTACCAGCCCCTGCTAAGTTCTCCATCTGTTCAGATCTTAACCAAAATAAAGAGTTTCTCTATTTCCAGCAAATAACCTTTCCATATCCCTTTCCACAACAAGGTCTTGCTTTCACATATATCCCTCACAATATCCTGTCTTTTTAAATACTGCAGTTTCCCCTGTGACTCACCCCTGACTGCACATGGACACTTAAAACTTTCACATGCACCACCTTCCTACCAACCATGCAACTGCTGAACATCTTTGCCTTTGCTGCCAATGACACTATGCCTTTTTCCAAAAGGGAGAGGACCTATGAGGTCCAAACTGAACACATCTCTCTCTAATCACCAATGGTATCTAAATTTTTACTAAAGGTGAACTCCAGCACTAATTCCCCTTGCTCTTCACACTTCACTCTGTGTTATTCCCACACTTGCCTGATTCAGTTCATGGGTTGCTAAACTGTGACTGAGCAAGTTCAAATATGAGGCTTTACACAACCCCATTGAAATTCTTGAATGCAGACTTGTGCCATGCTTATCAATCCTGTTGAGCTGTACAAAAAACTGATGTTCTCCTTCTGCCCTTAGAATGTTGACTCTGAGGTCAGGAACAATTCCTTTGGAAATACATTCCTGCCACAAAGTGAACATTGTTGAAAATAAACAGCTGCCAAAAAGTACAGCTCTTAAAGAATTGCTCAAACAAACAAAAAAATTTGAAGATACATTTGTAAACAAGAACATGTAGCTGCCTGATTCACAGGTACCTATTGGATTGATTAAGGATAATTTTATTATCATGTACAATCTCTAATAGTTTCACCAGAGACACCAGTATCAGCTTTTCTTCTATAGCTATCAAAATTATTCAGTTTGAAGTAGCCTAAGTACCAATTAATTTACCCATCTCAAAGCCCCTCAGACTCTGTGAAACCAAAAGGATTATTGGTTTTATTTTATATAAATGCATAAATGTTCTCATCTGGTCACAATAAGGTTACAGGGGGGTTTGTGTTATCAGACTAAAAAATTAAAAAATTAAATTATATTATTTTTATTGAGGGGTGCATTTTGAATAGGCACTTCAGATTGTCCTTAACCAAAATATGGAATTAAAATGTAATTAGAAATGCAACTACTGAACATTAATTTAAAATTAATTTAAAAATCCATCATAGACAGTAAAAAGTAGCAAACAGAGTTCAAAAGCAACTCATATCTTTCCTTTTTCATAAACCAGCATTGTTAGATAACTAAGTATTTCAGTTTTGTACACCATCCACAGGACAGCAAAGATATAGTCAAGATGTTTTGTTCAAGCAGAAACATTTCTCTGTAACAGAGCTTCCAAAATTACAAGGACTACACTAAAAAAGAAATACTGAGTGTAATAGATCACTTGGCCCTTCACTACCATTCATCAGATCTAAACAAGCTCCTAAGAGGCCCTTAATTACTTTCAGCACATAAAAGTTTGCAGTGTATGTGGTTTATCAGTAACACTCAATGTCTTTTAACAGCCCAATAGTACAAGTGCAACATCTCCATTGAATTTACATCTTTGCTATGTAAGAAAGTTTTAGGGTACAACATAGTGTCATGAGTCCTCTTCTTGAAGTTTTCCATTCTGTAAATTGTATATTTTAGTGAAATCATGAAAATGCTCCTGGTAGTTTCAGTCAGTATGGTCTTCACTCTTTCCTTTGTGATTTTCACACACACAGCTTTGATCTCACTTTTCTGTCATGGAGAAAGACTTCAGCAACGCTAGTATCTTTCAGAAACACAGCAAAGACAATGCTCAAAAGTTAAATAAGACTTCTTGGCCTTGAGGACAGTTGGAAAATATAATTTAATACATTTTTACTAGATCATGACAGCAAGTGCTGATCCTACTTCTCCCAGTACTTACAACTCTGGGGCTGAATATTGTCATCTGACATGTTGATCTTCCTGGAGATTTCTCTTGCTGCAATAGGAATTTTAAGTGTCTCTGCAAAAATTGGTTGGTCAGTATTAGAGGGAATTATGGCCATGCCTCTCACCTCACATTGAAGGAAATATACTTGGGATAAAATCTGTTAAAACCCTATTTTAAGCCAAGATGTTTTTATAGATGTTTTTCCTGTCACAAGAAAGTTCTAGCCACATATGATTTATCTAAAACTTAGAATTAAAGCTTTGCATTGATTTCTGTCCATACAGAAATCTGTGCTAAATTTTCTGGTATAAATAAAGGATGGCCTATTAAATGTCAAATGCCACACAGCATAGTTGTTCCATAAGGATATATAGCCTGTAAAGGAACACATTGCACCAAGGATTTTCTTGCAACTTCCATGCCCATCAACAGAAGTTTGGACAAGGCAATAAATCAATCTTATGGCATCCATCAATTTAATCAGGCACCTACTTAGAAAAGATCAGAAGCTCTGAAGCCTGAGAAGTGGCATTTTTCCATAGCACTTCATCCTGCACTCAAATGTCGTCATGTGAAAGGGAGTAGAGACAGAAATGCAAAGATTTCTAGTCCCACCTGTATTAATATAAAGTTAATAGCTATAAGTGTCCTCAGAACAATCAAAGCCAGCACTGCCTGTCAAACTCTGGACAGAACACAGGCTGGAAAGATTTTTGACCTTTCTTCGAGGACCACACTTAAGGCAGGGAGAACTTAATAGCAATAAGCGTCTCCAGAAAAATCAGATCCTTATGGACCCAACACTGCCTATCACATGGATAGCACACAGGTTGGAAGGGTTTCTGACCTCTGCTATGAGACCACACTTAATCCAAGGACAACTTCATAGCTATTCAGCGTCTCCAGACAATCTGAGCCTTATGGTCCCAACACTGGCTGTCAGACTCTGGACAGCACACAGGTTGGAAGGATCTCTAACCTCTGATAAGAGACTACACTTAATAGCAAGAAAGGAACTTTCTCCACAACAGATCCTGAAATAATATTTATTAATACAAGTATGTGACAGTTATTGTGGGTTTTGTGTTGCCGGTGATAATGTTTAGCTACAAGATTGTATTTAATTGATAACAAAAACCCCCAAAGAAACCACAAGCACAAAACACATTTTACAGAGAGAAGCATACCAAACTCAAGTTTCAATACAGCAGTGTATCTGACTCCCACGACAGACAGAAACTAGCAACAGAAATACCAACTAGAAACATAACCACCCAAAACACATATGTAGACACACACACACACACACCCCGCTCAGTAACAGGGCAATAAAATAGCTTGCACACCATCTTCTCTGTAACACAAAGCAAAATGAAAGAACAGAGCTGCTTCTCATCAAGACACATGTTGAAAAGGAACTGCACACTGCAAAGGAACACAACAACTAATATAAAGTAAGGTATATACTTAGTAAGTGGCAAAGTGTAAAAGAAGTTACTGTTATTAGTATTAAAGTAGCAAAACACGGTTAGTAAATAAGGTGCTTAGAGAGTAAGAATCAAAGTAGCTGTAAGCATAAGATATAAAATAGAATGTATAAAGTAATAAGCTTTGTAAGAGAGTAAAGTATAAGATGTAAAATATAAAGTACAGAGACCACATTGTTTCTCACCCCTGCATTGTCCGAGGAGGAGGGAGGAGGCACAGCAAGCTGCTTGCAGCTACCCCCGCAGAGACAATGACATTTCTCCCCAGTTTTTGCTCCTGGCCAATCTCTTTTTATACTTTTTTTTTCCCTTTAGGTAGTTTGGGTGGCTATAGTCAATAATTGGTCTTGGGGTGATAGGCAATATAGGCCTGAATGGCTCCCTTTGTATTCGTAGAAGATATTGCAAAGGAGAGCCATGTCATCTCCACAACACTACATCCTTTGTTAATCTTATCAGTCTGGCTTTAGCACTTTCGGAAAGCCACTGGGATGTCTTTTTCCTCTGACTATGGTTCTGGGAGCATCGCTCCCAGGGAGGGGGAGGGCTGAGTCATTTCCCTGAACTCATCAAGTCCTTATCAGGGCTATTATCCCACAAATGTGTAAACAGTGGTAACTTAAATTTTGCATTAGTGACAAAAGGAAGAGAATAAAAATTAAGAAGTAAAAAATGGATCAATTTTCTTAAAGTCACATTGGGAGGAAACAGGATACTAAATTAAACAGGAATTGTCATAGCCCATGGATAATGCAACTGTCTAAAGCCACAAATATACAAAACATTTTGGGTGGCCTTGAAATAGGATTTACTGTATTCTGATAGTTTTACTGAGTATTCTTTTAACATGTATTGTAAAGCTTTTTTGTCAACAGGCATTCAGGGGAGCTTCACAAATGTCAAGAATACTTAAACATTACTGACACTTGACAATACAAGGTAGAAAAATAATCCTGGTATGTGAAAGGAATGTAATAAAACTTTTGCCACAGTGAACATAAAAAGTATAGCATAGAATATGTATGTTGTCATTCATTTCTGTTAATTGTGACACAACAAAGGCTACTTAGCTTACAGAATTTATTAAAAATATAGATCTGTCACAGAAAACTCTGCTTTCATCAAAATTCCCAGTTTCTCAGGGCTGAACTTATCTGAATAAAATTTTCAGCAGAAACAATTTGAAGTATTTTGAGCTATTTTTTCTGATGCAAAATTTCATCTTTTAGTGTTTTCTTTCTTTTTATCTATTTCTTATTTAACTAAATTTTAGTCTTGATATCATTAACGTTCTGTTGTTTCTAAATAAAATATTGCAGATATTTTGGTTTGGAAATTACAGATAACCTGCTAAAGTACAAGAAGAAAAAAAAATTTGCAAACTTGTAATATTCCAAACAAAGAGAACGCTGACCTTCATTTCCTATTGGCATCTGAGTACACTTATAAGATAAATTTGTGAAATGCATACTTTTTGTGAAGATGATAAAGCAACCACACTAACAACATTTAAGTGCAAGCAATCTACAATAATAAGGATGAAGATAGGATTGTATTGCATAAGAGCATCTTCCACGAGAAAATCTACTGTTCAGAGACTAAACAAAAAAAAAATAAAAAGATAGTCTCTTTTTTCCAAAGGGTTTCTAGTCTGAAGTAAGACACAGACTGATAAAGAGAGAGGAAAGAAAGCAATAAAAATGAACAGTGATACAGGATTCATTGTGAGTTGAAAGGATTTGAAGAAATAGGAAATTGAAAGGCAAAGCTCAAAGACAGCTACAGTTGTGGTTTCACACACACACTTTTGGAAATCTCTTTTCAAACAATAGGGACAGGCAGGAGGGTAATGAAGAAATGTTTGTTGTCTGAAAATTAACAAAGGGATGGTAGGCTCTCTAGATGATAAGTCAGCCCAGAGATCAAAAAAAAGTGATTAAAATATGCCTTGAAAAGGAACGTAAGTGACTGAGATAGGTATTGGAGAGCTGAAAGAAAGAGCAGTGCTTACAGGTTCAAATTCAGCAATGGGAAATAGTCTGTGCTGGTGTCCTTTAACCCTCAGATATAGCTGGTGAACACCTAATGGAAGTAAAGTATTTATCCCCATATTTATCACCTGTTGGCATAGAACAAGTATCAGCAGAATTACTAATTACCCATTTAGTAGAGAAATAAAAGTCCTTATTTTTCTATGATACTGTTGCCATCCAAACTACAAATGTATCTAAAAATAACAAATATAGGATCTAAGGAAATTTAATTAAAGACCAACTTACATAGTAGAGAATAAGTTTGACTAAATTTTGTTAGCTTTCCAAATCTAAAGCATGATTTAGAAGAATCTTAATCATAGAATATCCTGAATTGGAAGGATCCCATAAGGATCTTAAGTGTAAAAGTGAAGAGATAGCACCTCTCTGCACCAGACAACAGCACATATGTGACAGCTTCTACTATGGCTAGAGGCATAAATAGAAGAAAACCTAAGAATTCTTCTAAGACATTCTCGTCTGAAGTAGTAGATGAACTGATCTTGCAATGCCTCATGTCAAGAATAAAAACTTCCCATGGGTAAATGAAAAGGTGATACAATGAGCCATGACAAGTGAAAGATTATACATTTAGTTTATTGTTTCATTATACTCTCATAACACAACTACAACAACTTCTCTATATTGTCTATATTTACACTATTGGAGGAGTTCCAGCATGTCATGCACTTTCTGTATTTGACAGGGGGGACAGCAGAACAGACAAGATTGGGAATGACTGAATTGACAATGAAAATCAATAATTGTACCTGTATTCAGGGAATTTAGATATCTGAAATGTCTAAATAGATATTTAGACATTTTAGACATCATAACTGTGATTTCTGCTCAGCTCAAAAAAGGCTATTAGACACTACAGTTCCTTTTACCCTTCAGTCCCCGCTTCATGTTACTCAGTGTCCATCATGACACTGATTATGAACTTGGCAATTATAGTTCATCCTATATCCAGACAAAATGACATGTCCCTCAAAATAAAATTACAGCATTCACGAGTGATCAGTCAAGCACATCTTTTGCTTCACTGAATGAATTCTACCTGTATAACTTCCTCATGGCAGATCCAATTAGTTTTGAAATGATGTGTTTATAGTACACACTGAAGGGCAGAGACTGCCAAGCTAGTGCTGCTTTGCTGGTAAAGTCAAGGCCGTACAAGGCTTTTTAGAGTGTCACATTGCAAATGTGGCTACTTCACTTATAGGGTCATGCTCTCTTTGCTTGATCAGCTTAGGCAAAGACATAGTAAAAGACATCAGAGGAGAATGCAAGACTATTGCAAGATAATATAATAATATTATTACAAGATATTTTTAATTATATCAATATATCATTACCACATCATCAGCTTCTACCTCCCTCAAAGTAGGTAGGCCTTACTAACATCTGAAAGGCTGAATTTCGTGAAGTTTTGAGGTCTATCAGCATAAGCTTCATTCTTTCAACAAGTAGAGATAAGTTAATAATTTTTAAAGTAATAATCACTAAAGGTTTTCAAACAGAAAAATTGCAAAGGGAAGAGGAAAAAAGGAAGTAAGGCAAAAGAAGAAAAATACGTTAAGTAAAAAATGGAAAGTAGGATAATTTTGTGTAGCCTATGAACAAATAAAACCTAACAGTCTATGTTGAAGAACTACCAAAATAAATAACTATTATAATGTAATTTAAGTATTGGAAGAACTGAAAAAATACATCTTGACCACGCTACAGCAGGACTCCTTCTATTAGTTAACATGTTTATCATAAATAACACAAAGACATTTTGCCAGTTCTTCTATTTCCACAAAACCTTGCAGGGTCAGTCTTTTACATATAAGCATTATAGGAAAATAGTGTGGGGGGATGTTGAAGAAAACTTTGATTAGACAAAAACATAATTCTCCTTGGAAATGTAACAAGTCTGGACAAAGACTCAAACAAAGGAATATTTAGAACTGTGCTATTTTCAGATGAGTAAAATTACTTCAGGGTTACCTGCTTTGAAATATGCCTTCCAACTGCGCATCATCCCTGGAGGTGTTCAAGAAATGACTGGATGTGGCATTCAGTGCTCTGGTCTAGTTGACAAGGTGGTGACTGGTCAAAGATTGGACTTGATGATCTTGGAGCTCTTTTCCAATTTTAATGATTCCATAATTGTAAATGTGCATAGAAAGGTTTGGCTTTTACCTGAGGTGAAATGGGAAATACGGGTAAGTCAGACTCTTATAAGGTGAAAAGTAGTTTTCCATCCAGTTCATTGTCAGCACACCAGAGGATATCTGTCACATCTATGCCTTTTGGAAACGAAAAATGTCTCATTGCCTCATAAAACCAGATGGTTCCTTTCAACTGAGAACCTCTATTCCATATAAGTGGAGAATCTGCAACAAGTTTTAGTGGGAACTAACAGTTTTACCTAAAGAAAATAAACACAATTTTTCCTGGAGGGTTATATTATTCTCCCTCTTGTAAGCACCAAAAAAAAACCCCAAAACACCAGAAAACAACCCCACCCCACACCCCACCCCCCAAAAAATCCCCAAAAACCCCCAAAAAATCCCCAAAAAATCC
>JAOXXN010000001.1:105401634-105418759 GCA_026770055.1 Myrmophylax atrothorax | reverse complement strand
CCCTACTCAGCCAGGAGGCTGAGTAGGGTGAGAATCTGGAGTCTGTAACTCAGTATAAATACCACTCAGCAACCACCAAAACCATCAGTGTTTTAAGAACATCATTTTGACATTTAATTCAATGTACAGCACTGTGTCAGTTACTTGGAAAAAAATTAATTCTATCCCAGATGAAACCAGAATAGGCTACCTTCTAAATAATATTGCAAAATAATGATTGCAAACATCAATCGATTATTTGAAGTATTTGTCATTTGGCTCAGTTCTTCCATTAAAAACTGAACTGTCATGTTAGTAATTATCTTTTCCTGGTGTTTCTTTTTCTTTTTCCTAATTATAGCTTCTTTTAAGGTTGGCATTGATCAGTAATGTTTTAAAAAAATATAAACAGAGGAAAATCAACTTCTAAAATGGGTTCCTTTAGTGTGATAAAATCATATAGGTATTCTTTAAATTTTAGGCGGAGTCTGCTCTTGTAAATATAAATCTGATTTGGCATTATGTATTTGCAGGAATTATGTTTTAAGAAGATATTGAAGAAAAATGAAGGGGGAAAAAGGAATAAACTTTGACAAAAAACACAATGTTTCTATCTAAAAAAGATAATTCCAAGGTTAGGCAGAGTGAGCATGTGGATTGTCTCGCTCAAACGACATGGAAAAAATCGATAAACCCTTTTAAAGGTACACATCCAAATAAAACCTGACATGTTTTTAGGACCTGACATGTTTTTAGGTACTCAAAAGTTGCTGGAAATCTGATCTATTTTCCCTAATATTCACACTAGTTTCAAAAATAGATTTTTACAGAGACTTTCTGGTACCTGCATTCCTAAAGAATAGTTCTACACAGCCCTTCTCAAGACAACTCAGAACTCCAGGTCCAAACATAATACCTCCATGTAAAAGTTTAAAACTTTTCCTAAAAAATAATTTTTAAATTATTTACATAAATCTCTCCATACTACTAAGAAAATTATTCAGAGGCATGATATTTAGAAAGCATAATAACTTTAATCATATAGCACAGAAGAGACATTTGTATTATATTCTATCCTGACATTACAGCCACAGTTTCAAAAAGCTCCCTTCTCTCGTTGCTTGTGGACAGCAGTTTCCATGAAAATAGATTAAGTCCACTTAAAAACCATAATTGTATTTTGTGGGTAAAACTGAAACCTTCTTTGGATTGCATTTCACATGTCTTCTATGACAGCGAATCTCCTCGTCTCAAAAGTGCCAGCTCATCTGCTTCATCCATAGGATCACCAGATTTGCTGATTCTCTCACTGCAATGTGCATATTCAGTTCTTACTTACTGATCAAAGAGTACCATGTTAATGCAGCACAGCACGTGCTAATAAGCAGTTTAATAAAAGCATTTTTCACAAAAAGGGACCTAACACTATGCAGGAGTAATTTCCTAATAACAAACCGTAGTTGAGCATTTGGCCTAATTTTGTAAAATGGCAAAACTCCTATTGAGCATGGTAGATTTAGATCACGTACATGTATGGATTTCAAACCTAATAAAGATTCTTTTAGATGAATCATATCCTTTAAAAACTCACAGTTTCCAATTCCTTGTGAATCAAGAAAAGACTCTTATCACATCTATAATCTGTCTATAATACTATCCTGTCCATAACATATATTGATATACAAGAGAAATGTGCAAGAAAGTCTGTTTATAGAAAAAAAAATAACAACCACAAAAAACCACAACCCTCCAGCATCTTCTTTCCCTGTTAAAAGCTCATTTAGCTTTCTATATTTAAATATCAGGCTAAACCTGCAGAGCTAGGATTATATCTCCTGTTAAATTTGTTATGATAGAATGACAGTATTGTAGAATGAATTTCAACTTCAGAGATGTTCTTGGGAACAAGTTTCACAATTTAGCTAGACATTAATAAAATTTTGTGCATCACTATTGGATAGCTGTCTACAGTTATTGTAGTAATAAGAGTTGAAAATAGAAGCTTTGATGCCAGAAAAAACCCTGTTTTTTTCACTTAGTAATGGCTTGTACATAACTGTGTTAGGCAGTAATGAATGAAGATGCCAAATAATGCTTCTTGAAGTCCTTAACTTATAAGTTTTATCCTGAGTTATCATAGAATACCCTGAGCTCGAAGGGTCTCGTAAGGCTCATCTAGTCCAACTCCTAGCCCCAGGAATCACAACATGTGCCTGAGAGCACTGTGATCAGGAAAGTCAAGCTTCTATTTGAGAGTAAGGGGGGAAAAAGCAACTTGTTTTATAACTTAATGGAATAATATCATTTTAATCTGAACTATTCACTCTGGATTTTGTATTGTTCCATGGTGATATAAAGCATTAACTTTCACCTGAAGACATTTATTAAACTTTTTTTTTTTCTTTGGTGACAGAGAAGATGATTCACTTGACACAATTAGAATACTTATTTTGAGCTCTGGCAACAGCTTCTCGCCTCCCAGCAAGAGTCACTATAAACCAAAGCCATTCTTCCTTTGTTTGACCACTCATTTTATAACCAATACTTGAAAACATTCTTTGAAAAGTACTTCGGATAAAACTTCAAAGTAGCTACCCTGTGCCTAGGAACAGACAGAAAGCTTAAATGAAAGCAGTACATTTCTGTAAGGACATTTTTCGGTGGTGATAAAAGGAGGTACAATGAAATTTTTTCTGAATTCTCAGCATTTTATTATGTCATTGAAATATTCATAGGAGGAATGAAAATAAGGATTAAGCCCACAATATGCTATTTTATGATACCTCAGGGGTTTTTTTGCAGGAATGCCTTCAATTTTCAGACTCAAATTCTAGTATTTCTTTGCAGTAATAGGTTTTCCTCAGAAGAAAAAAAGATTTTTAACAACTGCTAGACTGTAAAAAAGTCATAGTAATAATACCATAATTTCAGAATAACAATACTCCTATGCAAAGGACTGTTCCAAAGGTTTTGCATGACTCAAGAGCAATGGACTTTAAAAAATCCCAAACGTCAATGTATTAAGATAAGTGCTAGTTAGAGTTCCTTGAGGAACTCCTTTGCCTCTTTTCCCAAAAGAGATCAAAATACAGAAGTGTTGATGGTTACTGGTAAATATAGTATTAAAAGGAGAGTAGCCTAACATTAAGGGGAAGTAAGAAGCAGTAAGAGAAGAGTAGAACTGCAAGAAATATGATAAATAAGGAAGAATATCATAAACAGGAAAATTAGGGCAAATGATATATTTAAGCATGAGTTTAAAGAGATGGCAAAAACACTGAATAAAATGAGCAAAGCAAACACAAAACCAGTTATAATTGTCAAGGGATTAAAGAAATAGGAAAATACATTATAAATAAGTTAGAAGAAAGTAACAGAAGAAAATGAAGATCTGCTGTTTAAATATGAACCAAAAATAACAAGTAATAGAAGACATGCTAAAAGCAGATGTTTTATCTTTTTGGTTTTTCCTTTTTTTTTCCAATTTAAGTGAGATTCAGAAGATAATTTCAAAATTATTTGGGCTGTATTTTAAGAATACTCTAGAGAAATTCAATGGATCTCTGGGAACATTTTAAAGTATCTAAATACTGTTTAATCTATTCCCTTTTTCACTCTAGGCAGTTCACAGATACCTTGAAGCACACATCAGAGTATAAGGGAAATTAAAGAACACTTAATATTTTGCCTGATCTTTTACTGGAATGGAAAAGACAGAGATGTGCAAAGAAAACCTAATCAGTCTGTTTTCAGCAAATGAAACAATGACTGAAATTATTATACACTTTAGTGAAACCTAGAAAATAAGATGATGACATAGATTTATCAAGAACAAAAATGCCAAACTAGTTTTCTTCTCTATCTAAACACATGCCCAAGTTAACAGAATAGGTATTTACAAAGATTTTGATGCCTTTCACACACAACACCACCTCATAAATTAAGAAAACTCTATCTAAACAAACAAATAAACAGGAAATAAACTAGAGTCTAGAAGCAATGTGCAAAAGCTTATACATCATTATATTGTCAGGGCTCTGCAGGTGGTTTCCTGTTGACGTCCTCTCTGGAGCCTATTCTACTCAGTTGCCCTTGACTAATAGAACAATTTTATGAGAAAATGCAAAATGCATTCACAAAAATTCTAGCAAGCAGTCTGGGCACGACTCTGAATGTTTTAAAAGAGAGGATGCAGGTTCAGAATGGTCACGACAGAAGAGGAAAGATCTTTACAAGAAGCAATGTGAAAATCCACGTGGAGACTACATGACTATATTTCAGAAGAGAAAATAAAATGTACAAATAGGAAATACTTGGCTATGCAGAAACATAGAAGGTTGTCAGAAAAGGAACTGGGAGGATTGTAGTCACAACCGAAAGCTTAGAAAAATACCGAACTAATTATTTTATATATTGCTCAGGATGTCATGTGTAAGAGAGACAAGGAAATTATTCCTCTCTATAAAATTCTAATGAAGCCTCAGTTGCTGTTTAAGTGATTCAAATGCTAAAAGAGAGAGACACTGAGCTCATAGGAAAACACTGAAAGGAGTGTGGTTTGTTTCATTTAGAAAACAAGAAACTAATAAAGATGTAGATAAGAAACAGATTTTTAGCAAATTTTTTTCCTAAAGGACTATGATCAATTATACACTGTAAAAACATTTTTAGGAAGAAATATTTAAATTAGATACGAAGTAAACATCTTAACTTTAATCTCAGAGAAACTTAAGCATTTGAAATATCCTTTGCCAGAGTTATCCTGCTCAAATGAAAATTATGTTTTTTGAAGAAATTCACAATTCCTTTTAAATGCATTTTTCTTAATCTCATGGCTTTATACAATGGCAAGATTTGCTATTCATGATTATGCTTGTCAGGATATAAAGCCTAAAAGTTTGTTTTACCTACAAGCACTTAGGAGGCCCACTAGTACAATTTATTGCTGATCTTGTTAAAGCCTACCGATGATGTACAGTGTGTTAAATCTGTTAATGCTCCTTTCCAAAGTCCATGAAATCAAGCTATTTTCAAGACTGAAAAATCAAAACCATAGGACTTTTAACCTGAAATTTATAAATTTTTCACAGTCTTGAGTAATGATTGGAAAAAAGACCAATCACAAAATAGATTAAGCATTATTTAGCTGATTATGCAATTGATAGCTGTTGAAAGAGTTGTCTATATTTTCAATAACATCCATGGTAATTGGTTTGCAATGGTTAAGCATTTCAAGAAATCCACAATTTAATCTGCCTGGATAACACTGCAACTGACAGACGTGCTCAGGAAAGAGTTTCAAAAAGACCATATATTGAAATCCTTTTGATTTTAGAACATTTTCTCACAATATACTGGGAAATGCTCAGAAATGTCAGTACCAAGGATTTTTCAAATATTAAAGAATTTCCTAGCAGACGAAGATTTTGCATTAAAGAAAAAAAAAAACAAACTTTGAAAATATTTGTAAGGTTTTTATTCAAGGTTATCTATTTTTATTTTTTAATTATCACTAATAAAAATAGGCTTTTTCCCTCCGAAAAGCAAGCTGCTGAAGGGATCACTTTTCAGTTTTCCAGTCTATCCAAGTTCATCCAATTCACCTCCCCTGGCCTCAGAGCAACTGTTATCTCTTACAGTGACATGAAAACTTCAAGAGGATACCAATAGCAAGATTATTTTTTTAAAATATATATTAAGGGGGAAAAAACATTCTCCATGCCTTACTTAAAGCATGATTTTTTTTAAAAAAATATGGCTTTCAGAAGAAAATTTTCACTTTATGACATGTCATTTTGCTTTAAATCAATCAAGTCATGTCATATAATTCTGCAACAAGCCAGAAGACAAAATTACAATATGATTAATCCTGACAAGTCAAACAAGTAAAACCAAAGAAGAAAATTGTTTATATTTATTAAGACTTTATTTAATCATAATTTCTTCTTTCAATAAATATAGCAGAATGAGAATATATTCAAGTGTTTGGGTTTTTTTTATTTTAACTATATTAATATTAGAAAACTATGGACTTTTGCTAAAGTAGCTGTTTGAAAGCTGTTTTGACATTACAACAAAGTAATATTATTTTAATTGCTCATTTAGATGAATAATAAAGATATTAAAGTAGAATATTTTAAGCTGTCAGAGTTGCTGGTTTGTCAAGCATGGAGAAGATGGCATACATTAATCCTTAATTCTTTTTATTCTACACGTATGTAATATTCTCAACCAAATCCAAGGCTTCACAGTGTTTGTAGCTCTATGTATGGCAAAAAAGGAATAAATTACCAACCGATCCAAAAAGGAATTGTCAATGGAGAAAAGGATAGAACCATAAAACAAACGAAAAAACAAAGCAAAATAAAACAAACATTTTCCTTTAGCTACATCCTTAGCCTTCTCTCACCAACATTATCTTTCTCCAACACTTTTCTTTAATTGATTTCAATGGACCTTAGACTGGTCTAAGACGAGAAGGAATTATTCTTTTATAAACTCTTCTTTAGTCACTGCAGTGAGGTTGCCTATCAGCTCCTTTGATGAAGGTTCTAAAGAAATGGGCAACAGAATGTGGAGGAAAAAAAAGCAAAATTCACTTGGACTATCCTGTAACCTACCACGTAGCAAGACTCTTCCAGATTCTTTCCAAATTCTACTACCGTCTTTATCCCAATGCTCTAAGTAACTGTATAAATTTCATGCCTCACCTAACAAAAGATTTCAATAAGAATATGCCAAAAAGGAATAATAATTACAATGTGGGGAGAAAAATAATATTCTGCCATTACCTTACTGAATATTTAATGTTACAAAAGTACTAAACTAATGTTATGAAAGGACTAAATCCAAGAGCCTTAGGTAAGCATTATCAATCACAAATTAGCATCTCATTTTATACTAACTTATCTTATTATTTTTCCCTGATTTCTGTGCTAGATTCCTTCCAGAGATGGAATCTTCTATGTAATTGAATTCTGCTTTTGAGAAGGTTCAACTAGGAAGCTTTAATCATATTAAGTGACTGTAACTCATTTTTGTCATTATTGAACTACACGATGAGGTCTTGCATGCCAGATTTAATGCAATGGTGCTGTGCCATGCAATGTTCCAGGTTCAATTTCAGTATATGCTGAGGGGAAAAAAAAAAGTGCTAAAATGTTAGGTAAAATTTTACTTGCAAGGAAAGGAATCACACAATAAATAAAGTGTTTTTTTCCTTCCTGAATAATTAGGTAACTTTAAATTGCATTTTCCTTAAACAAAATTGTATCTCTGCAGGGTCATGTCTTCATGAATGACTGATATATTAAATACTACTCCATCTCCGTGGGCCACAGAGGACAACTTGCATCACCACAGCCTTCATACTGGGCAGCAAGTGCCTGGGGCACCTCCTCCCCCTGTTTCTTCACTGACCTTGGTGTCTTCAGGGTTCTTTCACATATTCTCACTTCTCTCTCCCAACTGTAACTGCACAGCATTTTTTTACCCTTTCCTAAATAGGCTATCAGAGAGGGGTCACCAGCATCATTGATTGACTCAGATTTGGCTAGTAGTGGATCTGTCTTGGACTTGGTTGGAACAAGGTCAGTCCAACACTGGGAGAGATCCTGGCATTTTCTCACATAAGCCACACTTGCTCCCCCCCTACTAAAACTTTTCCATGTAATATCAACACATTTCACCCTCACGTCTGTGAATTACTTATTTAAGAATTCTTATTAAAATACACATTCACCCCTCAATATACTATCTTTACAAACTTCAGTTAAATCAACAAGAAAACTCCCTACACAAAAATCAAAATAACATTATCACAACTCCAACAAAGGTGGGCAATTTACACATAATCCCCTTCTCATCCCTTCACCACAATTACAGCAGAAAATTCCCCACAAAATTCCTTTCCTTTAGCAATGTTCTGTCTGTGTTTTGCCCAATACCTCTCTCAATTACTGTCCTTATCTCAAATTCCTCATGCCCCATGTTTGGTGCCACACAGAATTGTGATGGGTTGACCTTTGCTGGCTACCAGGTGCTCAGTAAGCCATTCTCTGTATCCTCTACTTCAGGTAGCAGGGGGGGAAAATCAGATGAAAAACTTATGGATTAAGATAAAGACTATTTAATAAGTACGTGAAAGGCTATATGCAGAAGCAAAAGGGGGAAAAAAGGATTTATTCTCTTCTTCTCATCAGCAGGAAATGTCCAGCCACTATCTGTGATGTAGGGCCTCATCTACACCCTCATGTTAGGTAGCTGTCAATATCAATAAGATCTCCCCTAAGCCTTCTCTCCTGATTCTCTGTGGTTTGACAAAAGCCTGTATCACCTTCTGTCCTTGTCTGCACAACAGGTTCTACACATGCAGGTTCTGCTCATGCTGAATAATTTCACTGGTTTTGCAATGATGTCACTGAAAGTAAAGGCACAATTTAGAGCATAACAACTTCATTCTAGAGCAGCCAAATCCAAGTCTTCCCAGTGTTTCCAGCTCTACACATTACACAAAAAACCTACAAGCAAACAAAAAAAAATCTGATCCAAAGAAAATGTTAATGGAGAAAAGAAAAAGATATATCCATAAAACAAAAAAAAATTGCCAGCACCTATATCTTTTATGGTCTGAGGATGGATTAAGTTCTTACCATTTTCCTTTAGATATAGCCTTATCCTTCTCTTAGCAATGTTATCTTTCTAGTGCTGCACATTGTGTGTACTTAATTTAAGGAAACATCACGCTACTTGTGCTGTTGGTAAGACAGTAAAATATTTATTTAGTTTGAACACAAATGGTCTCATACATCTCTGCAGTAAAGTGTAATCAATTTGCCTCAGGTAAGATAACATGAAAATCCATGGAAGAGAATCCAAGTATCTCCCTCAGGTTTAGCTTTGTTACAAATAACCTTTGGCCAAAGCCAGATTATTAATTTGGTTGAAGACCAGCTCCACTCTTGTCATCACTGAGACTCGACTCAGTTAAAATAAAGAATATTAGGAAATATTTTTTGTCACAATTTTCTGAAGAAATTAGCTTTATGAAAATTACCTTTTTTTAAACTCTGAAAGCAGGGAAAAAATCTGTGATGATGGCAGATGACAGTGAGCAAGGCACTGACAGCAGGGGAAAGAGACAGACATCAAGGACAATAGACTGCCAGATCTGACTGTGCCAGAGGAGACAGAGATTTGCCACCCCAGAACAACAGCCAATACAATGGGCACAGCTTATGCCACAAATGAACATCTCTCTCACATCTAGTCTCACCTTATCTTCTCCTTTCCCATGGTAAAAAGAGGTGCCAGCCCTCACCCCTTCCCAACAGTCCATGAAATTATCTCTTTGGATTAAAGAAACACAAAATACCCAAGTACATATATCATTTAGTGCTATTGAGCACTACCTTTGGGTTAAAAATAAAACATTCATTTTCCTTTTTTTGTTACTGAGTATTAAAATGATACACAGAAACAGTGACCTCCTTCCTACTAAAAAGTTTTCTGTTGCAAATCTCTTTCTCTAGATTTCTGGTTGAGTTGATATTTTTATACTGCTATTAAATTCCAGTGTGTGCAGTGCTGAAAGACTACTTTAAGCACTGACAGGTAAAACAAAAGATGATTGATGTACTGTCCTCCCAAACAGTAAAAGACAGGTTGCTTTCCTGAGGTGATACACTTGTAAAATAATGGCAGTAGTATTTTCTTCAGTATGTTTGCTTCCAAGGAGAACTAGATTCCTAAGTAACCAGCAACTTTCCCCCTTGACTCAAGGAGGCAGCTTCTTTGGTGACATTATCCCTTCCACAGATGTCAGAAATGTACATGCAAGAAGTTATTTTATTCACTAACAGGAGATTAGGGGGGGAAGGGGCCCTCAAACTCCTGCCACCATGCATTTACTTCATCTATTTACTCACAGTAGTTGCCTAAACAAAAAGGGCTGCGAGACATGCCAGACGTAGTTTTTCCCTTCCCTAAGTAAGTGAGATGGAAGCGTAACCTATAATTTTAAATAATGAAGGATTTTAATGGCATGAAGGCATGGATGAG
Source organism: Myrmophylax atrothorax (assembly GCA_026770055.1). Taxonomy (NCBI): domain Eukaryota; kingdom Metazoa; phylum Chordata; class Aves; order Passeriformes; family Thamnophilidae; genus Myrmophylax; species Myrmophylax atrothorax. The sequence goes on along the minus strand of JAOXXN010000001.1, from coordinate 105,408,721 downwards.
TTAATTTGTTTATAAAAACAAGCTTATTTCCCCTCCAGTTCTAAAATATCAATCTGCTGCTTTTTTCTTGGGAAAAGCTCACAGCCCTGGATTGCATGCATCATTATGAGTTACAATACCTCCTGTGTAAAGGTTTAGCCTTACAGCATGTGTATCTATAAATTAACATAAATTGCCATGTGGAAAGTCACTAAAGCAGTTGTTCTGCTTAGTTAAGATTGATAATTGGACTCTGAGCTATTCAGAAATTCATGAGATGAAGTATATTGAGCTAATCCCAGACATTACACAAAGACTGAAAATCAAAATATGACTTTTTCATGTTAACTACTTATCACATATTTTGAATTAAACTGTGTCACCTTGTTTAAAAATACCTATTACCGTGCTGAAAGAAGTCTTAAGTATCATTAGCCTTTCTAGAAACCACATTTTTCAACCAAAAATATCTATGCTGATTTAGAAGTAATTTACAGGCTTGAAAAATGTGGTCATTTTGGCCTTAGTTTTAGCTAAGCCTAGATTAGGCCTTTAATTTTAGTAGGCCTCAGTTTTATTAGGCCCTGATAGTGTTGCGTAGATTAGAGGGGACAAGCATCACCTGACTTAAGCAACAAAGAGATATTTCATATCATCTGACATCAAAACAGGTATAAAAGGGACTGAGAGAGTTGCCTTTGGCTCTTTCCTTCATGGCTATTTGACTGGGAAAGACGTGTGTGTTGTTCTGGGGAACCAGGCCTCACTGCTACTTTAGCAGCTGTTTTGGTTCAAGAAAGTAAACATCTTATTATTAGTTTTTCCTTCTCTCTTGCTGGGTGTTTTCTCAGAAAGAGCCTTTAGGGGTGTTTTTGTGGGCTGGGGTGGCAGAATCTGTATTATTGGGTGGGCAACTTGGTGTGGAGTTTTGTTTCTTTTTACCTTTGTATATATGTGTTATATTGTAGTTTTACCTTTTAATTTTCTCTCTTCTGTGTAAATATAAAAGGCTTGCCATTTTAGAGGGTTTTCAGGTTTTTTTTCCTCCTCCCTCCTTTTACCTTGGTGGAGGGGGAGGCTCTGACTCTGTGTTTGGGTACTTCGCATTTTGTCAACTCAACCAAATGCAGAAAATTGTTGTTTCTGTCTGGTTCAGCCAAGGACCTTGGCAAATGTCCCAGGAGCTTATCAGGTTTCTCAAGGATTGTTTTATAAACTATTGGGAGTTTATCTGTATGTTTTGAGTACATGGAGAAATCATAACATAAATAATGGTTTCTCGCTGCCGGATGCTTGTGTTAACCCTTCTTTTGACTGTCTTTCTGAGTTCAGACACCTTTCCTGTGTCAAGACTCCAAGAATGTAAGTACAGTCCAAGAGACCAGTCTTTCTCTCCTGCTCCACCCCAACGGAGAGCAAACCCCAAGCATGGGTCACATACTGAACTGTAGTCTTTCCTGTGTGACCTGGGGGGAAGACATGAGGAGATGGGATGGTGAATCTAGTTCTAATCTTGAAGTGTGGGTATGAGTATTAAAATGGAAGAAAGTTGGTAAAAAGTCTGTCCACATAGTTGAAGCAGAGACCCTGGAAAAGGGTCAAGAACAGCAATAGGGCTGCCCTGCCTCCAGCCAGGAGGAAGAGAAGGACAACCAAGTCTATTGGGCATTGCTGAATGAAAGAAGTGATCAAGGCTTTACCTCTACACTAACTTGTTGATGATAGCCAATGCCCTGGGGGAATGGCTAGGCCAATGGAATAAGACTAATTGGAAGTATGGGAAAGGCCCATATAGGCTGCTGATACGTGGAGGGACATTGCCGCTTGAGTAGAATCTGTGGAGATTCACTATGTGAATGCTCAAGTGCCCAAAAGCCAAGCCAAGAGGAACACCCACATCTGGACTGGCAATATAAGGTAGAGTTGTTTCTGGCTCGATGGACCCATGACGCCTCAGGCCATCAAGACAGTGATGTCACCTATGATTGACTGCTTTTCCTGTCCAAAGTATCCACCCCGTCCTAATGGACTAAAGCCTGCAATATGGAGGGGTGGAAGATGCCTCTGAAAAGAACAAGGACTGTTCAAGTGCAGAGAATACACAGATTTGGGATATGAGTGATGTAATATGGTATGGAATAAGGGGTGAAGCATTCTGGGTTTAGCTAGGCCCAGATTTAGGCTTTGATTTTTAGAGCAGGCCTTGGATTATCAACTGACTCAAGCTAGGTCAGGCCAGCTGACAGCTGACTTCTACTGGCCAATGGTATTCCATAACTTATTCTGATGTCCTCTCAGTATAAATACAGTGTAGGGAGTTCTCTAGCTCAGTTTCCATCCTGACTGAGTTAGAGACAAGACGTGCTACTGTTGTTCTGCTGAGCTGGACCTCTCTGCTGCCCCGCGGCTGCATCACATTTTGTTTTAGTTTGAGGAAGTAAACATTTTATTGTTATTCTCTCCCTTTACCTTGCTGGGTGTCTCTTGGGAACTGTCTTTTGGGGTGTTTTGTGGCTGGGGTGGTAGAATCTGTATTATTGTGTGGGCAACTCAGTGTAGAGTTACTGTTTCTTTTTACCTTTGTATATATGTATTATATTGTAGTTTTACCTTTTAATTTTTCCTCTTTCTATACACCAGTTAAGTTTAAGTTTTGGAAGTTTTATTTCTCTCTTTTCTCTGTGGAAGGAGGAACCTTTATTGCTTTGGTTTGTACTTGACATTTTGCCAAAGTATTCCAACCAAAACAATCAACCAACCCGATTCAGAAAAGGCTCAGCTCTTCTGTTCATATAGAAAAAAAGACAATATTGTGTCACCTGGGAAATTACACATCTACACAAAACTAACAAATAAAACTTGTCTATAAAACAGCATGTCTGTTTTGGTAGAGAAAAAATAAACTTGGAAAACTGATATACTGGTTCATAGCAATACCCTGAGACGTCCCACAGACTGTTCTGGTTTTCCCTCATAGCTTTAACTCATCTTTGTTTGTGGGAAAGATATAACTTTCATTCATTCATATGACAATCTTGTGGTTTTGTCTTGAACTTGGGATCAACCAGATCCCACGCAAAACAGAGGAGGTGGGAAAGGTTTTCAAGATCCCATATTTTGTAGTCTTTTGATGCTGATGGAAGTAGCTGAGTTAGCAAAGTGGTTATTCAGGAAAAAAATCTCCATGCTATTTACAAAAATCTGTCTCTAGCTTATCGCTATTTCATAAGACATTCCACACACAAAGTGACTTTTGAACTCTGCTCTTCTTTCCTCATTGGGAAAAATGCAGGATCTTTTCTTTGCTGCTTATTTTGTATACCAGAAGCAGTGAGTAGAAGAAGTTTGGGTCCACCTCACAGCTCATATCACCAAGGGAACTGGAGAACAGAAACATTAATTGAGAGGCCCTCAGTAAATTGAACTGCTAAAACTGGTATGAGAAACAGGCAAAACTTCAATTGTTCAAGTCAAAGGTAAACAAATCTTGTTATGAATCAGGATGCATTTATTTTTCAAGGATCAGAATAATATGAAGCTGCAGTTTCAGACAGCAAAACCCAATGTTGTACAAGTGAAGAGACAAAGAAATCATATTATCAGAAAAAAATGTATTAACATTGCAGTTGCATAGGCTTCAGGAGGCAGTGCACCTGTAAGTAGAGATGAATCTAAACAATTTTTTTCTCATGCATTAACATGATAACTTTATAGTCTTTTTTTATGCATCTGAGCTTCAGATTTTGAGATTATCAGCACTGAGTGTTCACACTGCTTTCCTCGCGGGTCAGCTCCCTAACTCTAAGTTTCAGACAGCTTGTTGACATTCTGCTCACTCTCTCCAGGAGAGACTGAAAACACCAGCCAGAGGAAACAGGTGTGAGGAGAAAACTAAACAGTATTAACAGACCTGGTAGGATCCATTTCTATATATTTTATTAAAATTATTTTTGATCCAGTGTGCCTACAAAGAAACATACAAAAAATTGAGTAAGAGAAAAAGCATTGTCTTATTTTTGCCCTCTTCTGCAACCAGAAAGGGGAGAAGAGGTGAAAATTACAGTCACCAACAAGGCTTTAAGTGAAGAAAGCAGAATGTGTGTTTTTCTGTTGGCTGGGTTTTTTATTTTATCACTACACGTCAGTTTGAGTAACATTGTGACATGAGGTCTGGGGCGTTAAGATCAAACACTTCATGATGCTCTGCAAGTTTTAGATTGCTCTGCTTTTACAACCAGAATAAAATATTTTACTGTGCTTCACACTAACTACAGTGGAAAACACAGACAAAATGAATACATAAGCAGAAGTCCCAGTCAATCAAGTCTTTTTTTTATTCATCTAACATTTGATTTGGGAGTCAGAAAGAGACACTTAGCAAGGTCTTGTACACATTTTGGGTTTCCAGCAATGTCAGAACCCTTTTCAGAATGCACTCTTTTCTGGGTGAAGTACTAGCTTCAACGTTTATTATTAGGATGTAGTTGTATCTAGTCTATGTTCCTTCTCATAGGGTATTTTAAAAGGGGGAACCTGCTTTGGAGATAGAACTGACTACTGTGAGCAACAAACTGAGTAAAGGGGATTCTATATCTTAGTCATTCAGCATTCACAAGAAAGGTTTGATTTAGAATGTTGAGCCTTTTAGACTTTCATTTCAAATGTGACCCCGTCTGTTCTGTCAGTCTGACAGATGCAGAGTTGAAATAGATGGTGATACACTTGAAAAATGACAGGTTTAAAGATCCTCAAGGCTGTCAGTTTTCTGCATAGAGGCAAACTATGCACAATAGCAGTATTACAAAGCAGAAAGTTCCACCATCAAAACAGGGGGGAAATGAAGTAAATTTTAGAAAATGTTCATTAATTTCTCCCAAAGCCTCAATAGCTTCCTCATTTTGAGAAAAGGGATAATAAGACTGGTAAAGGGGAAATAGGTACAGACAAAAACCTCACTATATAGAAAATGCGTACCAAAGCAATTCTACATAGAGGAAACAAATTTATCACATGATTCATCTAAATACAGATAATTTATCAGTATTGACATATATGGTAGAGAGTGCAAGAAAAATCAAACTTAGTGCTTTGGAACACCGAATGACATATTCCCTTTCAGCTTTGATTCTTTTTTGTCAAGTTTCAACCACTGGAAAAAATCTTTGAAAACAGTGATTTAGAAAAAGTAACTTAACAAGAATGTATCACAGCACTCTGCTTGATCTAAAACAGTGCCTTCCCCTCGGAAACACATCTTTTTCTGAACATTCAGAAGTAAACAGGTTGATTCACGGAAAGCGTGTTTTTTACAATTATGTATTATTTGCTGAAGAAGCAGTTTTAATACTATATTCTGTGAGTATTTTAAGTAGAAAAAAAAATCTCACAAACATTGAAGCCCCACAGTGCTTTGTTTCAAGAGGACACCAAAAGAATTTCTCTCCTTCTATCTAATAAGATCTAGTCTTATAAGAGAGAGCACAATTCTCCATAAGTGTACAAGGGAGAAAAATACAAATCCCAATGAAAAAAAAACGGTCTGGACACTGGAAGCAAGTAGTTTAAACTTCACCAGAAGTTCAGGAGCAAAACAATCACTTCAATCTTATTTTATTATGTCCCTCAGTGAGGGGAGCTTTCCAATGGGCAAATACATTATTCCTTTTTCAATGAAACTTGGAGTATAAACTGGATTTAATGCTTCTGAAAGGAAAATACAGAATGGTATGAGCCAAGATAACCCTTACAACCTGTTTAGAAGCATCTAAATTTGCTCTTCTAAGAAATTTCCCCTTGGGAGTGTAATCCAATTCATTTTGAACACACAATTCTGCTCTCCCAGAATGTGTTTTGTCTATGTGCCTACAGAGAATGTTTCTTTTCCTTCATATTTTCTCCCAACTTGTGCATCTTCTCCTTAAAAAGATAAAATATTGAGATAGTTTGGAGTGGAACTATAGAAGGAAGAGGCACAGAGAGAACTCAACAATTCTTCAACTCCCAATAACAAAAACTCATATAGGATAAGGTGCAAGATAGAATTCCCACTTGTGTTCCCAAGGAATTCTGGATACTTCTTTAAATATCCATTACTTTTTCTTAAAAAAAAAAATAAAATAAAATAAAATTAAAAAATGAAGCAAAGTAACAAAACAGAGCCACATTGGTTCCTTCCCCTACTTACTTATCTTACTGATCAAAAACTTCTCTTCTTTCCCCATACACAATTTAAATGCTACCAAAAAGTCTTTGTCACGAGCTTCATTTACAGACAGAAGTACATAAACTCTGCTTGTGCATACTGTATTGTAGAATTAAAATTTCTGGTAAACAAATATAAACTTCTGTGCAGACAACCTTGGGCAAGTCATAAATGAGGTTTCAGGGCTTTCATAAGTATATTTTCTGAACTCAAATTTCTGTCTTTCTTTTAAATATTGTTGGTATTTTGGTCTTTTATGCAATTGTTAAGAAGTTGTAGACACTAATGCTGATAAAGATTTTCCTATATTGGTTTAGGACATAACTAAGACAATCTTGCCTCTTTAAAAAAGATGGAAGTAGCTGCCCAAAGTCTATTGTTTTGTGCATTTGAATGTCTTCTGTTTTATAAAAAGAGGATAACATATTTTCCATCATTAGCTGACTGGACCGATCTGTCCCCTCTGGCTTCTCACCAGCAGACCCATGTGACAAGAGTGAAAAAATGACTAAGTCACATCTGTTCAAATCATTTCTAAAATAAATGTAAAACCGGAAGAGTCACTAGCAAACTTCTGATACTTTTAGCAATAAGAGAAAGAAAAAGAAAAATGAAAAATTTTGCTCTACAGGAGATAAATTAATTGTCTCCGCAAGATAAAATTCAGTTTACATGTATATAATCTGCAAATTATAGATATTTAATTGGGGAATTGACACATGCACATCTTACTCTGCAATGCAATGCAAGGGATGTGTGAGCAAGCACAAAATGAGCTTTTGCATATATTTAATCCAACATTGTCGTGGTCTCAGAAGCAAAGATAGATGAAATATCCTAATGGGCATCCACAAAAATGAGCTCTCCTCCTCGTCCTTGTCCTCCTCCCTCTCCCTCCGGGAGAGG
>JAOXXN010000001.1:105386111-105401534 GCA_026770055.1 Myrmophylax atrothorax | reverse complement strand
ACCTCCTGCTGTCTGTGTTTTTCAGAAAGCATTTAAGTGTTTTTATAACACATTGAACTGCATGATCTAGGCATAGACATTATCTGGTAGACAAATTTGGCAAGTGCAAACAAGTCTGTCTTGAGAATTTTAAGACAAAATATTGAAGAATATTTTCCCTCAATTTATGAAGTAAGGTTCACATTATTTCTGTAAATATTTTATGGAAATTGGAAAAAACTTTTTTTTCTTTCTTTTTAAGTAAAAGATGTTACTTGGCATCATGAAGATGACAAAAATTTAACTAACTTTCTCTAATCTACTGCACATAGAGAATAAATGAAGAAAAAAGGAATAATGGTAATGTAGTCTTGGGGAAAAACTTAGGCACTTGGTGCAACCTGGTAATATCTAGGATCAAATTAGAAAGATCATGACTGAAATCCATAGGGGCAGACTGTGTGAAGGATTTCCTATACTGCCAGGAGATTTACGTTCTTCATGACAGACAGAATGGGAGATAAACTTCTTTCTCTGAGCTCTGAATGACCAGATTGTGAAGGCCTAGAAGACGGACAATTCTTATTCCTCCTGTACTTTTGTGCCTTTATTCTTACAAATTATGTCAAGCATTCAGAATGCTGGTAACTAGCATCTTAAGGCAATCCAGGCTCAGGATGTGCCTGGCCAGAGGTTAATGGATATTTCTTCAAAGGCAGAGGTATTTGGAAGAATTCAGGCCATCTTAGGATGACTTTCAAGTTTCTATTCTATAATCAGGACAAACATCTAGGTCACAGCCATTTAAACAGGTACTGCTCATGTAAAAATAGATTTTGAGAAAATCATGTTCAGGTGAAGAAAAAACCTCCAAATTCTTGAACTTTATGTTTGCCTAAAGCAGCCATTACTAAACCCAAAGAAAGGAGTAGATGAATCCCCACCAAATCACAAGAATGAATGCTAAGGGTGCACAGTTTTAGAACCAAATACAATAACTAAATACACAAGTTCCCAATCTTGTTTATTTAAAATACAAAAGAAATGTTTTGGATCTTCTACAGTATTTTTCCAGAGTAGCCTGAAAGCAGATAGAGACAGCAACCTAAAACAACAATCTATTACTCTAGAAAGGATATTCAGGAATTTCTAACCTTAAAACACCTGCAGAAAGAGCATTTTTATTCAATTTCAGTAGAGAAATGAGTTTTAACATGACCCTTCCAACACACAGTGGTACAATTTTGCATTCTACATCTACCTGAAAGAAAGTTATGGTGAGGAGGGAGTTGGCCTCTTCTCCCAGTCAATCAGCTATAGGATAAGGCAAAACAGCCCCAAATTGCACCAAGAGAGGTTCAGGTTGGAAATGGGGAAAAATTTCATTACCGAAAGGGTGGTCAAGCATTGGAAGAGACTCCCCAGAGAAGAGTGGAGTCACGATTCCTGGAAGTGTTGGAAAAATGCATGAATGTGGCAGTTTGTGATACAGTTTAGTGGGCTTGGTGGTATTTGGTCAAAGGTCAGACATGATCTTGTAGCTTTTTCCAATCTTAATGACCCTGTGATTCTACACTAAATTTTCAATAGTCTCTCCCCTTGCTCTTTCTTGTTTAATTTTTCTGTGTACATTCTTTTCCTCTTCCTCTTAATAATTAAAAAAAAAAGCATGAGAAAGCTTTCTTTGATGTGTCACTAAACACTTCATAGAGAAGACATTGGTGATATAAAACCTATATATCAACATGCACATTGTTAAAACACTGTTACTGCAATAAAACAACACTTTCTCAACTACAACTCACTTTCCTCATTTCTGGTTATATTCCATTGCCTTTCAGTCACATATTACTCACAGTCAATTTTAATCTAGAAATAATAAACTCAAGGAAGAAAGTTGTGGATATTGCCTTTTCCTTCTCTCCTACATACTCAGATTAAAAAAAATCCGCCTTTATTTTTCGCTTGTGTATGTAAAAAACTTTCATTTGTATTTCAATAGACTAAGACAGTAGCTATGAGTGTGCTGTAAACTTGACTTGATTTTCAGATTTTTTTTAATAGATGTATAAATGCATGTATGTTGTACATACATATTCTCAGAAAGAGCTGTAACAAAGCAGCAGAATTCTTTTTAAGTACCTGAATTCTGTATCTGTGCTTGGAAAAGTAGATATAAGTTACAGTCAGAACAAACCACTTTTACTTCACGAGGTGTGTCATATCCTCAATTCAACTATTCTTTCATGGTTTTGTTTTATTGTGCCTTTGGTACATAATACAGCCTATTTCCATTTCACACTAAGTAGGCAATATGCAACAAGCTCACCCAAATTATTAGCTCTCATAAAAGAAATCATGAATGACATCTGTCTTTATATATCCCATTATATGAGTAAAATTCAAATTAAGAACATTAAACATCATAAATTTCCATGGTACAGAAATCGTGATATATTCTCCCCCCAAAAAGTAAATACTTGGAGTTGTTTGCACCTTAATTGCTTCAATATTCGCATAAATATGAATTGTGTGAATTTAGCAACATTCTGGATGCACTTCAGGGCTTAACAGAGCAGCCTGTTCTTCCTTCTGTGCAACTGCTAATATAATATGACTGCTGCTACATTTGTTACTGCTATACTCTGATTTAAACTTCTTTAATAAGCTTTAAAAAGGGACAGTTCATTGAATGAGCCACAATATGAATTTACACTCGATAAAACAGAGTGTAAATCCAGAAGTCATGCTAACTGGCTTTCCAAAAACATCAGCTGTGCAATCCCATCTAGATACCTTCTTTTATGATACATGGACAGACTTTGTTTCAGAGTCGCAAAAATGCAGCAAAATTGGAAGAGAGTTACAGCTGTAAAACACAACTTATTCCATTTTTATTGCCTTGCATGAGACATCCTCTTCTATGTGACAAAGGTGGTGAAATTGGAAGTAGGAATTAAAACCTATAAAACTAGATAAAGGTGTAAAGAAATAAAGGCAGAACAGCTGAGCCAGCAAAAATTTAATTACAGAGTAATACAGTTTAGAAAGCCTCATATTGCAATCTGCTACCATATAACTAGCTCAACCTTACTGACACCTTCATACCCACCATTGTTTTACTGGGAGGAGACAGGGCAGCATGAGTGAGACTGCAACAATTATTTCCTCCTCAGAAGGGTATTAACTGACCTGACAGTGTGGTTCACATTCTTGAGGTCGCCATTTTATAATCATACTAATTCAACAGAGAGATTACAAATGTCTTATAATGCTACAGACCTAAAAATATGAGGCAAGAACTTTGTGTGGCTTTGTTGGAGCACCTGCTTTTAAATCCACACATGTTGTTGAACTTTTCTGCACTGCGAAGCCTCTCAGCCATCTCTCTCCTTCACTCTGCATCTCCCACTTACCCTGAGAAGCAGAGGATGTGACTCCATCAACTTGAGGAAGTCATAACAGCATGCTGACATATGCTCAATCTCCAGATCAAGATGATCTTGATGCTGGGTAATTAGCATGAAAACAGAAGCTGTTTGTGGTTTGTGAGTTTCGACAAAATTAACTAGATTTCAGAATTCAGTGATCCAAATTGTACTAGTAAAAATGGCCATTATTTTTTAAAAACACACAATTAGCTCTCCAGTGACTGGATCATATAATCAGCAGGTTTTACTCAAGTTTAAAAGTACAATATGATCCCATGAAAATTTTCATCAAAAATACTAATGCTGCCAAAAGACCCATCAACCAGCAGAGCCACCCTACAAATCAGACTACAGTAAAAATTGCTGAGTTAAGCCACCTTTATAGATAATCTCTTCACCACTTCTCTCTTTATCTTCCTGGACTAATTAATTAAATAGCAATAATTTTGATGTAACTACAGTTTAGAATCACATCAGACTTGTATTCCTTTTCTCATTAAGGCATTACAAACCCACCTTACAAAGAATGACAATAAGTGAGAAGACTCAAAGTAAATTTTAATTCTTTATGCATATTTTACTGTGAAATGGTGTACAAATTATCTGATTCTACAGTATGGGAAGTTTGGAGTTTCACTCTCGTGGTGGGTTGACCTTGGCTGGAACCAGCTGCCCACAAAACCACTTTATCACTCAACAGCAAGAAAAGGGAAGGTGAAAATAAAATGGAAAAATTCTTGCGGGTCAAGATAAAGGCAAAGCCAAAGGCTGTGCATGTGGAAGCAAAGAGAAAAAACCACTTTATTGTCTACCTCCCTTTAACACTTTCTGTGAGGCAGAGATTCAGGACATGTAGTAGTTGTTCTGGAAGAAAACAAAACTGTGCTGGATAACAAGAGAAATGCAAAGGATCGCACATCAAGCTCTGCTACTATGTGTATTATCATCTACGCACAAGTTGTGCCATAGATTTCAGTAAGCATATTCACATATATAATTTTTTAAAAAGTGGTTCATATATTATCAAAGTATGGTAAGTAGATTTTGAAGAGTTAAAACTAATTTGAGGTGCCTCCATGCTATGCAAACCAATTGTTTGAAAAAGATACAATTTTCAGACTTTTGAATGTAAATAATCAGACTCAGATTATATTTTAACTTCAGCTACAAAATTATTCTACTGGTTTTGAAAGAAATAAAGAAAAGAAGAAATAAACCTATCATGCATTTAAAATACAGCTTTTCACAGATGCAAACACAGTGGTACCAAGAATTTCCACAGACTTTGCCTCTGAGGAAAAAAGAGCAAAAGAAAATATTAATATGCAAAGTAAAATATTAATATGCAAATAGCTATCCTCTCTTTTATTCTAAGAATGTGTTAGAGAAGAATCAAACATGGCAAATAGATAAAATACCAATCCTAGTAAAGCCACATAAATTTAGTTGATTGCTCATTTTATCGAGAAAGGTTTGGGTATGCAATTACAATGCTGGATCAAATTCTATACATTCTAGCCATCCTCAAAATAATGAAAAGTCAACTTTTCTCCCTCCCTTGTAATGCACAGACTTAGTTCTTTCCACTGAATGGTGTATTATGAAATTAGAACAAATATTCATTTTGAAAGTAAAGAGCATGACCCCTCGGGAAAAGCCATGTGTATCCCACCAATATTTGAGCCATTAGTATTAAATTGTCTGCATGCATCACAAATTAATATATTGACCTTCCAGTGATGTGAGAAATTCAAGTATAAAAGCAAAAGACTGAGTCAATCTGCACTCTCCTATGAACATTTGAATTAATTATTCTTGATAAAATGGCTAAATCCTGTCGCACCATTCATACACAGACCAAATTTTTCACTGACACTATTAGGCCTAAGGAAACACCTCACTAATATACACCCAGCATTCTACACAATCTGAAATCACTGAAGTAAGAGAGTCTACAATCTAATGATGAAATCATTTAAGAGGAATTATTTCCAAATGTTCCTGCAATTTGAAACAAAATTATTCAGGTATGTATGATCTAATAACTATTCTTTTCACATTAAATGCCTGTGAAATGCCAATCTGAATGACCTGGCTGTTTGTACATCAGTTCTCATGGCCACATCATCACTGGCACCTCCCACTGCCAGGTCTCTTAGACCTGATATTTCCAAAGGCATTATGGACATATGCACTGACCTGTGCCCTCACAATTACACAGACAAGTCCCATATATCATAGGGAAGAGAGCAAACAGACTGGCAGAATACAGCTCACCTTTTTTTGTGAATACTTAAGGCCACCATTTACTCAGGCAAGAGACAGAAAAGTCTTCACAGTTAAATCATCCACATCTTTCTAACAGATTCCTTGATTTTGAATAAGAGTGTCATTCGTCTTTAACACATCAATCTGGGAACACAATTAAACCCAAATAGGCTAAAGGACTGATACAACAGACACTGCAAAGAGATTTATAGTGGTATTTATCCAGCACTCCATATATAATTTAGATTTATATGTATAATCTATAGCTAAGAGATGTTTAGTTCTCTGATGCCAGAAGCTGGGACTTCCAGGAACAGAAATGATACTAAAAATTATATTAATAAAATTAACATTAATGCATCTGATATCACTCTGTACATAAGAGAAGCTGATTATTGCCTGCAGAACCCATAACACTGTCTCCCTGGTATGAAACTTTACAAGATTCCCTTTTGAGTTCACAGAACAGAAAAAGATTTCCCTGGTAATCAGACCACAATCTCATGCTCTGGAAGGCAACTAGGTCATGTAGCTCTATTCCATAATGTATCAAGCTTAAACTTAATTTTATTGTTTGCCCCAGTGCTTGAATGGAAAGGTGGTTTCAGTACATAACTTTGAATTATTTCGAAGCTACAAGAAAATGAGCCACAAGAGACAGGGAAAACATGAGTCATCCCTGTGATAGAAGTCATGATAGTTAACATTACAAACTTATGTTCCTCCTCTCAGACACACACCTGTACTACCAGCATCCCTCAAATAAATATTGTCAGCCAGATAACAGAAACAAAAAATATTTTGAAGAACTGAATGAAAAAAAATAGTCATGTATGTGACTTAAGAAAGGGACTAATTAGCTAGAAACAAAAACACACAACACACAGTACTAAAAACTTTCTGAATAATTAGATTTTGGTTGACACACATTAGTGGAATACATATCATAAACAGAAGAATCATTATGAGTCAAGAAGAATTTCCTCAAATTTCCTCAATTTTTCCCTGTATAAAGGCTTCAGAATTTGATACCATTGAAACAGCCTTGGTAAAACACCAAACTGTTTACATGTGCTCATAAGCACATGACAATTGAGGCAATTATTCATTAAAATATTGGTGAGGGAAAGAAGAATGCACAAACCAGTCCAAAGCTGATGTTCAACAGTTTCAAGGGTTCAGTGGAGTTACTGGTTTGAGTCACTGCCATGCCCCAGCACACATCCCTTCCTTCCACCACTTCTGTCACAGCACACTCTCCCACTGGAGAACAGTAGCACAGTCACTGTGCAGCTCTGTAGCAAATGTCAGATGAAGTACTGATCCCATTATTTCCTTCTTCATTTTCAAAAGAATCTGGTCCCAAACTTGATTCATACTCCAAGCAGTTGTGTCAGGACAACAGAGGAGCAACAAAGGGTAGCACAAGAAAGAAATTAAGGATTTCCTTAAGCTGATGTTGCAGCCAGTGAAAGGTAAAGCCATAGGCTCACTGTATAGGAACTGCAATCATATGAATGAAATGCAGTTTCCTAGTCTGTTGATCTCTTAGACACTTCCAGTATCATGTTTCTTTAAGACATTCACAATGTGCTATCATCTGGGTCTGATCTTTAGATAATATAAATCCACTGAAATCAGATGCCTGTGTTGCTTCACATCATGTCATCAATACATTCACCAGCCTGAAGTAAAGTACCTCAGAACAGATGCACATCATCAGGAGCCCTAACATGCTGCAACAGGTCCATTATGTTTATTTCATCATATCTAAATATACTTCAGACAGCTTCATTTTCTCCAGAGTAGTTTTCTTCAGCGCTTGGAAAGTAAATTTAAATATATTAAAACCTTTGCCTTAGGCAAAGATGCTTTCAGAACAGGAATGCTCATCATTCAAATAAATGATAATGGTTTTTTCCATCAACCTGTTCATTTATCCATGCCACTATTTTTATTGATGCATTTCTCCTTCTAAGCAAGGTTGACTAGAAATCTACATTCTAATTAACATTTTTATGTGACTGTGCTCTGATTAAAACTAAATGGCAACAGAGAAATTTGCATTGATCACTCAAAACTAAGGTGTAATTGCTCCATGGTGATTAGGAATGGTTTTACGTTTGGGTTTCTTTAACAATGGCTACTCCAGTGAATAAAATTCTGGAAAGGGTAATCCTTTTTAAATATTTAAATATGATAAGAATTTACAAACCTAGCATGGCATTGTATGGCATTCATTGCATTGAATATATTACCCCCTTTTTTTTTTGTACCACAAATATTTGTTATTACTCATCAAGATCCAGAAAAAGGTTTGTACCTCATGCCCTGACCTTTGATATACGTGGGAGGGGCTTCTACTAATCCAGCTGCACAAAGCAGTTGCAATAGTATTTGACCTTCTCAGTTCTATGCACTCACATAAAAGTGTAACTAAGCTGTAGGAATTGTGGATACTCACTACAATGGTTCAGAGAAGTGCTAGTTACTGATGCAATTCCTTATCATCCAAAGGAACTTAACTTCAAGAAACAAAGGTAATCCATGGAGGCCATGTTTAGATACAACAAAGGAATATCATCCATCCCAGGTTTTATCTTCAGAACAGGCTTGTTGCAACAGATACTTGAGATCAAGGTTTATGTTGGCAGGAGCCAGTGTGAATCCTAAGAGTTCTGATTTTGTAAATGACGCTGGAAATCCTGAACAAGGATGTAAGAAATATGCATCTGTAGTAACTATTGAACCATGTCCTTTACAAAGTTATCGCTTTACCTGTTAAGATTGCAGCACTATGATCCACTAGGACATCCAGCATTTGCATATGAACATTCCCAGTACTACACAATGTTACTTGATTGCTTTGTATTTTAAATGCCAGTCTTTGATAAGGTATTTATGAGGTATTACTATCAATCTGTATTATTATTTGCTGAAGTGAGTGTTCAAAACAGAAGAATAACTACAACCATATTAGCATATTAGTTCTGGTCATGAGCTTACTTTTGATAGGAACCACCTGATCATCCCCTCTTCAGACATTTCTGAGCACACAAACTGTATCCCTTTCAGATGAAACCGTACCAGAAGCTCATCCAACGTGCCAAACGAAGGCCATTCAGTCTATAAGTTCACACTACACCTGATGCAAATTAAACTCTCTGAAATCAGTACAGAATTATTTCAGATTCTCAACACCACCTTCTTCCTCTTCAGATCTGCTCCTATTTCACCATGGTAAAATATGCTGAGGCAGTGGTGTAACTAGACTAATTTCCCTTCACTTTTGCTACTTCACTGAAGAGGTAAAGTTGGCAGAGTATTAAAATGTACCCCTCTTGGAACATTCCATTGGTTTAACACACAAGTTAAAATGACAGAAATGGAAATATTTCCTCAACGGAAATGCACACAACTCACCAGAAACAGATAAGCAAGGGTATTGATTTGCTGGATGTTTTGGAAGGATTCTACAATAATTTGGATTGAAAAGGACTTCAGAAAGTCTGTAGTCCAACCTCTGGAACACAGCAGAGTCAGCTCTGAGCTCAGAGGGTTTCTGAGGGTTTATCTAGTCTAGTCCCAAAATCCTCCAAAGGGACATAAACTGCAAATCTCCCTGGAGAACCTACTCCACGGCTTGCCTGTCTTCACATATAGTAAGTTTTCTTGTTCTCAGTCCAAACCTTTTGTTTCAATTTAAGCCCATCGTCTCTCCTTTCCCCATCATGTACTGTTGTGAAAAGCCAGCTTTGTCTTCTTAATAACCTTCCCATTGGTACAAGAACAAGGATTTTGAGACTTTCCCCAGGCTGAACAAACTCAGATCCCTTGGCCTCTTCTCACAGGGAAAACACCAGCATGACCAGCTTGGCTGCCTTCTGCTAAGCTGGCTCTGGTCTCTGTGTTTCTTGTACTGGGTGGCCCCAAACAGGGCAATGTGTTCTCCATGCCATCCAGTGAGTGCAGAGTAAAGAGGAATAATTGCTTCTCTCAGTCTGCTGGCTGTGCTGCTGTTAACAGAACTCAGGATACTCTTGGCCTTCCATGCTGCCAAGACACATTGCACAGTTCTGCTAAGCTTGCAATCATTCCAGAGCCCCAGGACCTTCCACAGAGATGTTCCTTCCCATCATGTCATTCCCCAGGCTCTAACACTGCCAGGGGTTGCTCCTGTCCAGGGGTAGGGCTCTGCACTTTTCTCTGCTGAATTTAATATTCACAGTGAATATTGCAAGCAGAGGAATCAATTCTTCTGCACATACTGAGGAAGGAAGGATAGGCTCTAAAGCAGTCATTACCTTTGTTATTGCCTTTGTAGTTTAGAAAGGATCCTCTTTATCTTTGGGAAACAAGTGGTAGCAACTGGCTTTGCCCAACACTTAAAACAACAGGGGCACACACCCCTTGCATGAAACTCTCACTTTCCTCATGCTGTTTGCAATTCAGGATGTGAGTCTGACTACACTAACACATCCAGTGATAAAGAGGACATTACACATACTGCTTCCACACAGGTCAGATATAATTTAAAAATATCACGGAATGGTTATCTCAGGTAGAGAGGAGTTTAAAAAGGAAATAAAAATGGCTTTTTTGTTTAACCATGTCAGTGCCTCAAATGCATCTCCATAAACAGGTGTTTTCACAGATCCTAAAACTCAACCACACAGCATTATTATTGATGTGATTTTTGTATGCTTCCAGAACATCCCAAATTGTTTTCATTCCCCATTTAAACAGATGGTGATGCCCTAGCAAAGATGAATAAGCCTGATTTGATAGATGCAATGGTGATTAGACAGGCAGATACATGATAAACACCTAATGCAAAATGTAAATCATTGCTCAATGTGAGTTAGATTGCTGCTTATGTTGTAGGCCAGTTAATCTTGTAATGTTTCTGTTTGGATAGCTTCTACTTTTCCACATCTTGCCATATTTTTAATGCCTATTTACCATTTGAAAGCCATTAAGATGGTAACTAACATGTGTTCCGTCATTGGGCATCTTTGAAGACCCAACATTTTAGAAAGCATGAAAAAGTCCTAGCACTGGACCACTGAAACTGGGCCCTGGGACTTAATTCCTTAGTGGACAGACAGCCATAATGCTGCAAGGATTGTGCAGGGATTGTACTACTTTGTGTGAAATAAATGCTAAATGCTTACTAGATGGACTTCCACAGCTGATAAATGTTACCCACACATTAGCATAACAACCACCACAGATTCATATTCCTTAGCTGCTTCTGCCCTTGGCATAGCCAGGAGCATCTCCGGTGGGCTGTGGCCACTAACGGGCATTCATATCCAGCTCTTTGCCAATTCTTCCTTTGCCAGCACTGAAACACAGAATCACAGAATCACAGAATCACACAGAATCACATAGAATCACATAGAATCATTTACATTGGAAAATACCTCATAGACAACCAAGTCCAACCTTTGACCAATCACCACCTTTTCAACTAGACCATGGAACTAACAGCCACACCCAGTCATTTCTTGAACACCTCCAGCGATGGTGACTCCAGAACTTCCCTGGGCAACAATTAAGCCCATTCCAAAGTTTAACAAACCTTTCTGTGAAGAAACTCTCACTAATGTCCAGCCTGAACCTCCCCTGGCATAGCTTGATGCTGTGTCCTCTTGTCCTCTCACTTGTTACCTGGAAGAAGAGGCTGATACCCATTTGGTGACAACCTCCTGTCAGGAAGTTGCAGGAAGTGATAAGGTCTCTCCTGAGTCCTCTTTTCTGCAGGCTGAACAACACTCAGATGCTTCTCATTGGACTCACCCTCTAGATGCCTCACCAGCTCCACTGCCCTTCTCTGGACTCTCTCCAGCCCCTCAATCTCTTTCTTGTAGTGAGGAGCCCAGAACTGGTCAGAGCACTCAAGGTGCAGCCTCACCAGTGCCCAGCACAAGGGGACTATCACTGCTCTGGTCCTGATGGCCACACTATTGCTGATTCAGGCCAGGTGCCATTGGCCTTCTTGGCCACCCTGGCATACACTGGCTCATGTCCAGTTATTGTTGACCATCAACCCCATGCCCTTTTACTCTGGGCAGCTTTCTAGCCACTCTGCCACTAACCTGTATTACTGCAAGGGAAACATGGGAAACACTTTTGAATCCTGCCAATGAACATGAACTTTTTAACAATGATAATTTTCATTCTGTTTGTGCAAAGGTAAGTGATCCTATGTGTAGCTTATCTTACAAAATATTGCAATTTTGTGGGTTACTATCCGCATTAATGAAGTGATACATTTATGACTAAAAATTTCATCTAAAATGAACTATTAGTCTCTAGTCAACTTTTGAATTCTTGTACATCAATTTTTGATAAAGCCTAGAATATAGATAGAAGAAGTTAATATCATCAGCACCTCTTAGGCCATGGATAGCCATATTTGAAGCTGCAGCATGAAATAAAGCAAACAAGAAAGACTTTGAGAGTCATCCTGTTTTGGCCCTAGATATCATAATTCAAAAAATTGAAATTCACTGATGTTTGCTCTCACATATATCCCATGCTCTACCTGTCTCAAAACTTTAAACAAGCTGCATATCCAATCATTTCACAGGTTTACAAAATCCAGATGAGTTAGCATGAAAACACCTACACTGAGATAAATGAAGTCAATATTTTCATATCTAGATTTTCTAAGCAGTAAAATGCATTTGTTTGCAGACACTTGTGACTAAAAGCTTTAAAAATTATGTGAACTATGTATAACTAGGAACACATGAATGACAGCATGAAAAAAAAATGACGTGAATAAGGACTAAAGAAACAGCAGGTGACAATGGCACTGAATTCATCAAGCCATCAGACATCATGGCACATTTCTACATACAACTTCAAGGTCCTCAGAGCAGGAAAACAACAGGCAGGCTACAACCAGAGAAGAAAAAAATGCCTGTGAGTAGATCAGCAGAATTCTCCAATGGAGGGAGAAAAGGTAAAAAGAAAAACTGCTATCAGTTACTTGAAGGCATATCCAAAAAACAGGCACGTGATTGCTAAATGAAAACAGCCTCACAGGCATGAGATCCTTCCCACTTGTCCTCTGTGCTGTCAGAGGTTATCCTGCCCAGACTCCCTACACAGGTACTATGTTACCTGTAAGCATGAAGAAAGAAGCACAGGTATGAGTGAATAACTCCAGTTCTGTTTAAAATAAACAAATAAAACACTTTCTTTCCTGTGCAGCCTGCAATGAGATTTGTTACACTAACTGTAATGTCGCTTTGCCTCTTAAGCAGCCAAAGCTCTTGGAAATGTGTTGCATGAGGTTAGCAGCAAGTACTTGAAGTCAGCAAAGAACATGGATCTTTTCCATAGAACATTTTTTTTTATTTTTTAAGATATGTTACATTTTATTTCTCTTTTTTGCCATCATTTATGATTATTTTGTACTCAAATTGGTGAAAATTCAGAAAGTGACAAAATACATTTCTTTGATCATGTAAGTAACCATAATCTAATGTTATAATTCTATCAGAAAGGTATTTCCAAGACAGTCATACTTCTAATGAACTTTGTATTAGAGTGCAACCTCCAGTCCTTTTCTACAAGAATCTCCACAGGGCAAACCATAAAACACACTTGATTTAAATTGCATAGAAAGAAACTATAAACAAGCAAATAAAAGTGTTCGCATTTGTATGTCTGAAACTTAATGATATCACACAGCATTTTCCTGGACAGTCCTTTTTTTTTTATTTTTTCCTTTTTAATAATTCAACTATTTCAGTATGAAAGGGCCATTAAAAGTTTTAAATCATTCTTTTAAAGCAGATAAGTATGGAAACAAACTCTCCACATTATTAATCTCTCTTGCCTTGCTAAATTGAAGATGACTTGAAAGAGATATATTTAAAAGAAGAATATATATTAAAGATGTATGAAAGTGAACTCAAGAGAAAAACTATTGTGTTTTAACTGTAGTTGACCATTAAGTACAGCAGAGCTGCTCACTCAATTTCCTCTCTTCTCTTGTTGGATGGGGGAGAAAAAAATAGTACTTGGATCAAAGTAAAATATTATAATAATTATGATAGTAGTAGTAGTAGTAGTAGAATTAGTAGTAGCAGTAGTAGTATCAGCAGTAGTAGTAAAAAGGAGAGGGAGAAAGAAAGAGAGAAAACTCAAGAAAGGCAAGTGATGCACAACACAGTTTCTCACCACCCACTGACCGATGTCCAGCCTGTCTCCAGCATCGACTGGCCTCTCCTCACCAACTTCCCTATTTTATATGGTATGAGGAATATCCCTTTGAGCAGTTCAGGTCAGGTATCCAGGCCATGATTTCTCCCAGCTTCTTGTACAGCCCCTCATTGGCAGAGCAGTGAAAAGTCCTTGACTTTGGATAAGTACTGCTTAAGAAGAGACAAAACTACCATATGTTATCAACATCATTTTCATACTGATTCCTAAACGTCACATTGCATCAGCTACTAAGAAGAAAATTAATTCTACCCCAACCAAAATCAGAACTCTTTTTTTTTTTAAAATCTAAATCATTGCTGTATGCTTTTAAGGTTCACATGAAGCGGCATTAAAAGGTATTCCACTGTCTTCAACCCAAAAAAATACTCATGGCAATCAAAAATAAGTGAAAGTATGCAATTTCAGTTTACACCCACCACTGGTGGTTTTACCTGAACATATGGCAATATGTTATCTCCCTGGATAAAATGAGGAAAAAAACCCAACCCAAACCCAAACCCAATCAACCTTTGCAGTGTTTGTTATGTCCAGAAACAATTTTAAAGGTGAATCCAGCCCATTAAAACAGGCTAAGTATTGTTCATCATTTCAATTCAGGTTAAAATAACAAATACATAAAATAAAGAAATCTATCTGCTTTTCATTCAGACTTCCGTGGGCCCAAGAGCAATGAGTTGATTGGCACTTCAGTGCAAAGGCTTCGTGCTGATTGTCATGCAGAAAAGCTGCTGGAATACTTTTGTCAAAGGCAGCAATAAGCTGCCAAACAAAGATGAACAATCATGGCAAAACATTACATTTCCCATAAGTCATGGACATTGTGACTTCTTTGACAAATGGGACCTTAATTCCATTTTAAATGACACTGAAGCATTGAAAACTTCTAAGCTTTGATTGCATCTGAGTGTAGAAACAGAGCAGAGAGTTCTTTTATCTTATTGTAATGAACTTCAATTAATAATTCATAATTTTTAATATTTTAATAGATTTCATGCTTTAGAGCCTACCTAAGCAAACTGGAAAACCGCGGGGTATAGAGGCATCCTCACTACAACAAAACAGTAGGAAAAAGATTTCATGGTTTCCTGAACAATGAAGACTTGTCTCAGTAAAAATTTATGTACCCTTTACCCTCACACATTGGGGAATTCATATCAAGAAGTTATTCATTACATACTCAGAGACTCTGTATCAGTTTAGCTTCATATTCTTCTCTCTGGAGTTTCTAAACTCTTAAACTATGTGAAAATGTAAAAATTTCTCAGTGAACAACAAGGAATAAAAAGGCCTTGGTCTGAAAACCCTTTAAGCAGTAACAAGTGACAAGTAAGTGAATCACAGTCAGAAAATTAACTAAATAAGACAGCTCTAATTTATTAAGAAGAACATATTTATGTTAGAAATGTAGAGATTCATTGACATTAGTGTATGTTATGGGTTCACCTAGGTGGGCCTAAATTTAGGTTTTGGGGGCCAGACTAGGCCTGGAATTGTCAGGTGA
>JAOXXN010000001.1:105363693-105376650 GCA_026770055.1 Myrmophylax atrothorax | reverse complement strand
GTGTGGAATACCTTTTTTAATGACCACTTCCCTAGTTACCCTTAGTTACTGAGGAAGCTTAAATCAAACCCATCACAACAGCCATCTACCTATATATGCACACGCACACACACACACACACATACATATATTTAAATTCATATCTTATTGATTCTAGAGATAATTATTACAGATGTGTACAAAAAGTTATTCAAAGTTTGTTAAGCTGAACCACCAGCCATTCAATGTGTATTACTGTATTATTTTCTAGTGAGTAAAAGAAAGTAACAAAAATTATGCACTATGGATGTTTAAAGAATCCGTTAAAAGCATTTTGACCAACAGCAAGTCGTTATCTAAGTTACAAACAGGAATGAACTGAGACATATTTCTACCAGCTACATTTGTGCGTAGAAGGTTTTAATGATGAAACAGATTCTTGGTTGATGTCAACTAAAAGGAAAAAGAACAAACCTCTCCCAAAATTCTCCCCCAAGCCCCCATCCCCAGGATCTCTCTTAAACAGTACATTTCTTTAAATTTTGCATTTGAGAAATATTGTAAATTAAACCAGATCAGCTGGGAAGGTGACCATATTTTGTCCACATGCAAAGACAAAATTCAAACTGTTGTCCAGTGAAAAGTTCTTGCAGGATTTTAGGTGAAACACCTTTCCCTTTTAATTCTACTGCCAATTACAACCATTATGATTAAAACCAATTCTATAGTTAAGTTCAACTTAGCTATGTAAATATATAACCCATGTTGAGCAATATGGCCAAGTTTTCAGAATAAAAAAATGTGGTTATATCTCAAATTATCTTGTAAGGACCTTGGCCCTTCACAACTAATTAAGTGAATTTGGGTAATTTCATCTCCATTAATCAGGAAAAGTAAACAGCAGACTTTATTGTACTCTAATTCAGTTTACTGTTTGACTTCTACTCCATCTCCCTCAAAGTGTCTTTTCAAAGAGAGTCTTTATACAATAAGAAGCCTTTCAGGTCAGGATGTGGGAGTACAGCTTTCATTAGCAATAATTGAACTTGTTTGCATAACCCTGTATAAACGATTCTGAGGATGCATTCTCTATTGAAGCTGCACCATTTTCAGAAGGAGTCCTCCTTGTGAAGGAGAAGCTTCCCCAGCAAGCTGCCAGCCAGGTTGCTGCAGTTATTTCCACCCACTCCGCTTCTATCTTACTTCCAGAATCTCTACTCGATTAATTAATTTGGGTTACTTCCCAATGTCTGAATTCCAGAAAACTCAATTTAATTAGTAAAAGGACTACCAGTGGTGATTCTTAGTAATCTGACAGTCATATACATTTAGTTGACTTATAAAGTTGTAATATGAGTAGGAAGGCAAATGCATTTCAGAATGGTTGGAAAAAATGGTTGGTTTTTCATCAATTAGTTCTACTCAGATGATGGAATTCACATGTAGAGTAATTCATTAGGTTTAATCCTGCTAAATAATATCTGAGCAAATCTCATTTGATCCACCTAGAAATTTGACAAAGCTTTCAGAGGAATATAGGTCTCTGTGGTCACTAGCAATGCACCAGCTGCACCTGCACATGCTTTTATGATGTAAGTGGTGTGAAATCATTTGAATAACTTACTTTTTAAAGAGAGTGTACTTTACCATCCAACAAAAAGATGCATTTTTAGTAATAGAAGACTCTATAGGGGACTCTTGGGTTTTAAATCCCTGAAGGATGAGGAAAAGAGGAGTATTGGCTTCAGCTTAAATGTCATAAATAACTTACTGATCTAAGCACATGCTTAGGAATGGAAAGAATCAGATGAATGCTTGTGATATAAAAACTCTTATTGCACCAGAGAATGTCTTCCGTGTCAAGGTAATCATCAACATGGGTACTGAATACCCTTCACCTAACTTGTTACAGGTACATGACAATGGGGAAAAAACCCCTCTTCAGCCACATGACCAGAAAGACCATGATTATTAACAATGGTTGGTAATGCATTCCCTATTAAGGAAAAAAATGGGCTCTGGTCCTAAAACTATTAAAAGCTTTTATCAAACAATAACTGTAGAAAAGCAAGCTTTTGGACTGGGATAACTTAACCTGGAGAACGGGAGGCTGAAGGGAGCAAGGTTAGGGTCAGTGTCTTTTCCCAAGTAACAAGAAATAGGGCAAAAGAAAATGGCCTCGATTTGCACTAGGGGATGTTTAGATTCAATATTAGGAAGAATTTCTTCATTGAAAGTGTTGCCAAACATTGGAAAACACTGCCCATGGCAGTGGTGGAATCACCATCCCCTTGGGGTATTTAAAAGATATGTAGATGTGGTACTTAGGGACAGGGTTTAGTGGTGGACTTGGCAGTGTTAACAGTTGGACTGAATCATCTTAAAGGTCCTTTTCAACCTAACTGATTCTATGATTCAATCTCAGGTAAAGTTGGTGCTGCTCTTCATAATTGCTCTAATGTCTTTTCTTAGTGAATTTGTGTGTTCTGTGTGCTGTTAGCTTAATTTAAAATAGGTTTTGATTCTCCTGCATGGTTTTGAAAATTATTGGTCCAAAACACCAGCAAAACTCTGCTCTAACACTCTCAAACACTAGAGTCACTTTTAATATAAGAGACATATTGCTCATCTCCTTTCTCGGTTAAATGCCAGTTGAAATTTCACTACACTACGCCCAAGTGACAACACAGACAGTTGTTGCCTTTCTTCAAGTAGCTAGCAAAATTAATGGTAGCAGTAAAGAAGTTATGGCTCAAGTTAGCAACCTTAGTTCTAGGGAGAAAGCTTGTGCTAACCTAATCAGAAGCCTGTGTAATCTCACTTAATTCCTACTGGTATTTACTGCACAAATAAGGCCCACAAGCTTGTTATTGGTCCAAATCCATGGTAAAGCCACATTTTAGCTCAGCAGTAGGAGATGATGGCACAACCCATTGCCAAGGCAACAGCTGGAGAGACCTCAAAGCCAACCTTATTAATTTCAAGAAGGTCATGCTTACACTCTTTAGAGTTACTATTATTCTCTTCCCCAGGAGTATAAACTATATTTAATCCCAAGTATAAAGCAAACCCTTTTATTTTCCATACTCAGAACTACCTCTTCTACCACAAAGCAATCACCAGTCACACTGATTTCACAGACCAGCATACGGGAAAGAAATTTTCTGAACTTGTACAGTGTAGATAATATTTCTGCACAGAAAATGCAGATGCTACACCTTCAAAAAGAAGCTATCAATCAACATTGCCTTAGTTAGATGCTTCTGACAGATTGACAACCTCTACCATTTTTTAGAGTTAATTATGCTTCATGACCTTTTGAGTTCTTAGAATGTCATGAAACTTTTAACTCTCCTCAGTTTTCTCACCTATGCCTTCAAAGGAGTTAGGTTAGAATTAGTGATTAGCAGCTGTTAAATATAAGGACTATAAAAATGCAAACTAATCTGCTGAATGGTTAAAACAGAGCAAATTCTTACAGTATAAGCATCTACACAGGACTCTTTCCTGAGGCATCCTCTTAATCCTTTAGGAAACATATATGGGTTGAAGATATTCTTTTAAGGAAAAGCTCTCTGTTAGGAAGATAATGATTTAGAAAGTACATTCTACCCTTTCTACTGGGTTTTCTTTGGTTTTTTTTATGAAATATCTTACAGCTTTCTTAAAAACATGCATCTTAGAAGTAGCTACAGGTCTCTGTCTCCATTACTGGGACAGAAGAGATTTTTCACATCTTACAGATCCAACAAACATAAATAAACCTAAGACAAAAAGTAAACAGATTACTGTTTAAGTTCTTGTTCAAGATTGTTTCTCAGCTTAAAATAAAAAAAATATCTTCTGGTGTTTGCCTGATGATATGCACAGGCAAGACTCATAATTCTATTTTATGTTTTACATTACACTGCAAGCTAACCTCAACATTCTACATAAACACTCCATTTTCCTTGTAAGTGCTTCTTTGCAAATATTATTATTATCATTATTATTTTTAAGTGTAACTAATCAAAATAACACACAATATGCAGGTAAAATTTACACAGGTCATTAGTCATCCTATAATTCTCAATACAACCCATACAGGCCTAACTTTGGTGCTCATAGTCACCATAAAATGTATCAGTGATCCAAAATACCTCCTCCTTGACTATATTAAACAGCCTGTGCAATTTCAAACAAGGCTGTGCACATTTGGTTCTCAAGGTCTAACACTGTTTATTTACACCAGAAGACCCAACTGCTGCATCTCCCAATGGATATTCTAAGTTCACTCACAGGAATGGAGATACATCACTGTAACTAAATGTCAAGTCATCTTTAAGCATGCTTGTGAAAAGCTTACATTGCGGGAAATCTTCAACAATAAATTGAATATAACACTTGTGACAAAGGAACTTAAAATTACTTCTGACAATTCATGCATCCCTTTTGCTCAACAAAATGCCTGAAAAAGTCTCCAGAATAAGTGATTTTCTACTAGTGAACATCATGTTGTGAACAAACTTTCAGTGACTGACCATGAATATGGGAGCCTCTCACCTATGAGGAGAGTCTGAAGAATTGGGATTGTTCAGCCTGGAGAAGAGAAGGCTTTGTTTGACATGACCTAATCTCAGCCTTCAAGTAACTGGAGGAAGCCTGCAAGAAAGATGGAGAGAAACTATTTACAAGGGTCTGTAGTGACCGGACAAGGGGGAGTGGCTTCAAACTGAGAGTGGGTTTAGATTTGCTATTAGGAAAAAATTCTTTACTGTCAGGGTGCTGAGGCACCGGCACAGGTTGCCTGGATGAGCTGTGGCTGCTCCACCCCTGAAGTGTTCCAGAGCAGGTTGGATGGAGCTCTGAACAAGCTGGTTAGTGGAAGTTGTCTCTCCCCATGGCAGAGGATCAAAACTAGAGAATATTTAAGATATCTTCCAACCCACACCATTCTATGATTCTATGATCTCAGAACCTCTAAGTCCCTTAGGATATCTCTTCTCTATCATTATGGGACTAGAGAAGGCTTTTAAAAAATCAGCACAAATGCATGCATATTCCATTCCAAGAAAAAAGTATTTCATTTAGCTTCATATTTTCATCATATGCAACAGATGTTGGCAATTCTACTGATACTGTTTCCCCATCTTGCACTACAGTCACTGCTTAGTTCTTTCAGAGGTACAAAACAATATAGTGCCTGATATTATTTACCAAGAGATAACAAAATACATATCCTAAGAGCATATAAGATTGTTATTAAGTAACCACAAGCACTAAAATTTCAAGAGTCTTCCCCAGTTTTGTTTCATTAAATACCTTCATTTGAGAATGATGTGATCTGCAAAACGGGCCATGTCAAGATGACCCCAGAAAATACCTTAGAAAAGCCAACCTTCTCTCAGCAGCTTAAATTTCGTACACCAAGGATTGCAGATTTTTGGTAAAATTTTCAAGAAACTACAGTATTAAGAGGTTTTAAATTCATTGGGGTTTAGTTTGGAAGGGGGGAATGATTAACAAACAGCATGAACAGAACACTACAACTGGATTGGTAACAGCTGTAACAGGTTTGTGTGGCAGAAGAAAAGCTGTGTTTGTTCTGAACTGCTCCAGCCTTTGCAATATCTTCTGCTGTATTCATCCTGTAATTAGAAATGAGGCATTGGCAAAACTTATTAGAACATGACCTCAGATACAGACAGAAACAAAGACAAATTCTAGCTATCATCAGAATAATATAGGACAATGAAAACCCATTTTGAAACATGGTTAGATAAATTGTTTTTTCCTTCCAACTTTCTATTTACCCTAGAGGTTTAGGTATGCAGAGAACAAGAGTTCAAGTATTAAAATAAATCACATATTCTATTAGACAAAACAGCTCACATAGAGCTTTTACTCAGATTAAGGTCTCAGAACAAAGGTTTGGATGTGACCCAATTATTCATTTTACCTGTTTGATTGCTGTTCAGAAGTCACTGGCTTTTTGTGCAGCTATAAGAGATGGCTAAGTTGATTGTTCGTTTTGTCTTCTGGTCTCTTCTCCAAATTTTCAATTAAATGTTGGGATTTAAAGTGCTTTTTGAGTTAAAATTCACTTTCAGCTTGGACTTTAATCTGCATCCCAACTCAAATATTTAATGTGTCCATTAAAATAAAATGAGATTTTATAATTTTTTTTAATTCTAGATCCCTTAGTTATTTTTAAAGAGAACTTGACTATGATATCTCCAAGGACTCAGCTTTCAAAATTATCTCTCTGCCAATCAAAATCATTTTCTTCATTGATATTCTGAATGCCATTATGAAGGCTGATGATACCAGTCTCTAATCAACTTCATAATTTCACTTCTTTGATAAATAACTGGTTTCTGTCAATTTACAGGTCTGAGGAATCTTTTGGTAGGATGCTGACTAGCATTACACAGGTATCTGGGTGGCTATTTTATTTTCAGTAACAAAAAAGTTAAATGTGTACTTAATTTCTTTCAGTTTAATTGTAGTTTAATTCCCAAATGCTTACAGGATTGCTGACTGAGGTTGCTGCAGGAACCCACAGTGCAGAAGAGACTCAGGGTCCTGGAGCTCAATAAACTACCAGAGATCACACTGCTGTGATGCCTAGTGCAAAACCGTGCTGCAAGACAAGGATGGAAAAGGATGACTAAAACTTCATTTTATCAAAACTGATCTTGTTAGAGCAGGAAACATAATAGTCTTTTGTGCTATTATTTAAATGCTAACATATTTTTATAGAAGCATATGTGCGATGACGGGCATTCCCTTTGGTGCAAATAAAACCCTTCATCTCTGCACCAAAGTGTTTTAACACCAGCAGGAGAGAGAGCATCTGAGACAAATGTCTGTTTTCCAGCTTTTTAGATTCTCACATCATAAAGTGCTTGGAACTGTTCAATTATCTTTCCACAGTTTATTCTTTGTTGCTGCTGTTGCTGTTTACAGGGTTTGGCTGTATACACTTTCCCCTCCCCTGCCATACAAAATGACAGGAAATCCCATTTGTCAGCATATAGTTGCTGTTAAATTCTAGATGCAGTGTTGACTAATTACTCTACTGAATGCATAAAAGAATACATTTTCAATGTCATCTTCACTGTCACTTTTATAAGATTTAACTCATACACTGAACTCTTTTCAATCCATAAAGAATATTACAAAATAAAAGCATATATAAACATCTATATAGAGAAATGGAGAGGTAAAATTACATCCTGAAGATCGCACACTGAGAGTCAAACCTGTTTTTTTAATTCCCATTATTTTTTAAAAATCCACACAAACTCTTTCAAAAATGTTGATTTTCTTGACTTGCATAACATCATTCTTCTACCTACTGTCACAAAAACTCTGTGCTAGGAAGTGAGGAAAGAGAGCTTAGCAGATTGATTCATTTTCTGTTGTGTCACTGAGCGAAAGGGTTCCTTTGCCAGCTTTTAATGGAATCTAAAGAAAATTCGACATCATCTCAAAACTGCTTAGTCTGTTCTGAAATGGATTATTCATCCAACAATGTTCATTTATAAAACTGAAATTTATCTTTCAGTAGGAAGGGATTATCATTAAACATAAGCTATGCCAGATATATGTGTCTATTAACATTTACAGAGCTAAGAGAGGAGGCATCAAGGCCAAATCATAGAGCTGTGATCTCATGTAACACACAGTGAGGATACTCAGACATCTTTAGGTCTGTTCTGAGAACTTCTCACAAACTGATGGCCCCATTAATACATGGGGTACAATGTCTCCTACAGCAAACTAAAATCTAAAGCATATCCTCTGCCCAGCACCAGAAATTATCCAGAAATATTATCTACCAGCGTGTTTTTCAGGCAGCATCAAAATTTGCCTAGCAAAGTCTGTTCAGTTCTGGGCCCCTCAGTTCAGGAAAGATATTGAGGTGCTGGAGTGGGTACAGAGAAGAGCAACAAGGCTGGTGAAGGGACTGGAGCATAAGTCCTATGGGGAGAGGCTAAGGGTGCTGGGGTTGTTTAGTCTGGAGAAGAGGAGGCTCAGAGGTGACCTCATCACTGTCTCTAACTACCTGAAGGGAAGTTCTAGCCAGGTGGGAGTTCGTCTCTTCTCCCAGGCACTCAGCAATAGGACAAGGGGGCACAGCCTTAAGGTCTGCCAGGGGAAATTTAAGTTGGAGATCAGAAAAAAATTCTTTACAGGGAGAGTAATCAGGCATTGGAATGGCCTGCCCAGAGAGGTGGTAGATTCACCATCCCTGGAGGTTTTTAAGCTGAGATTGGACATGGCACTGAGTGCCATGATGTAGTAAAGGGACTGGAGTTAGACCAAGGGTTGGACTTGATGATCTCAGAGGTCTTTCCCAACACAATCAATTCTATGATTCTATGATTCTAAAGTCACACCACAGCCAGGCTGTTTAAAGTTTTGCTGTGTATATGCCAGACAGTATACTTTTTACAGTCAGCATTTAGTGTGTAGAGGATCAAAGAATCCTAGAAAACTTGAGTTGGGAAGTCTGTAGGTCACCCAGTTTAACCTCCTGCTCAAGTCACGGCAAGCTTTTGAGTCTGAGCATGAGTCTCAGATCATGGTCCAGAGAAGTTCTGAGTATTGCCAAGGACAGAGATCATTTGTCTACCCTGCACAACCAGTGCCAGGGCTTAGATGGATTTGTTGCGAAGAATTTTTTCCTTGTTTTCCAGCAATATTCTTCAGTTGAAATCTATGATCACTGGTTTTTACTTTTACACTGTTTGCTCTTAAGAAATCTTGTGTCATGTCCCTGTAGCACCCATTAAGCAGCTGACAATAACATCCATTTTGCCTTCCTTTTGGGCTAAGCTAAACCAGTTCCCTGAGCCTCTTCCTTGGGAAAGGACACTCCAACCCTTCTACTAACTTAGCAGCCTTTCCCTAGACTATCACCACCTTTCTCATGCCATGGAATGGAGATGAGATGGAACACATTACTTCAGAGGAAGCCTCACAGATGCTGAGTGAAGGGAACAGTCATTTCTCTTGATCTGCTGCCTACACTCCTGCTTATACAAATCAAGATGCTGCTGGCTTTCATGACCTTGAGGTTTCTCTGTAATTTTCCATCTACAAGGTCTTCAGGGGCCATTTTGTGTGGAGCTGTTTCCTACCTGAGTAATGTCAAAGCAAAGCAACTTGAAATCAGTAGATATCAGTATAACAATCATGAAAATGCCAACCCAGGATCTCACTGGGAATCAAGTTCCTTGTTCATTCAATTACATCCTACCTTAGCTCTACTGACCTGTGCTCTGCTTCAGTCTTTCATCAACTTCAGACAAATAAGAAGTAGCTAATGATTTACTGCTAAATCAAATGTATGTAAGTAGAAAAAAAAAAGAAAAATTAGATTTCCAGTGGACATTTATCATAACTTTTGCTTCAAACACTGCATTGTGTGTTCAAAGGTTGCAATAGTTTTTTCCTCTGGAAGGTTTTCTTCTGCTGGCAATTTAATTATCTCTTGTCATGGGTTGGTGCAATATACAGCCAAAGCCCTGCCTCTTTCAGAGAGCCTTGGCCATGGACTTCACTGCTGTTCATCACTTGGTCTCATCCTTGGCTCCTTCAAACTGCAGCAATAATTATTTTGCATAGAATACATGAAGAGGCCCTGAAACTCTGGACTGGGGACCACAGCAAGCCTTAACTGAAGGTGAATCCTAAAAGAGCAAACTTGAGAGGGGTTTCTCTTTCATTTCATCAGGAAGAATTTCTCCACTGAAAGGATTGTCAGACATTTGAATAGGCTGCCCAGGGAGGTGGTAGAGTCACCATCCATGGAATGGCTCAAGAAATGACTGAACATGGCACTCAGTGTTATGTTTTAGTTGACAGAATGGTGTTTGGCCAAAGGTTGGACTCGATGATCTTGAACGTCTTTTTGAACCTTAATGGTTCTGTAATTTTGTGATTTATGGCGTGAAGACATCCTAGATGCTTAATACAATTACAAGGGGAAAAAAAAAAAGAAAACCCGAAGTCTTGAGTTGACCCAATTAATTCTGACATAGGGAGAAAAAAATGGCCAAAACAACAGGAAGTCCTGGTTTTGCCTTGGAATAGCGTGAGTCAGGAAAAGTTCCTGTCCTTAAATTTTGCTTCATACAGCTACACAAACCATGCCCAGGCTGTGTATTCATAGGAGGCAGGTAGTCTCTTGGCCAAATGCCCTAATATCTTCTTCCTAATTTTAGACATTATGGCATTATTTGTTATCAATTCAGTTTTGCTACCGGTTTCCCAGTGGGTGTTCCAAATAATGGACCTTGTGCAATTTCTCAGACATTTTAACCAACACTGGGAGGCCAGGAGATAGGAACCTAATCTGCTTTACAGGAAAATGTAGTTTTTGTTCTTTTGGCATTGATCAGCTCTGTAAAAAGATGGCACTCTTTGTTATAAAAGCTCTAAAACTACAAGACTAGTGTTTGTAATGGTGCTATATAAGCACTCTCCTTAATCATGTCTAGCTCCTGGTTGTTCTACTGAATTCTATGCAAGGTGTCTGTCACATGCAGAATTCAGAATCATGCATCTTATTCCTTTTACTTGAATTATTTGGCTGACTGTTTTACTTTTCCATACCAAAGAGTCAGTTCCAGCTCTTCCTTTTTATTGTTTCTTTTTTTAACTGTAGGTCTTTCTTAATCCTAACACGGAGGTTTTCATCCTTGAAGCAAGTAAACAAGAAAAAGACAGATTTCTTTTTAAACCTACAGACTATAAGGGTTTGTTCAGCTTGTAAGATTTTAGTACTCTAATCCTTTATTCTGCTTTTAATGTGATGTGCGTTCACAGTCAGAACTGGCAGGGATTTTTTTTCCTTTAAAGTATTATGATGGAGACTTCATGAATAGAGGAACAGGTAACAAAATGTGGGGAGAGGTGATGGTGGTGTATTATTTCAAATCTGGTATGTCTGACTAACAACTTATTTAGTAATTTAATTCAAATAAGTTTGTAGCAGTTATTAGGGCCATTAAAGCACAAAACAGGTTAGTCAGTCAGTTCCATATTCAAGCCTCTTAACTCAGTGACATTATCAGGCTTGCCTGAGGTGGAAGAAAGGATCACACATCTGTGCTTGTAATTCTGAATGTATGAGAGTCCCATTGCAAGCTACAGCAATTTGCGTCACTTTGGCAACAAGGTGAAGTTTGAACCCCACCTCCCCTCCACCCCCATTTCATTCTTCCTACAACTGGGATTACTGATTGTGTTTTCATTATGCATTCCACTGTACAGGCCTGGATATAGTTTCTTTTTCAACACATAAAATCTTTTTGGTTTATGGTTCGTTTTTTGTGGGTTTTTTTAAATAACAAACCAGAAAGAAAGCAGATAAATGATCATTAGACACTACTTTTGTTGCAGTTACTGAATAAATGTGTGAGATCTCCATGTGGCTACATCATTACTTTGGATTTATTTCTGCTGGGAAAAAGCCTAAAGAGTGTAATTTTTCACCTGGAATTGCACACTGACCTGACCCTTGAATAAAAGTGCTTTTCTTCCAATTTATTTGTTTAGTAAATATATTGCTTGGGCAACTGGAGGTCAACATTATTTTGTGCAAGTTCTGAGGTTAAGTAGCCCATCCACTGCAGCACTCAGCCCCTCTGGCAGCAATCCCTACAGTATTCAGAGGTGTGATGCCTTTAAGCAAGCTGAGGGCCAAGATTTACTTTTTCACAAAAAAAATTAATTTTGTTCTGCATCAGAGTGTAAAGGTGCAGTGAAAACAAACACTGTTATTACATAGGGCAAAAGATAATAGAAGAGGGCTTTGGAGTTTATATTGTGCTCATCAAGGTCATTGTCTTGTTTCTAGATTCTTTGTTTTAAATAAAATGTGTCTTTAGATCTCATTTGGGCAGATTTTTGTCCTTCTTAAAAATATGAGCATATAATTCGAATGGCCTGGATATACAATGCCAATAATAGCAATACATAATTTTCACATGGGCTCAGATGAGCTGACAGGAGCAAAAAGCTGATGCTGAGAGATGATCAGGAGATCTTGGCAAGTTTGCCATTGTTTTTGTCGTGTCTCAGAATGGAACCTCCTACTCTGAAAGGACCAGAACCTTCAAAACTTACACGAAGCAACAGAAAGGCAACCACTGCCATAGTAAAAATTCAGTGAGAGGTCAGATTAACCAAGTCATCACCCATGCAAAGAAGGAGGAAAGAAGAATATATCTCTAAAGGAAATGTACATTGCCCTATTCTGTAAATCAAGAGTTTTGAACCAGGTCAGGCCAGCCCTGGGACTTAGGCCATGCACACAACTGTAAGCAGAACTCAGTGGCAAACATGTCCTGCCAGAATAATGATGATGAGAATCCAAAACTTTTAAGAATTTTATAGGGTGTAAAAGCCTCGTACTCAAGAAGAAATAGGTCTTTTGTTCACATCTAAAGGTTTCCATATAAAAACCCCAATGTCAGCCATAACACAGCAATAGTGAGTGACGGCAAATGGAGGAACTTCTCCAGCATTTCTTGTAGAGCAAAGGTGTTGGTGCCCAGCACGCTGGACTGACTTGAGCAATTTTACTTAGACCAATAGCCTTTTGTTACAGGGAGAACATTATAATAGATTCTGAAATTAGACAGGCAATCCATAAAGTACTTTGATTCACAGATTTATTCCTTTCCCAAGTAGCAGATCTCACAAGTACACAATACAATTTACTCCAGTTTTGTGCCAAGCAATCACCTCCATTAAAGTAGGTCATGACATTCAAAGTTCAATTTTCTATGATTAGAGAAAAGAAGAAAATGGAAGGCACTTCATATTTTTCCAGCAGAATATTACATAAATTAGGCCAAGTAGCATTTTGGTATGGTGGCTGGACCCTATAATTGCAAAAGAAATTAATGTTTATATGTCAAATGTCCTTTCAAAATCCTACTCTTGCAATATTGATTTCAAATTTCAAAATAGAAGATCTAT
>JAOXXN010000001.1:105343099-105353167 GCA_026770055.1 Myrmophylax atrothorax | reverse complement strand
CCCTTAAATCTTTATTACATAATAACTCAACAAAATTAGAATATATAAATGTATAATTTTCATGTCTTTTTATTGAATATTAAATAATACTTTAAATTTTATAATAATTGAAATAAATATTTGGACATATACTTTACTTGCTAAACAAAATGTAACTACTGTCTTCTCACTGAGTATAAGTAATTGAAAAGCCATGGGAAAATGAAAGCAAATTTCAGAAAAGAGAAGTTTTAGCTTTCAGTGAAATGAAAGCAATCCCTGCCTCAAAGAGTCTATATCAGACAAGGGATTTATTTGCTCAGTGGGTAAATTCTGAGCTCGACAACAATTTAAAATGTAACTGGATGCCATAATGGTCTGATATAAGATAAAGAAAGATGTAGAGATTTTCTTGGTTTTTCTCATGCTGAACAAAGAACCTTGAACGAAAGAAAATAAGACCAATGCTTTAAAATTACTCTGAAGCAACTGAAGACAAGTTTTTAACAGCTGCTTGTTTGGAACAATGTGTTCCTTAAAGGCACACACTTTGGAATTAAATGTAACCATTACAGATATGTTTAAAACAGGATGAAACCAGTAAAGCAGTGACATTAGAGATTGGTTGCTGTAGCCTATCACAGCTAATGGCTACTGTGATAAAACTACATAACAGCAGAGCAGAACAGAAACAGCTTTTACACTTCACTGGAACTGATACTATTTTGCTGATTTTTACCAGAATGCTCAGATTTAAATGCAAGTTCAGAATTGCAAATATTCCTATATCTACCTTTTACAAAGGATTTCCTGACTAATGACACAGTATAAGAAAGAAAAATATTTAATGTTGTGCTCTAGAAACCTACAGAATGAGAAAAGAGCATTTCCTTCTTCCATAGTTTAGACAAACATACTACTCAGAGTATTTTTTACAACAGTTAAAGTTCCTTGGTATTTATTGTATTTGTTATTTCATCAAAGTATACTTGCTTCAAATCTGAACAGTAGTCATGTCCTGGCTTTATACTTCAGTCCGAAGAAAGAAAATTTATTACAAATTTCTAATGTTTTAGTATCCCCTTATTTCATTCTTCAGTGGAATTGTGACCTCCTGTAAGAAGCCTCCAGCTCCAGTCCAGAAAAATCCAGGGGAAAAGTAGAAGGATCCTAATGCTAATGCTTACACAGGTGGAGATAGAGAACTCAACCTACAGGCTCCTACCAGTCCCTCTTGCCTTCCAATATTCCTGATATTTTTCAACTTTCAACTAGGAAAAATTTCTCACTCTACAAAAAATGCTGTGCCTTTGATGTTTTACTTTCTTGGTTTATCAATAGTATTTAGATCAGAAGCAACTAGATCACGGGTCAGCAATCCCTGATATTTTTTAAGCGTTCAAAAGCTGAATAGTTTTCTTCTGAAGACATACAAAATTACAATTTCTACCCTATAAATACACTATCCATAAAGTGACATTAGCTTTAAACCCCAAAATAAAACCAAATCAGAATGAGAATAGTTTTGCAATAGAAAGAAAGAAAGAAGAAAGTTGAGACTATTGATTAAACACATCAGAACTGTTCACTAAGTACTATTGATAAAAAAAGTATAATCAAAGTCAATATATTCTTTGAAACATTTCATTTCAAGAAAATTGGATTTTTCAGTGAAAAGCAGCTAGACTGAAACTTCCTGGTCAATCTCTGTTTTAGAATTAATTTCTCTTACTTAACCATTTATAGACTTCATGAGTAAAAGAATATTTACGTCTTAGCTTTAAAAATAGAAACTTCCTAAAGATTTAAAACTGAAAACTCTATTCGTAGTTAAAGAAATGAGTTAATAAGCAAGCAAACAACTGTGACTCTATCCACTTTATTTCAATTATTTGACCAAAACCAAAGATAACTAACAGTTGATATTCATCTCTGTCCTCAGGGATCTAGTTTTCAAAGTTTCTTATTTCATATAGCTGATTCTTGGTTTAGTTTGGGTTTGTAGGTACTCAGAAACTAAATGGAATATTTAAGTTGGTGTTTAAATTTGGACCTAAGAACTAGAGCGATTATTTGAAATACTTTCATTGAAGTTCACAATTTATCAGTCACATTTGTGCTTCTTGTTCTTAAGAACACAGGTTTTTAGAATTTGTCTTCTACCTCAGCTGTGGAATATTTAGAGTATATAAAATATTGAAATGCTTTGATTTCATTGAATGTCAATTTTCTGTATAAAAGATCAAACTATTAATATTATCATTTAATTGTTATTCTTTGCTATGTAAAAACTATGTACAACAGAAAATACATGCAGTGTAT
Source organism: Myrmophylax atrothorax (assembly GCA_026770055.1). Classification (NCBI taxonomy): domain Eukaryota; kingdom Metazoa; phylum Chordata; class Aves; order Passeriformes; family Thamnophilidae; genus Myrmophylax; species Myrmophylax atrothorax. The sequence goes on along the minus strand of JAOXXN010000001.1, from coordinate 105,350,866 downwards.
TGTCAAACTGCTCAGGAAGAAAATTTGCTCTTGATTTAATCTAAATCCTATTTAATACTATTGACATAATTAAACAGTGGAAATAGCTACAAGCACTGTATGCATACCATTTAAATAATGATTTTATTTTTTGTTTGGAAAAGGCACTATAAAATATGTATATTCTTATGTATTTTCAGGCAACTACGGTACAGTGAGAACTGAAGTTTTTGTGGATTTGTGCCATGGAATATTCCTTTTCGTAAGCGACTATTTCAAAACGGTTACCATTGTTGTAACAATTCTAACACTATAAAATCAGAGTAGGGATTTCAAGTCAGGCAGTAATAAAAGTCTTATTTGTTTCTTGGAACTGTAGGGGCAGAATGAAAAAGGTAGTTAAAAAAACCCAAAAAACAAACCCACACACACACACACACAAAAAGAAACAAACAAACAAAAAACCCCAAAACAAAACAAAAAAACCCAACACTGCATCCCTCTGTGAAGACACAAACCTAGAAATACTCGAATGATTTTGAAGGAGCCACAGGAGACAGAGCCAGTACAAAGTTACATAAAAACAAGCTGTATTGGGTTAAACAACAGTTGCAGTGCACTCTCTCCAAAGGAACTGATATCAGATACTTAGGGAAAGAATATAAGGGTCCTGTCTCGGCTTCCAATATCCCATGGCTGAGGCATTTCTAGGTGATAAATGTGGCTTGTCTTTGGCTAAACTCTGGATAGGTCCAGACCCAGGATATGGCAAAATTGCATTAGTTTTGTGCCCTTAAACATTCAGAAAATGCCCCCTGACACCAAAACTGCTGCAAGAAATTATCAAGCATACAGAACAAGATGGAGGTTCTGTCAGGGATAAAGCTTTTCTCCAAAGAGATGCATGAACCAGGAATAGAACCTGGACTTTCCACAGAGCCAGTAAAAACTTTCCCACTGGGTGTTATCAAACACTCTTTGTCATGTTGGATTACTTCTAGCAAAGAGGAATGATAACTGCTGTCAGTAAAGTGAACACAGAGCACCATTCAATGCATACATATTTACTGAAAGAGTTATAAGGAGCAGGTACTGACACAACTCTCAACCTTTAATAAGGATCAACTTGGCTTCCTGTGAAGATAAAGGTGCCTGAGGCTTCTGTTTGCATGGCAGCACTGAGGTGAAAGCATTAGTTTTTATTGCAAAATATACACCTAAAGAAGTAAAGAAGTCTTAATAGTAGTTTCCATTGCAGCCACTTGCCCCCCAGCATTTCATAGGTGTGTATAGGATTTCCTGCATATTTTCTCTTGATGCAACTTGGTAAGTCCTGTACATTTGGTTCAAATTACTATTGATCACTTCTGCTATGTCAATGCCTGAAAAAGACATTCTGAGTCAGAACAAAAGGATGGTTCCTGCTCATAGATAGCAGGTTTACTTCATTAAGGTATTAATTATTGTCAGAACAACATGATAATATATTGCTACTTATTTTGATATAATCAGCTCCCATGGAGCAAAGTACATAAGCATGTTTAATTTATCTAAGTATTTCAACCCATTTGTCACTGGGCTTGAAGAATATTCTTAAATGGGAACCATCATTATGATGGCCAGGGCAAAAGAAATTTTTCTTGTTATTTATTTCTTGCAGTTTCTTCTGCTTTTAGAAACATTAATTTCCTGGAATAATGTCTTCTTTCCTACCTAAAAACTGATTTTGAAAGTATTGCACCGATCTCATGCCTTAAAAACAAAAATAAAAACTATGAAATGTGACCTCTCAGCAGAGCTCAGAAGGTCTAACAGCTACAAAGGACATTTTAGAGCACACTTTATTTGTTGTGACTTGTTTTAGCCTAGTCGGGCTTGATTGTGTATTCATTGATGGAGAATTTCCACTATCAGGACCTTGTAATTTTGCACATTTGACAAGAAGGAAAAAAAAACCAGGTTCACTGACTTTGTAAAAGTTACCTAATTTCTCTGTAATTATTTTCCATAGAAAAACTTGCAAGACTGGCTTCGGGCTTTCTCATTTAATTTTGTTGCTGTTGAATAGTTGAAATTGGTATCTAGAAAGTTATTGCATATAAAATAAAATCACAAATAGACAGGCTTTGGAAAGTGATGTTGGCAATAGAGAGGAAGCCATCAAGTCATGTAATCTCTAATGTCTTCTACTGAAAAAGAGAGTCTATTTTTTACCATTATCATATCCCTATCAGGTTTTCTGTGTGACATTAACCTGCTAGATTTCTATGAGTTAAATCAAGCTGTTGTGTGGAGTTTAAAAAAAAAAAGGCAGAAAATGCAGTTAAGCGAACAATGATTATTACCCATGTAAGAATGGTTTAAATGTGGGATTACAGAAATTTCTAAATAAAGCTGGACAATTTGGCATTTTCTTTTGGTTAAAATTATAGTAAAGGAGGAGGAAGAGGCTGCTATGATGAGCAAGATATTCACTAGCATTTCAGAAAATATGCAAAACAGTTCAAAGCAAATGACCAAAAAAGGTCATTATTTTCTCCAAGCTCAATCAAGATTTTTTACAGAAAAATCACTATAATTATTTTTCAGAAATAGAGTTGTTTATATGTTACCTCAATGCGTTCCTTTATTTTGTGATCCTATTTTTGTCTAACACTTGAATTTATTTATTTATTTATTTAAGGTTAAGAAAAAAATAATTTGGGGCTGATAATAAATTTTAAAACCAAAAAGTGTGTACAACTTTATTCTAATAGTCTAAAAAAAACAGAATAGAATGAGTGGTAACTGGTGCTTATCAGAAAGCTGACAGAGATGCAAACATTGTGGCCTGAAAGTTATATCTATACTATAAAATTAAAAGTGCCTGAGACCATTTACTGCTATAGGGCTGCCTGGCACAGAAAGAACCACATCCATGCTGTTAAAGTCTACCAATCCCTAAAATCAGAGTGAAATTATCAGTTGTTCTGGGCTGAAGCAAAAGCAGGTACTGCTTTATATCGCAAGAGTCAATGTCTGAGCACCATTTCATGCCAGGGAACACTTGCTGGCTCCAGTTTTTATGTACTTTATGATATAACCATGGAAAGCAAGGAATCAGATCAAAAAGGCCAGTTCCTCCACCTCAGATGGGAGAATAATGTAGGTATAGGCAGAGAGACTACTGTAAGAAAGAGTTTGGGGGTTGTGTGGATGAACTACAGGTTTTACAATGTTAACCCCTTTTCCTAGCTACTGAGTTGGAAATCAAATGCTGTTTTTCTTTAAATAAACTGTTTTAAGTCACTTTATCCAATTTAGAAGGTCTTCAGGGTCAAACAAACAAACAACCAATTGTATGCGTCACATAAACAGAGTTAGTACAAGAGAAACAGAAACCCATAGCCATAATGCAAGACTGACTGGAATTTCTGGTTCCCATTCCCACAAAAGTACAGGAAGAGGGAGCCAGGCCTCCAAGGCAGAAAGAATAGAACAAACAGGCTCCAGGGTCAAGTCATTTATCTTTCACTAGTATGACTAAGAAGCCTGGGAAGCATCATGATAAAATTCCCACAAATACCATGACTAAACTCACTTAATCCCCATGATTGAGGGAAAGGAGGACAGATACCACACTACAGCTCGGACTAATCCCGTAAGATATTTGGAAAAAGGCTTACATGCTTGCTTCCAACTTAAACTGATGCTAAGACGTTGTCTCAGCAGCAAGCATTGAGCCAGTCACAGCCCTCAGGCTGGACATTCATTCCATCTCTGCCCTAATGATCCCTATTGGAGCATCTTGTGGGCTCTTGCTATAAATCCTCCATTTGACATATGATTATTGTTAAATTTGTATGGAAACAGAAACTAAAAGGAAGAGGCAGGAATAGCAATTACTTCTTTATCATCCTGCATTATCAGTTGGGAGAGACTCAATCTCTAACTGAGTAGTAATCCCTGAAACTTTGTGGTGGGAATCACCAGTAGGCATGTCATGTAGCACATGTGACCACAGCCCTTTCATTTTGAAGTACAAGCTGCTTGCTCTGTGTCTGAAGAGAGAGGGAAAGCTCCGAGTGCATTAAGCAGCATTTGAAAGATATACTGACTTGTACAGTAGCAAGGCATAATAATGGAATAATAATCAGGGTAGCTTCACAGAATGTAAAGGTCTCAATACCACCAATGCTGCAATAGCTCATCTTTGAACTCTATTATCTTTAAAATCTTAGTTACGTTTCAAAATATTTGCTTTTTCTACAATATGATTTTTAAGGCAATAGAACAGTGAGAAAACTGAAACAAATAGCCCTCATAAATACTTTGATGATTTGCAGCCTTTTATGTATAATGATTCTTAGCTGGAGACACACACAGAGTGACCTACATGTCCTGTGCCCAGAAAGGATGTAAACAGCAAGCTAAGGGTAGAGGTAGCAGGTCATCCGCAGTCCTATATATTTTTACAAATTTGTAAGCACTCCAAATTAAATTTAAGAGCTGCTAGAGTCTTAACCAGTGTCTTAAGAAGATCTAAGGTTATGTCTGATTGTGATAGGTGCTCAAGATTAGTAGGATGACTGAAACTTCTTCCCATTATTTTGCTGAGGGAGTAAATTCCAGCAGAGCCTTTTTATGCCTTAGAATTAAAAATTCCCCTTAAAAAAATCTCTCAATTATAGCCATGCAAAGAAAGACGTGACAAAGCAACATAAATGAGTTAACAACAAATATCATCCCTGAGGGTGGGCCAAAGCCAGTCTGGGGCATGGGCCCAGCTCAGTGGGACCCAGGGAGGTGCAGGGCAGGTCCATGGAAGAGTTGAGGAGGGCCCTGTTGTGTCATGACTGGGGCAGGACAGTCTTGGGGAGCTAAGACATAGGCAGGATGATGGGAGTCCCAGAGGACTGGACAAGAACAGCCAGGCACAGAAACATCCTCAGGGGGCTGATAGTGTGTTCAAAGCTCACCCTAGGTCTGTATCTGAACATAAGTTCCAAGATTTCTGCTGCTTTTTTTCTTTTCCTTACCTTTCTTTTTCTGATGTGACATGATTTTATTCCCATATTTCTCTGATAATCAGTGGATTTTAAAGCATGCAGTAGATAGGAGTATACTCATATATGCCAGAGTCTAAGTATCCAGCATACTTCCCAAAAAACAATTTAAAAAACAAACCCCTATATTAAATCAATACAATTGAGTCATCAAAACTGACTTCTCTTTTAACTGAAAATACCAGGGTAGAATAGTGGTCATAGTAGCTTATGAGCTCTGTGCACAAAAATAATGAGAAATGATGGTCAGTATAACATTGGTCATACATAGAGGCTCAATATAAGGGTTACAGCATGTAAAAGAGAATTTTTAAACCAAAATAGGAGCAGCTCATGGATCCATGGGGTATTGTTTGAACATACATAAGATTTTTTTGTTTCCTTTGGCTTTTGTCAACACTTTACTAGATTTTGTTACCAGCTGACTGTTTTTTAAAAAAGGTTATGACAATTAACAAAATGAAATGCACATCATTAATCACTAATGCAACCTGTCAGAAATTATTGTTCCAGCCCAAAATAAAAATGTATATCCCTGTTTTTATGCTAAAGAAAATTCATTGCGAGACTATGCACCTTGGAGAATAGATTTTAATAATTTTTCTCTTTCAAGTTCATAGTTTTTGCATCTACATTTCAAATGAAAATCTAGGAGGATTGAAGACTTCAGTGATAGTTATGGGTCTGATGCCTAAGAATTTAATGTAAGTTTAGAAGTTTTAGAATCAGTTTTGCTTTGCTGAGTTACTCTGATTTTAATTGTGCATATTAAGTGCCTTTCTCACGAGTTTGAGAGTTGCTTACAGGCTTCGTCAAGGCCAAGCTGTTTTTGAACAGACACCTGCAAGATAGCAGAAGACAAACAACAGGAGAAGGCCCAACTGTCCCCCCATGACGGAGGGGACAGAGTGACAGGCCTTTTGGGTGGGCATTCAAGAGAAATAAGAATACTGATTGGATGCTAATAAAGGGTATAAAACCTGCAAAAATCCTGTTCTCGTGCTCAACCCCCCCTGGGTTTGATCTGAGAAGCTTCCAATAATAAAACCCTATATCTTTCTCCATTAACTTGTCTTCAGTGTGTCTCTGTTCACAGGGATATGCGATCTGGAGGCATCAGGTCCTTTCTAACTCAGGATGTTGTATGATTCTATGGAGAATCTTAGTGTGAAAACAAGGTTTCCAAAAACAAGACAGTGTATGTTCCATCTAAGTACTAAAAGATTGAAGCATGTTACTTTTCCCTTTTTTCAACCACATCTGTTACATATGCAAATAATTGCATAACCACTTAGCTGTATTTCTTCCAAATGTTGAAGCCCTCAATTTCTAACTATGATCTTTCACTTATCCATTTGAATTTTCATGTTTATATCAAAGTAATTAAAACACTACAAAATGTCAGGTTTGTATACAAAGCTTTCATGCTTAAAACTCTAAGCTATTCAATTAAACAGTTATAAGACTTCTACTAAACTATCAATGGAATGAGTATAATCTGTGATTACCAAGAATTAGTATGAAAATCCATCTCAAGTCCTCTGAATTTCTATTGCTTGAATGTTGTTACAGAACAGTTTCCAATTAACCTAGAAGTAATTTTACCAGGATATGAGCAATTTCAATTTTCCAATTAAAACTTGCTTTTGCATCTTAAAAAACTGCTGCTCTTGAAAAATAACTATCACACATAGAAAATACTGGGGGTTTGATGAATAAGTGTAAAATTCTAAAATATTTAAGTGCCACAAGTGACATGTAAGTATAATTTAATCTGATACTGCAAAAACAGCCTACTGGTGACTGCAGGATTCTTTCTGCTTCCTATTATCATCATTTTGATTTGCTAATATCACTTGTAGTGTGTATCTTGTTCCTTGCCAAGTTAATGTTTGGGTCACATGTATCACTAGGTGTGATGGTGAACCTGCACCAGAGAGATAATAGGGATATGGCATTTGCAGAAATACTGCAAAAGCATTTTAAGTCTACATTTTTATGATTTCTCATCTGAAAACTAAAAATATTTTCAAAAATTTTCCAGATTTTGACTTAGCCCATATCCAGAAATCCTATTATTTCCCAGTGTCAGACTTTTCATGCACTCAATGTTTTCATTTCATTTTCATAAATGGCAGTTTAGACACGAACATATAGATCTGCTCTACCTCAGCTATGTCAGTGAACCCACAGTGCACATTTAATAACTGGGACAGGATCTTTATACCACTTACAGAAATGCCTTTTTACCTTTAAATAGATGTCACATGAAAGGGAGGAGGGAGACAAATACAAAGATTTCTAGTTTTAACTGAATTAATAAGAAATTATTAGCAATAAGCGCTTCCAGACAATCAGATCCTTGTGTTCCCAACACTGCCTATCAACTACGGACAGCACAGGGGTTGGAAGGGTTTCTGACCTCTGATATGAAGCCACACTTAAGCCGGGAAGAACTTATCAGCCAAAATAAGTGCTTCCAGAAAATTAGAGCCTTATGAATCCAGCACTGCCTGCCAAACAACTGGACAGAACACAGGTTGGAAGGATTTCTAACCTCTGCTTTGAAGCCACACTTAATAGCTAGAAAAGAACTTTCCCCACAACAGCTACCGAAATAACATTTATTAATACAAGCATGTGACAGTTGTGGGTTCCGCTCTGCTGGTGATAACGTTCAGCTGCAAGATTGTATTTAATTGATAATAAAAGACCCCAAAAGAAACCAGCACAAAACACATTT
>JAOXXN010000001.1:105327775-105342999 GCA_026770055.1 Myrmophylax atrothorax | reverse complement strand
TATCTATTTTCTTTTCTGATTAAAGTTCCCCTTCTTAAATTTAATAAAGGGTAGTGTGATCATTGTGGAGGAATTCTTCTTCCCCGTTTCTGGGTAAACAATTTGGTTTTTCCTCTCAAACTAAGACACTATGCCTACAGCATGTCTCTTATGTTTTACTCAATTAGTGTTTTGTGCATTGGATCATCCTGTGCTTCATACCCATCTCAGTTAACATGATCTTTGATATTTAAATAATATATTATAGAATAAAACAGTAAAAAAGCAGTGGATCTATTAAGCTGTTTTATCACACCATATGAAATTTAACAAAAAGGTGCCTTCAGTATCACTCAGATGAGGATATCATGACTCATCTGAGTGACAATTCCAAATCACATAGTCCCCCTTGGAGAGGACACTGATAATAACTAGGCCACTCATCATGGGAAGTTGAGCCCGGAACACTTTAGAGTGTACATACCACTCAAGATATAGAAAACCACAAAAAAATTCTTTCCAGTATCCAGTCCTTCAACTTCCAGTTTTATTGCATTTTTTGTATTAATAAGGTTGCACCTAAAACTTCTGTTTATGTCAATGATGTTTTCGTTTAGAAAAATCATTTGCAAAGATATATCAGCAGAGTCCTCCTGAAACCTGGTGTGCCTTATCACATTACAAAACCTCCTTGAGCTCTTGGAAAATAATTAGAATATTCTTTATGTGGTATGAACCCTGTCCTTCTTTTAATATACAAATGTATATTAGAGTAACAACACTCAAAAACAAAATTAGATCAAAGTTAACTCCAAGAATGAATTATGTGAACAAGACACCTTCACCACACTTCACTATACTTACCACATGCTTACTGTATTATGAATTAGCATTTAAATGAAATGGAAGACTCTGTTTTTGTATTATTCTTCCTCAGTCTTTGCTTTTGTCAGAAAATTATAGAATCATTAAGTTTGGAAAAGACCATCGAGTCCAACTTTTGACCAATCACCACCTTATGAACTAGACCAGAGCATTGAGTGTCAAGTCCAGTCATTTCTCAAATGCTTCCATGAATGGTGACTTCACCACCTCCCTGGGCAACCCATTCCAATGTTTGACAATATTTTCTTTGAAGAAGATCTTCCTGATACAATGGATTCATTTTCCTTCACTTCCAGAATTTCCTTTACTTTGTACTGGGTCTAGTTACTAGACCTCTCCAGTCTTCAAGATCATTTTGATTTTCCCAGCACAGGACCAGTACACATTTGGTACTGTTAGTACACTTCTTGTGACACCTTCTACTACCCTTGGTCCTGTGATATGCCTTCCCCTGAGAGCCCTCAGCACCTCTGAGGGCTGTCCTTCCAAAGGACAGGTCTAGACATGTGTTTTTCTGACAGAGGTTCTTGATGACACCACTGTCTTTTTTCATCAGGCTCTGAAGAGTTATTCCATCTTTTTGCAACAGAGATGAGTTGGCAATTCTCAAAGAAATCTTAGGAAGAAGTGTCACTCCTGTATTTCAGATGGAGTTATCGAACAGCCGTTACTGGTCAAAGAACAGAGCCCACACAGGCCTACCAATATTTTCATAATATTCCCCATCAAATACACTCTGAAGGTTGTCAAATTGCAGTTTCCTCCAAGACCTGAAAACATTGTAACTTTTGAAAGAGATCAGTAGTTTCAATAAAAAATGTTTAAAAATACAATACATCTAAAGGAAAAAAAACCTTGCTATTAGCAGGTTCTAGGAATATCTCTTGAAAAAAAAAAATAATTACTTTAATTTCCCATTTAGGATCCCTCACTTCAAAAAAGACACTGAGGTTCTCGAGCAAGTCCAGAGAAGGGCAACAGAGATAGGGAAGGGTCTGGAGCACAAGTCTGATGAGGAGCAGCTGAGGGATATAGGGGTGTTTAACCTGCAGAAAAAGAGGCTCAGGAGAGACCTTATCACTCTCTACAACTCACTGAAATGAGGTTATCACCAGGTTGGGCTCTGCTCCCAGTGAACAAGGGACAGGACAAGAGGGCATAGACTGAAGCTGTGCCGGGGGAGATTCCAGTTGCACAATGTTTTGAAGTTCTTCTCAGTGGAAGAAAATGTTGATGGTTAAAAAAACACATTTCCCTCAAAGTAAAAGGCAGCTTCATAAAATCGTAGTCCTGAATTTGTTTAGCAATATCTTTCATAGCCAAACATCTTTGTCAATCTAGAAAATCATTAACATTTAGAAAGCCAAATAGCACATCTTGACAAATGTATTGCTGCATGCAGGAAAGAGCAAAAGGCATCTTTCAGGTTGATTGTTACAATGTCTTATTCCTTTAATTGAAAGTTTAATTAAAGAGTTTTAACCCAGGAGGTCTGGTAAAAGTTGTTCTGATTTCTTAGGCTGGGAGATGACTTATGACACTCATTTTTAGAATAGCTTTAATTTTCTTTTTCTTAAATTGCATTCCTTCTTCCTTGCTTTGCTTTGCTTTCGTTTCCTTAATTTGGGATACAAATGTACACATCTGTGGCAAATTGGAGGTTACATATAGCAGTTTTCACAAATATTATGCATATTGCAAGTTAACTTTTAGTTTTGAACTTGCAAAAGTTTCTCGAAACTCAATAAAAATTAAGCAATAGCAAAGATGGTTTCTGAGAAGTCAAAATAAGAAAGACTTGCTCATTAACTGAAAAATAGTTACTGGGTGGATCCATATTTTAATAATTACTTTGACGTAGTTTGAATTACGTTGATCAGGGGATAAGGATTCCAGACACAGCTGCTTTTAAAGCATTTTCAGACCTAGGCTACAGCCCACAGTCACAAGCTAATTGTATTGCACTGATTAATCTGACCTATAGCAGACTATTGCCAAAAAATACGCTGCCATCAAATTGTGTTCCTAAAAAATGTCACCATGTAACCTTAACATGAACATTACACAAATGCATTGCACACCTGAAATTGCCGTATCAGATATTTTAAAAATGAGAAATTTAAAAGCCGTCTGATTAACAGACTGAACTTGAGCATAAGCATGGAGGAGACATTGACTTACCTAAAATGGTATGGGAAAAAAATCCTGTTTATCATTTAAGCAGCATAAAATAATTCCAATTCCTCAAGCAAAACTTTTCAAGAATAATTTACTAAAATTGTATGTCTTGGAATTTGATTCTTCATTTCTACAGTACATAAAGTGGTTTCTTAAACTGTACAGAATGTTACAGGACTAGTACACATGAATTACTACATTTTTCCCAAATACTTTTTCAAATAGGCTATTTAAAAGGTAATTAATTTACTATTTAGTCATACATTCACTTGCTGTAAGAAAACCATTTAACATGAAAGGCAGAAGCTTAAGGAATCTGTTTCAATAGATGCTATTAAGAAGAATCACTAATATTCAATCACAGAAACAAGAAAAAGGGGTAAAAACATCAAATTGTATGATTTTAGTAGAAAGTGGCTTGATTTAAATTTTTCTATTGAAGCAAATTTTTTAAATAGGGAAAATTCTTTCAGAAAGTTTAAAAAGGCATCACTGGACCTATTTCCTACAATCTATCCTTTTAGCTGCCTCATCTAACATCACAATGAGTTAAAAAACATGTTTAGTATGTGATAAGTAACTGTAGCGAGAGTGATATGAAGCTTTCATAATGCCAGTGAAGAGAAAAAGAAGTCACATGAGCAAGAAGTGAATTTAAAAGAAGAGTTCCACACAGACAGATAAGTAAGACCTCCTGGTAATCAAGGAAAGGGAGGACTTTCTTCACTGACTTCAACAGTCATCCATATCCAAGCTTAGATGTTGTATTCTGGATAGGAACACATCTAAATAGTAACAAAATGGCTGGATAGTTTTGCTTAAAGTAATTGTCATCAGACATAATCTACCTGGAGGCCACTAAGAAGGAATACTGTAAGGATCTATCCTGAAATATGCCCTGTTTAGAACCTTTACCAATGACCTGGACAAAAGGATTGCTCATCAGGTCCATAGATGACCTCAAACTGAGAGACCAGTCGATACATCTGTGGGTAAATTTGCCATCCAGATAGACCTAGACAGGCTGGAGAGGAGAAATGGACCGACAGGAACTTGCTGAAGTCCAACCATGTCAAATGCAAAGTCCTATACCCCAGATGGATTGAGGCTGCAACTGGCTGGCTGGGAAGAAAATTCGATGAAAAGGACTTAGGGGTCTGGGAAGACAGCAAATGGAAGTTAAACCTACAGTGTGCTCAGACACTAAGACAGCCAACAGTATCCTGGGCTATATTAATTTAGGCCCACATTTTTCTTGTTCAATCTGTTATTAATAACACAGCAGTAGAAGTTCTTGTTGTCATTTAAATTCTTTGAAAGAATCAACTCCAGGTGATTTTTGGCTTAACTAACACCATGCCTACATATACAAGTAGCATTTCTGAACTTGTACTTTGAGGACTGCTCCTGCTTTTACCTCCTATATATTTATTTTTCATATTAGTGTTCAATAACAAGTTCCCTATGTAGCCAAGTTAATATGCTGTAAGATCTGCCCAGTTTCCTAAGTATTTGGATGGATTGTTCATGCAGTTGGAGGAGATTGTCTTTTAAGACCTCAGAGGTTTCTGGAGCTTCTTTGCCCTTTAGAGCTATCTCACATAAGATCATTTCTGCTAGGTCCATGAGTAACCCACATCTCGCTCTCCTGAAGCCCAGGGTCAGTGCTGATAATCTCAGCTACGTCACTCCCCTCGGCACCTTCAACTCTGCTATTTCATGGTCACCAAAACTCAGGGATGCCACTGACTACCACAGCCCCAGACAGTTCTGTTCTGTCAGTGATTGAGACACAGCTGTGCATCAGATGCTTGGCCAGTGCCGTACCTGTGTCAAGTACCCCTGACACTCCCCAGAAACACTCTTTACTTCTTGTGTCTTACTGTGTTGCCCTTCTTATCCAAAGGTATCAAGGTCTGTGATACAGATTTACTCTAGAGAAAATGTCAGTTTCTACCACCTTCTTCACAATTTAGACAAAATTTGCCTGATTTTTCACTCTAAATCAGGTAAATTACAGCTTCAGCTGAGATATTCCTACAGAGTAAGAAAGGGCCTGCAGAGTAAGAAAGGGACCATCAACTTTCAGTCAAAAATAGCATAATCTAACTTTGAGTTTCACTGAGCTTATAGGACAGGTTATAACCCAATGCCACCTTTAGTGTTTATCTTTTTAACATATCCTTCCTCTGCATGAAATGGTCCCTTCTTTAGATGTTGTGATTCATAGAACTCTGCAGCCATGCAAATGAAAACCAGGTCAGATACTGGACCCTGTATCTGTTTCACCACAGACTCACACATGCTCATTAATCCTGTGAAGCAGTTACAGCACTGTCTCCCTATCTGTATGACATGTGTCATAATACTTTTGCCAAATCTACAATAAACAGATTGAAAGCACTGCATACAGTAGCTAAGACTGATTGTATTGATTTGTGTAAAAATAAGGACACATGCATAAGAGTTTATATGCAAATAGTATTCATTTCAGTTACAAAAATGAGAAGTTCTACTGAAATACTTCGTCTTCTGAGCTACTTATATCAGAGGAATTAAGGGACAGGTCCAGGTACACTGGTTAATTTAGCACAAACACCGTGCTTAAACACATCTTTCAAATATCATCTTGCTCATGATTTCAAAAATAAAGAAATTCTTAACACCAAGCAGGCCTAGGAAAGAAAGTAAATACTTACATCTGTCATTTCATTACCCAGAAAGCTACATAAGTTTAAGATGTATCAAGTCTTCCCTTTCAGTTGTATTTGACCATTAACAGAGTCATTCTGACGAGTACTGTTTTAGTTCAAAGATGTTTAACACAGGACAAAAATATGTAGTTTTATTACTAATGTGAATAAAAAACATAATGAAATATTCTATGCAAATAACTGATTCCACTAACCATGCAGCCTTTGTTTTGCTATTTTTGCTTTCTTTTTCAAAGCAGTTTTAAAGCAGTTTTCCTTGCAGACCCTCTAATCCTTATTCTTTTTTTCTGGTCATGGATTTTATCTGTTCTCCAAGGGAAAACATCATTAGATAATTCATGAAGAATTCTATTTCTGGATCACTAAATACAGAGAAAAGTATCCTCCTGACTCCTGTACTTGGAACCAAGGAAATGCTTGATCTAGTAGTTATATTAATCAAGACTAAACATTTGAAGTGTCACATACTGAAGTAACAATACATTTTTTAAGCAACTCTTTGCAGTGCCATATGACTGCATTGATCTCTAAATTCATTAAGTTCTAGTGTCCAATAATCATTGTTTTTCACCTTTTTGTAACAGATTTCTTCCTACTTATGAGAAAATCTATAATTCTCATCACTCAACTAGGTTTTCAATGATAAACAAAATTGTCTGTGCTTCTATTGTATTGATCAGATCTCACTCTCAATCGTCCATTAGAAAATGACTTGAAATAATTTGCAATATTCAATTAGCAAACAGTTGTGCTCTACAGCAGGGACATTATTCAAGGGTTAGACTCAAGAGTAATGCAACTGCTAGTAAAGTGTTCCTCAGAAGCATGTATTCCTACATGATTCAAAGTAAGTAAGATCAGAAGAAAATAAATGAACAGGTGAGTCTGGCTTCATAAGATTTTAATGGACAATGTATGTATGTATATATAGATATATATTAAAATATTCTAATTTTAAGTGTGACAAATGTAACAATAAGAGGAGAGATGATGAGGATAATGTGAATTCCTTAGTAAGGCTGCTTTTTCACCTTGCAGTTTTCTAAAGCAGAGATAAGAGATATACACACAAAAATTGCAAACTATATACTGATGAGCCTTCACAGTCCCAGAATCCAGCTTAAAGTCAATAATCTACATGAAAATGTGAGTAATTTATTATTTGAAATTTATTTCTTCAGTTTTAAAATTGTCATCACCTTTTTTAAATCACCATTATCTTTTAATGTGATGTTGTATCCAAACAATGTAGTGCACTACAGATACTACTGAAAAAAGTAGTTTTAAAAAAATTTCTGTATCAACTACTTAATTTTAACATTTATACAGCTTCTACTCACAGTCTTCTGTGATATATCTGATCATTGATGTTATACTAGAGCCCTTCACTGTAAAGAACTACTAGATTACTATTTGAAATAAATATTTTATATTATTATTATTATTTCAGCAAGGAGGTTCTTATCTTTTAATCAAGTGTGCAAATCTATTGTTTTACTTTCCAAACACTTTTGCCTTTTTTTGTCATTTGGCAGTTTTATTACCACATGAAAGCGGTCACCATTGTTTGTTTTCCTAAGCTGTTTTGGTGGGAATACTATTTTCAGCTCTGGAAACACAAACTGAAATCTTATTTTGGGCTCAAAGTCACTCAACAAGAGGTACTACACAATTTGGTTTCTCTTGCAGGCTTTGCCCGTAACAGTCCTGGTACTACAAACTGCAACTGATTCAGTGAATCATCACCCACTTCTGTCAAAGCCAGTCGATGATTCCACTTGCGAGGTCAGTAACAGACAAACCAGAAAGCTTTCTCCCACAACTGCCTCTGTGTACCTGTGCCTACGCCAAAACGGCTTAATTTCTTTAGTCCATCCTCCCTCACCCTTTCCCAGATGCCTTTTCCTGTCATACCCTTCTCAGAGCTAGTCCTCAACAGAGACAAACTGCAATGATGAAATGTTGCTAATGTCTTAAACCTTCTACCACCAGAGGACTGCATGTGATCCAAGTGAGGCAACAAATCCAGAGCCTGTTGCAAGAGACTACAAAGGTTGACCCCAAGAGAGGAGGTGTCTGGGTATCTTCCAAATATATATTAATCCATTGGATTCTACTTTTTGTGGGACCCTCACCACCAAGAAGACCAGAAGAACCTGACCCACGAGACATCGGGTTTCATGGAGTGGTAATAAATTTTCTGTTTAATCTCTCTCTGCCATATTCTTTCTTCTCTGTCCCATCCTTTTTCCTATTTCTTTCTGCCTGTCTCTCTCTCTGCCTCACATTTACTGTTAAATAAAATCCATACTATTGACATTGGCATATGGTCTCATTTGCACCTTAATTTGAGCAGAGGCATTTCTAATAATTTTAATAACCAGATCAGAACAACCCTGCACAGGCCATGCAGCAACTGCTGTTTGCCTTATCATCCCTTCTACAAGTATTGCCTTCACTTGCTTGGGCTTCCCTTGTCCAAACTCTCAAGAATGATGACATGGCTATGTTAGATTTGATCAACATGGTACTAGCCTCTAGCTTTTACTAAGCATTGTGTCCACGTGGCTAAGCAAGCCAATGGCATCCTGGCTTGTACCAGCAATAGTGTGGCCAGCAGGACCAGGGCAGTGATTGTCCCCCTGTACTTGTACCTGGTGAGGCCACACCTAAAGTGCTGTGTCCAGTTCTGGGCCCCTCAGTTCAGGGAGGACATCGAGGTGCTAGAGCGTGTCCAGAGAAGGAGAATGGACCTGGAGAAGGGTCCAGAGCACAAATCTGATGAGGAGCAGCTGAGGGACCTGGGACGGGTTATCCTGGGAAAAAAGGAGGCTTAGGGGTCACCTGGTCACGCTCTACAACTACCTGAAAGGAGATTGAAACAAAGTGGGGGTCAGTCTCTTCTTCCAGGCAAGGATTCACAGAATCACAGGAAATGGCCTCAAGCTGTGCCAGTGGAGGTTCAGGATGGGCATCAAAAAGAATTTCTTCACAGAAAGGGTTGTTAAACATTGGAATGGGCTGTCCAGGGATGTGGTGGAATCACCACCCCTAGAGGTATTCAAGAAACAAGTTGACGTGGCAGTCAGTGCTCTGGTCTAGTTGACAAGGAAGTGATTGGTCAAAGGTTGGACTATATGATCTCAGAAGTCTTGTCCAACCTACATGATTCTTTGAAACATGAGTTGCATTTTTTACAAATGGACAGGCAGCACAAGCACCAACTGAATTCTGTGCCAGATTCTTCGTGCTTTTACCTTTTTAAGGGAACAGAAAGAAAGAAAAAAAAAACAAAAACATCCCACAGCAAGAACACTCAACCCACATCAGTCTGAATCATTTCCAATCTTTTGCTAAAAAAATTGTCTATAAGCATTAATTTGAATTATACTTTGTTTCTTGACATTACAGGAATTGTTGTACTTACTTGGCAGACATTGTTAGAAAAAAAATTATGAGAATTACAGGAAAAAGATTGTGTCATTTAAATCTAATTAAGGTTTTAATAAATCCAATTTTTCATCATTAATCTTGATGCATTCCCTTTATAGTCTAAATTTATCGCCTATCCCCAATAAAGAAAAATGTTTAGAGACAGAAAATTGAGGCCATGACACCGTATAAATTAGGTATGTCAGATGCAAGGGAAAATGCTGTATAGTACATGCCTAGAATGCTTTGCAGTCAACCTCATAAAAAGTGTGTGTATAATACATTTCCTACTGCTTTTTTTTTGCAGTGAAGACAGCCTACCATCTCTAGACAACTCTGTTTTGTCCTATTTCAGGAGGATGGTAAGAAGTAGAAAAGTGCTGTTCTATATATATCACCAAAAATAACTACAAATTATTTGCCATTTACTATTAGTTTTATTTAGCATTTAACATGGTAAATTCTAAAAGAAAATATTGCAGCATTACCAAAAACTAAAGCTAATTTTTAAAGGCTGGGATGATACAGCTGTGATTCAGACACTCAAAATTATATGCAAGCTTCTAACTTGTATAATTACATATAAACTCAGAGAAAACAGCTCTCAGCTCCAACCTTGGAGATGCTACCAAAGTGTTCATGTCCTTGTTCACACAGTTGTAGCTCTGAATGTGAACACTACACTTTCCAGTTCACTTGGTCAGCAAGAAACATTTTGAGTAGTGCCATCAGTTGTAAATGTAAGAAATCAAGATGCAGATTTGGGAGAGAGATCTATTCCCAGCTCGTCCTTTAAGCTAGAAACCTGGTTTGCCTATGACCTTTCCATGTGTAGTGGAAGGTGGGAAAGCATTTGAGGTTACATGGAATAAATTATCATTAGTCATGTATTAAGCAAGCCTTTGAGTCTTGGAAAAAGATGTGTTCTCAAAGAAAAAAGAAAACTCTTGCTTCTACAATAGTTAGGAGAATAAAAAGAAACCTGTGTCTACATGAAACTCACCAAAAGAACTTGCAGGAATTTTTACAAATACTTAGAAAGTTTTCCCATATTCAAATGTTTCAGAACATTTACTTGGTTTTAAGGAAATTGCCCAAATGCAAGATCTATAATATAATGCTTCAGTCAGCTCAGTTCTTCTGTTCTTATGTATCCCATCCTAGCAATGCTAAAACAGTTTCTTATCAACTAAAATTCCTCACTTCTATAACGCCTGTGTTCATTCTTTGGTCTCATAACCCCTCATAAAATGTTCATTGTTCCAACTTCATCTATTGAGGAAACGGTGTTCTAGACAGGCAAAGTGACAGGCTCAAGGCCTGAAAGGTGACTGCAGCCAAATGAACACAGATGGTAGATTCTCTTAATTTTAGTACCCTGTCTAATTGAGGTAGGTTTACTTGCCAATACTGTTTAATGATATTCAATTAACTGTATAGTGTAAGTTAAATGGTCAGTGTGCTACTGTTCTCTTCTAAGTTGTCATGTAAGAAGCACCCTGCAAAATGCAAAGGGCCTCCTTCTTATTTTGTCACCTTTAATTTTGTTGGAAATTCAACGCTGGAAACAGAAGGTAAGCATTCATTTACAGGCTCAATACCTTTGCTGGAAAATTAAATCATCTGAGAGTCTACATCTGCAAAACAAAATTTATTATCTGTAATTAACCAACCTTTAGAAAAGCCTTTTCTTAATTTCCTCCTGTCAGTGTATTGGGAAGATGAAACCATAACAAATGTTAGCAGAGGAGGTACTACGTCAGAATAAGAGCTCCTGCAAATGTCTGATGAGTAATGCAGTTAAACCTTCCGTTAATGAAAGTCCAGACATTACAAGATCTGTATCTGTATCTCATTCATAGGGTTAAATCATTGATACACAATTGCCTCAGGGAACAGAGTCCAACTTACTATTTCAGATACAGAGTACTGCATGAATGCAGAATCCACTTTGTATAGTTTTATGTCTTTTTATGAAAAAAACCCGAGGTACTCACAGGCTTAACAAAAAAAGTCTCCTAATTTAGTATTCTTCAAGTCTTCTGCTAGAAACAAATAGGGATTTGTAGATAACTTGGACAATTAAATCTCTTTTGTCAATCTTTATGCTGAACTTCCCTATTTACAGAGTAGCAAACCACAATGAAGTTACTAAAAGTGTCAAATCACTACAGGAGAAACCAATGTTCTTGTTTGTTGTTGCAAAAATAATTGTTTTGCTCTAAAATCAGCAACTAATGCTGACAACTATCTCACACTTTCTTCTCAAAGAAGGATTGCCTACAAACATAACATGAGTAGTTTAATTGTAGTTATTTAAATGGGGATTTACACTGCAGCTCACTTTCCTTTGTCTCAAAGGTTTTTAATGAGTTTCTGACAAATAGATTTTATATAGAAAACCTAAGTACAATACAGAAAAGCACAGGCACTTTCTGTCCTCAAATATGCTTCAAAGATAGAAACATTCAATACACAGGTTCAGACTTTCTCCTGTCTTGGAATAAGTTCTGCCAAATCAGGGACCTGTCAAGGATAGCCTGACTGATGTCAAGATAGGCTATGCCTCTCCTTCGAAGGAATCCTGGGGCAATCTTTTGATAAATCCACTTATCTGCTTATTCACAGACTACGAAATATATACATCAGACCACCGTGGCTCCTCCCCTCTTGCTGTATTTCCTCTGAATCCAGTAAGAGTGCTGGGTGCAATTTAACAAGGTCAGGATGAACCATGATGATGTCGAATACAGGCAATAATTTGAATGACTGGAGAGCCTGTGTTAGCAGGAATAAAGGGATGGGATTTAGACTAGATAACAATTGAACAGTCAAGGCTTACATATTTTAATGAGGTCAATAAAATGACAGCCAAGGTTACCAAACACTATGGAGTCTGCATGCACAATCCACAATGAACAGAAAAGATTGGCTTCAGAGGCAAGAACAAAAGTTCAGAGTATATAACCTACATGTACTATTTGGGGTCTCCTTTTTTTTTGAATAATCACTATAATAAACATAAATATGCAGATTTATTTTTAACTCTAAAAGCTAAAATCCCTAAGGTTGTTCTGTGCTAATGCAGGGTTGTGATATCATGCAACAGCAGAAAGTGGCAACAAAACATAGTACAAATATATACCTTTGGATTACTATTGGGATACACTTGCATATTTTTACTCAAATTACAAGACTGATTTATTTTTTCTTTTATGCTCTTGAACTCCTGGAATTGCATAGCAACTCAGTTGTTCCACTTCTTAAAGAACTAATTTATTTTTATTCCAAGAGCTCAAAATATCCATTTTGTAGCTTTTTATCTAAAAAAGTTCTGCACTTATAATTGTGATTTAGTTATAATTAATGTCTCTTTTTTCCAATTTGCATGTTACACTGATGATTCATGTGTTCAACCATCCCCTCTGTTTACTTCTCCGGCTCTGGACAAAGTCATGACATTATTCAAGTAGCAATAAATTGCAGGTGCTAAATTAAATATTTCAATATTTCAAACAAACTAAAGATGTTGACTGATCATTAACAAAGTAGTGCAGTTTCTTTCTGAAATAAATAAAATTTTTTGAAATTTATTCAT
This sequence comes from Myrmophylax atrothorax, assembly GCA_026770055.1. Lineage (NCBI taxonomy): Eukaryota > Metazoa > Chordata > Aves > Passeriformes > Thamnophilidae > Myrmophylax > Myrmophylax atrothorax. The sequence goes on along the minus strand of JAOXXN010000001.1, from coordinate 105,330,213 downwards.
TTCTCCTGTAGTCATTACAAAGAATTTGCAAGAGTTTCATCCATACATGAAAACACTACAAATGCAGTAAATTTAAAAATTTTGGTGACAGGAATTAGGCAAGAGTGAGAGTCATACGGATTTCGCATTCTTTGACTGTCCTCACAGTGCAGTGGAGGCATGAGATGTACTTGAAATACATAAAGCATTTTCATTTCCCCTCAAGTCTAAGATGAGCCTCAAACTCCCATGTCCTTTTATAATGACCACCGTTCTGTAGAGACCCTATAGCATTTATACTTTTCTCCTAAAAGTAAAATGTTTTCAAAAGCTACTCTCAATTATATCATAATTAGTGACCTGTGAGGACTTAGCCCTTTTTTTTTTACCAAAATATACCTTTATTACAATGAATAAGTCTCATAAAACTAAAATTTAATATTAAATTTTTACATTTTAGAAAATATCAAAATATATTGCAACCAAAGTAAAAAAAAATAGTACATTTTAACCAGAGGAAAAGATGAAAATACTTCATTTTAACCAGAAGTCTTATTTATATATTTGTCCAACAAGTTTATTAACAGTACATGATGACTTGCTTTGAAATGTAGTCTTGTTGTTTACATAAGAGTAAGATTCCTTGAAGGAATCTGAAATTTATTTTTAGTAAAGTTGTTCATTCTAAATTAGAATCTTTGCTTCAAACTCCTCACATTTCCAATACATGGAACAGGGAAAGAGAAATTCTGTTTCAGAACTCAAATACAGCAAGGCTTTCTTAAAAAGTTATCAGATAATGCTTCCACAATTCAAATATTTTATCCAGTAACTTTCTAGAGAAACATTAGAAGCAAAGGCAGCAGCCGTCTCTGTGCCCTCTGTAGATACCATAGAGACACACAGATCTTTAAGAACCCTAATGGCTGACACCTGTATCAAAAATTTTTCCTTTACTTCTCATTATGCAAAACAAGGTGATAGTTTATCAGCTGTAACAGCAATAGTGTTGCAGACCCCAAATATTTCCAATCTGTAATGCAGCCAAACAAAGCAGAGCAGAAACAAGACCCACAGTAAGTTTGCCATCTCCAAAAATACGTAAATTATACTTTTTATCAGTTCTTTAAGTTAAACTAGAATAAACAAAGAGGATTTCAATTGGTAAACAATATAAGAAGTATGTTCCTTGCTTGGATTTATGCAAGTCATGGTGAGATCAGTCTCAGATAGCAAAAGGATCATTAACTTGCTTTTTTGAAGACTTAGGACTCTCATGAAACAAATAAAGGTTTGTTTTAGGTTAATAATTCTCCTCTTAAAATGACCACACAAGATACCCTCAAGAAAGACAATTCTTTCTCAATATACTTCACCTTTTTTTAATTAGATCTCCAGACCACAAACCTGGAAAAGCACATCTTCTCAGTAAGGCAAGAATTTCACACTGATATATCATTAGGCTGAGTAAGTGCTTACACTTTGAATTTTGAAGCAGATTATTGGAGTCAAAAGCATGGTCTCCTAGGATCTTGATAAGGACATCTAAGCAGATATTAATTTTAGTTTAAATTCCTCCTGTCTTTGAAGGATAGTCTCTTTTTGTTTCTACAGGCTGAATCAGCTTCTGACACAAGTATATATAATATATTCAGAATTTATTGCAGACGAGGTCCCCAAAAATGTGCAAATAAGAGATAATGATATTCTAGTCAGTCAAGGAAGTCTATATTATAAGTTAATTTCCAGTGTTAAATAGTTATACAACCTCGCATAAATATTCCAACAGTTCTGTCTCTTCAGATTGCCTGGTATTGCCATTTCATTACTGTATATGACTTTCATTGTCACATTGTGTTATGAATATAGAAATACTTTCATTAGGAGTAAATTTTTGTGAAAGAGCTTAAACTGCATATTTCATGAGCAATTTGTCAGGCTCATTTAGAATCCTGCTTTCAGTGATTCAATCATCACCATGTATACATGTAATGCATAATTTAATTTAATTACTTTTGATTGCTTAATGGAAAATCCAATGGACATTTTGAGCATTACAGCTATAGAATGAAAATTATTTTTACATTTTTTATTAACCTTCATAAGTAAAGATTGCCAGATTTTACATTTTAGAGGAAAAAGCTCTTCTTTTTTAAACATATATTCATAGGGTTTTAAGGTTGAAACAGGTAAACTGTGGTTGCCTGAAAATGACAGTTCATTGCTTCAACTTAAAATTTATCCATGAACTGACACAAATATCTTGTAATTGCTAAGATTGCCAAGAAATACCCCAGACTAAAACTGCTATTTTAGGCTGAAAGGCACCCTGAAAGGCACCCTGTCTTTACTGGAGACATCAAGATATAAAGTATTTAATTTTGTATGTTCATCAGTGTTCACACTTGCAGTAAATAAAAGCTAAATATAAAGATGTTATGCCTCTATTCTAACTCAGA
>JAOXXN010000001.1:105306814-105323116 GCA_026770055.1 Myrmophylax atrothorax | reverse complement strand
CTGTCATCATCATGGCCATGAGCCTCATAATGGCATATTCCTCATAAAGCCTATTAACCTCGTAATAGCACTGACCTTATAAAGGCCAGAAACCTCATGAAGGTACTGTGTTCATACAGCCCATATACCACAAAATGGTGGAGGCCCCATAAATGCACTGTCCCCATAATGATAACCATACACCTCAGAGTAGCAGTATCCTCAAAAAGCCCATAAACATCATAATGGCTCTGTTTTCATAAAGTCATTAACATCATAATGAAACTCAAACATAAAAGTGCTGTCCTCATAAAGCCCATAAACCTCATATTAGGGCTGACATGAAAAAGCTGCTGTTGCATCAAAGTTCATAAACCACCTAAAGGCACTGTCCTCATAAAGACCATAAATCTCATAACAGAGCTCACAACAAAAAGGCACTGTCCTCATAAAGACCATGACCCACATAATGGCTCTGAAATCATGAAGCCCATAAAACTCATAAAGGTGCTGTCCCAGTTAAGCCCATAAACCTCAAAATGGTGCTGTCCTCAAACAGCCCCAAAACCTGAAAAAAGCACTATCCTCATAAAGCCCATTGCCCACATAATGGTGCTGACCTCATAAAGGCCAGAAACCTCATAAGGGTGCTCTCCTCATAAAGCCCATTAACCTCATAAAGACGCTTTCCTCGTCATCATGGCTAGGCTTTGCAAACAAAGATTTCAGAAGGGCCCTACCCACACTTGCTGCAAATGTGCTGGTGGCTAAAGAGGCCAATGCAAAAGGCATAGCAGAAAGTCTCCTTAGGCAATATTGGCAAGGCACAGTTCTTTCTGCATTGTTTTTTCTCCTTGAGACTGATTCTGTGTGTATTCTCAAAGGGCTTTCCTCATAAAGACCACTGAACTCATCGTGGCAATGTAGTCATAAAGACCATGAACCTTATTATGCAGCTGAAATCATAAATGCACAGTCCTCAAAAAGCTCAAAAAACTCATAATGCTGCAGAACAGCATACAGGCTCTGTACTAATCCAGATCATAAACTTCATTATGGATCTAGAATCATAAAGCCAATAAACATCATAAATGTACTGTCTTCAAAAAATCCATAAACCTCATAATGGTGCTGTCCCCATAAAGCCTATAAACTTCAAAATAGGGCTGTCTTCTCAAGAGCCAGAAACCTCTTAGAGGCACTGTCTCCCAAAACCCATACACATCTTATTGGGGATCAAATAATAAAGGCGCTGTGCTCATAAAGCCCACTAACCGAGAAAGGGACTAACCTCATAAAATCCGTAACACTGATAAAGACACAGTCCTTATAAAGCCCATTACCTTCCTAATGGGACTCTAACATAAAGGTGCTGTCCTCATAAAGCATATTAATCTCATAAAGGTGCAGTCCTTAAAAAGCCCAGAAACATCATAACGGGGCTCACATCTCAGTAGAGCTGTTTTCATAAAGCAAATGGACCTTGCAAATGTGGAGACCTCCTAAAGGTGCTCTCTTCACAAACCCCACAAACATCTTAATGAAACACAAATCATAAAGGTCATAACCCTCATAAAGGCACTGTCCTCAAAATCTGTAAACCCCCAAATGGCTTATTCCTCCAAAAGCCCATACATCTTATAGTAGCACTGTCCCATTAAGCCCTAAAACCTCATAATGGCTCTGGCCTCATAAAGCCCATAAACTTCATAAAGGTATTCAAACATAAAGGTGCTATCCTCATAAAGCCTACTAACCTCATAAAGGTACTGTCATCAGAAAGCCCATAAACATGATAATGGAGCTGACATCATAAAGTCACTGCCCTCACAAAGCTTAAAAAACTCATAGAGGGGTTGTCCTCAAAAAGCCCATATACCTCGTAGTTGTGGTGTCCTCGTAAAGCCCATAAACCTCACAATGGGGCTCATGTTGCAAAGGACCTATCGCAATAAAGCCCATAAACATCATAATGCAGCTCTCATCATAAAGACACTGTTTCATAAAGGACAGATACATCATAAAGTCTCTGTCCTCATAAAGCACATAAACCTCATAACTGTGTTTTCTTGTCTAGAGCCATAAACCTCAAAGAAATGCTGTCCTCATAAAGACGTAAAACTTGTAGCAGCACTTTCTTCTCAAAGGCCATAAACCTCACTGTCCTCACAAACCCATAAACCTTATAATGGGGCTTGAATTAAAAAGGTACTGTACTCATAAAGCCCACTAACCTAAAAAATGGGGCTGACCTCATAAAATCTTCAAGTCTTATAAAGGCATTGTCCTCATAAAGCCCAGTAACTTCATTGTGGGGCGGAAATCATAAAGCTGCTGTCCTAAGAAATTCCATAAACCTCACAACAAGGCTGATAATCATAAAGGCACTTTCCTCACAAAGACCATAATCCTCATAGTGGTACAGTCCTCACAAAGACCATATATCTCATAGTATTGATGTCCTCATATCACCCATAAACGTCATAATGATGCTGGCCCCATAAAGTCTGTAAACCTCATAATGGGGCTGACCCTCTAAGGACCATTAACCTCATCAAGGGGCTATCATTATAAAGTCCACAAATCTTATAAAGCCCATAAACTTCACAGTGGGGCGCACATCCTAAAAGGGTCGTTTCTAAAAAGCCAATGGACTTCGTAAAGGTGAAGGCCTCACAGAGGTGCTGTCTTCACAAATCCCATAAACCTCGTAATGGAGCTCAAATCATAAATGCCAGAAGCCTCATTATGGTGCTGTCCTCAGAAAGGTCATAGACCTCATAATTCTGCTGTCCTCAAAAGGTCAAAGAAGTCATAGTAACTGATTCCACAGAAAGGCCTTAAACCATAATGATTCTTTCCTCATACAGTCCATAAACCACAAAATGGCGCTGTCCACATAAAAGCCCCAAAGCCCATGAAAGAGCTGTCTTCAAAGAGCTCACACACCACATAAATGTGCTGTCATCATAAAGGCCATAGCCCTCATAATGGCACTGTTCTCACAAATTCCATAAACCCCAGAGCGGCTCATTTATCACAAAGCCCATCCACCTTATAATAGTGATGTCCCATTAAGCCCTGAAACATCACAATGGGTCTGGCCTCATGAAGCCCATAAACATCATAATGAGACTCCCAACATAAAGGTGCTGTCCTCATAAAGCACATTAACCTCATAAAAACATTGTCTTCCTGAAGCCCATATACCTCATATGGCACTGATCTCGTAAAGACTAAAAGTCTCATAAAGGTGCTGTCTTTAAAAAGCCCATAAAACTCATAATAAAGCTGACATCATAAAGTCACTGCCCTCACAAAGCCCATAACACTCACAGGGTGGCTATCATCAGAAAGCCCATATACCTCATAGTACAGGCCCTCATAAAACCCATAAACCTCATAACTGAGCTGTCTTCTCAAAGGCCATAAATCTCTTAGAGATGCTGTCTCACAAACCCCATAAACCTCATTACGGGGCTCAAATTATAATAGTGCTGTGCTCATAAAGCCCATTAACCTCAAAATGGGGCTGACCTCACAAAATCCATAACCTTCATAAAGGCACTGTCCTCATAAAGCCCAATAACTTCATAATGGGGCTCAAATCATAAACCTGATGTCCTCAGAAAGCCCATAGATGTCATAATGGCACTGTGATCACAAAGCCCATAAACCTCATAGTGAGTTCGATACCATAAAAACACTGCCCTCACAAAAGCCCATAAACCTGACAGTGGGACAGTCCTCACAAAGACCATATACCTCATAGTAGCGGTGTCCTCATAAAGCAAACAATCCTCATAATGATGCTTATCTAATAGTGCCCATAAACCTCATAGTGGGTCTCACATTGAACAGGAGCTTTTGCAATAAAGCCCATATAAATCGTAATGATGCTGTCCCCATAAAACACATAAACATTATAATACAGCTGTCAACATAAAGGTACTGTTCCATAAAGATCAGAAACTCCCTAAAAGTGCTGTCCTCATAGAGCCAATTAACCTAATAATGGCACTGTCCTCATAAAGCCCAGAAACCTCAAAATGGGGCTGACCTCATAAAGGCACTGTCTTCATAAAGCCCTTAAATATCATAATGGTTCTGGCCTAATAAAGGCCCTCTATTCATACAGCCCATAAAACTCACAATGGGGCTATCATCAAAAAGTCCATAAACCTCATAATGGCATTGACATCCTGAGGGACACAAACCTCATAAAGGCACTGTCCCATAAAGCCCACAAACCTCATAATGGCCCTGTCCTCACAATACCTATATACCTCATAGTAGTGGTGTCCTCATAAAACCCATAAAACTCCTAATGGTGGTAGACTCATGAAGGCTCAGCACCTATAAAGCTCATAAACCTCATAATGGAGTTAACATCATAAAGGCACTATCCTCATAAAGTCCATGAACCTCATAATGGCCTTGAAATCATGAAGCCCATAAACCTCATGAAGGTGCTGTCCTCATTAATCCCATAAACCTCAAAATGGCGCTGTCCTCAAAAAGACCATGAACCTTATTATGGGGCTGTCGTCATAAAGCCCACAAACATCATAGAGGCACTGTCCACATAAAGCCCATAAACCTAATTATGTCACTGACCTCATAATGCCCATAAACCTGATAATAGCGCAGTCCTCATAAAGGCTCTCTCCTCCTAAAACCCAAAAGCCTCACAAAGGTGCTGTTCTTATAAAACCCAAAAACCTCATAAAGGTGCTGTCCTCATTCACAGGACTCCTTGACAATCATTTAATTTTTCCAACTGCAGTTTCTGAAGACTGATTTTTACTAGAGTTAGCTACTATCTGTGTTATACTTCACATTTCCCATTGTTCTTTGCATTACACTGATTTACTGGTAATTAGGAATGGAGGTCTTTTTCTCTGAACAAAGTAAACTGCAGCATCAGTGGCCGTGTCAAATCTGTGTCCTATTTTGTCAACATGTTTCTGTTCAGTGCAGCAAAATCTACATTATTAAAGAATAAAATGATTAATGATTTCAATTTATCACCTACTTTCATAAGTCTACTTTGACTATTCCACTACCGACACACCTGCTAATTGGCCATGCTCATTTGGCAAACACATCTGTCCGAGAGCAAGTTCCTTGAGACCATGGGTTGGTCACAGAGCTGCCATCAGCTTCTTTTTCTTCCTATTCACAAAAGAAGTTACTCTCTCTGCATTTGCAACTCCAGTCTCCCTCCCTGAGTAGGAAATTCCATGTTCCTCAGACCTTTTATGTTCTTTTTTTCCTGTTATTTCTACATAAGTGAAGATATGGCAAAATCATTCCAATATGCAGTTCAAATTGGGATTATGACAAAGCTTGCCAAGTATCTGTAAATAGCATCATGTCATGCCAACATTAAAATTACTAATGTATGATGCCTGAATGTGGATAGTGGCACTGAATGTGCTGCTCAGTTGCCACCATTTATCCCCTTGCAGCAGCTGCAGCTACAAGCATTGCACTGGCAAGGGTCTCTGTCTGACCCACAATGTCCACGGCCAACAGGGAGAGTGGGGTCAGGGGCCTCTTTGAGTCCCTCTTATTCTCCAGGCAGCCATAATATGCAGGCACCAAACATGAAAGGAATGGGGTTCAGTTCCCTACCCTTGTCTGGCTGTACAAGGGTACTCTTATCCTTCCAAAGTTTGCAGCTGTAGGAAGAACTGATGGTTTTCAGCCCAGTTCCTGTGTCAGCTTCTAAAAAAAGGCAAGATAAAACACAAGCCTTTGAAAGCAAACTTGAAGAGGCTGGTTCACAGACTCTTATATCCTAGATCTCATGATAAAAACTCTTAACAGAAAAACTTGAGTAAGTTAAACCCTACCCCAGTTACCTTATCTTGAGCTTCTTTTGTTACTTAATGACCACAAAAGGATCTGAGACAAAAGCAGCCAATTACTTTTCCTCTCTTTTCTGGTGGGGGATTAGCAGATAGCAGCAACACATTTCTCTGTGACTAGATCTTTTTTTGCACTAGATATTTAAAGTGAAAGATCAATAAATGACAGTGCTTAAAATAAAAACATTAAATATTCATAGCAGAAAATCCATAAATCTACTCTTAATCCATTTAAAGGGCATTTTGATGTTTGTTTAACATGGACCTAAAAAAGCATGAAGTATTCCCTTACTACCCATGTCCTCAAAGCAGAAAACAGCTTCTGGAAAGATGTCACTAGCTTTGCCATGGAATTATATCTGCTATCTCTCTGCACCAGCCTGCAAATCTGTGCAAGCTTTAGTTATAGGTTACTCCAAATAATAGATTCTCCCAAATACAATTCTTTTAACTACAGAGAAGCAATTTGTCATCTCTGACTCAAGATCTCTCTCCTTGGTTGAACTGACCCAAGAGCAGCGGGATGCCCCAACAAGATGCAGTGGTTAAACTACAAGGATTGAACAGTTGTTATGGATTTATTTTTCATTGATACTTTGCTAGTTTCAGCTCATATTAAACTAAGTCTTTGGACTGAGGCTTCAAATAACTTCTTTTAAAACATTTACATCTAGTAAATACAATGGTATTAATAAAAGTTTAGGTGAACTATTTGTCTATCCCAGTTTTCCTCGGTAGTTATCTAAAGAACATTAGCCCTGAGTAAGAACAAGTGAGTCATAAGTAGTCCTTCCTCCTGACTTTAAAACTTCTTTTAGCTTAAGACAACAGGCATGGAAAGTAAAAGTGAATATTTTATAAGCTGCAAGGATCATTTCAATTAAAACCAGGGCTGGATGAAAAAAAAATCCAGCATTACCAAAAGGCTCTAGATTAGACCACAGAATAAATGATACTTTTTTTGTTGTATTATCTATCTTAACCTCAATGCAATATCAACTTACAGTAGAATTTTTCTTTGTCTAGACCCACCATAAATGCCTAACTTATTGGAGATGAAGCTCACTTAGTCTGTAAATAAAGTCTGCAAAGGCAAAGTAATGTGCAAAAACATAATTATAAAATACGCTAGAATGTGGAAAAGGAAGATTAAACCTTATTAAAATATCATCCCTGGGCATTAGTAACAGTTCTATAATTAATAACAACACAGTTCACTGCACTAAGTCCTCTAACAGAAATTAAATTTCCATTTATGTGCAAGAATAATTAGGTTTCATAAAAAGACTGGGAGTGTATTATTTTAGTTTTTCTTTACCTTGTACTGAATATTGCACACTTCTTGTGGGTTCATCTTCAGAAATATACATTAAGTTGGGTGGAATAATTCACTGGGTAACATCACCTTACCCAAGACTGCAAATATAGTACAAAATGGATGGACTTTGTGTTTTGCTATCATAGCAGTCAGGACACTTGAGCCATCTAAGTGAGCACTGAGGCAAATAAAAGCAACAGTTTTCAAAATAAAGTGTGGAATAAGGTGAGTAAATAATTCAAGTTCACATTTTTAGTATGCAGTAGTTTTTTTCAGTAGCAATAAGAACTAGTCTATGTGGAGTTGATGAGAGCACTAATGGTATTCTGAAAGGGCAACTCTGCTTTACTGAGAAAAGACTTGTAGAACTGAAGCAGAGTGGAGGGAACAAAAAGACCACTTACAAAAACCTTCTCCAATCTCTGAGCCACAGACTAGCATTACATATTTTTTCTTTTAGGTTGTCATAATAGCGGTCTGCTTTAAGAGTTTAAGATTTCTAAAGTTCTAGTGAGCTACACAGAATCTTTCATTACTTCATGACATGCATAAATTGATGCACAAGATCAGGGAAACATGAGAAAAAATAATATATTTTACATGCTTAGCTATTTGAAGCATGTCCGTGTCTCATATGGAAATAATTTCAATAGTGCCTGATTAATAGATGAACTGTAAAAGGGTGTGGACAGATGCAACAAATCCCCATACTGAACTCCAACTCAGCAAGGCACATGGCCAGACAAGGGTATAAAAGCCAAAAACCCACAAACTCAAGGCTTAGTTTAAATAACCCTCCCTGACTCATAGCTGTGGGTGGGGGCTTCAAATGAGACTGGTCAGGGTCCTTAAGGCCTATTGGTGGTCTCAGGGACCTGGCATTTGGCAGTACCAACTAATTTGGATCAGGAAAAGGAGATTCTAAGGATTTTTTTTTCTAAGACAGGTGTAATGTATCATCATTAGCAGTATCAAAAATTTGGAGACGGGTTAAAGCAACAAAAATTTTCCTGTTTATTAGCTTACATCCCCTGTCCATTTCAGCTGGATGCACAGTTCTAAAGGGAGGAAGTATTGCTCTCTATGTAATTTTTTGGGGGTGAAAATCAGTAACCATTATCCACTGAAAAGGCCATGTGCTTAGGATTTTAAAATATCTTTGCTTGCCCCAGCACCTGTATGCATGACAGACTGTTTATATCTTTCTCAGGAGAATGCTTTCTGTAGTCTCTCTGTAGCAGATTCAGATTTTTTTTCATTGACCAACAGCATTAACATTTTCTTCAGGCACCTACAATGCAAAAGCTGGCTCAAACTGCTAACTCCTCAAGAGGATCATTTCCATCCTGCCTACCTATGTAAGTATTAACAGAAGTATTTCCCTCTTTCTTTTCAAACTACTTCTGCTCTGCCCTCTTTTTGTCCATATCCAAACTTTAGACTTCAGTCAGCTTTTACCTTTCCTTGCTCCCCCATAGCAGCATGTTTTGGTGAGGACCCACTTCATCTATATTATCAAGGTCTAATGTTTTACCATCATCATTTTTCCTTGGCAAGAAGGATAATCTGTCAAAGATGGTTCCTCCTTCCGGTTTTTTTAGATCTTCAAAAAGATCAGGAAAAGCTAGTTATTGCCCATAATGAGGAAAGTATTGAGAAAACTATCCTACTGTCTTAGTTTGAGGGAAAAAACAAAAATGTTTGCCAAAAAAAAAAAAAAAACAGAGGAGAGGATAACTCCTCAATAATCACATCACTCCTTCTTAAATTTGAGAAAAAGGAACTTTAATTAGAAAATGGATACAAGAAAGATAACTGTTCTTAACTACTATATATATACATATAGATGTAGACATAGATATAACTGTAAACAGACCAGAGCAAACTACTCCCCCAGCACCAAAAGTAACAACAAAAGAGAACAACCCCCAAACAGTAGGTTCCTCCTGGAGCAGTTATATTTATGGACAGTGTCAGTGTCACACCTCAGCTGGCTGCAAGGTGAATTCTCGGTCTTTTCCCAGCGCAGCAGAGAAGGGATGAACACTCACATGAACTCTCTCTCTCTCTCCTTGTCCTTTGTTCCAAACAAAGAAGGAAAAAACTGGGAGTGGAGGAACAGTGATAATTCCCAGGAATCTCCTTGTAGTCCAAGTTGGTCCTCAGGGAGAAAAAAGGGTCTGCAGTGTGTCCTGAAGCAGCTGTGTCGCTGTGTCTCTCTTCTTTTCTCTCTTTCTCTCTCTCTGAAGCTCAGGGTGCCCAGAGATGGAGGGGGAAAACCCAGAGAGCAGAGCCAGAAAAAGAGTTCTCACCAGCAAGCAGTGGCTCTTTTTCTACAGCTGCCCAAAGAAAACCCCCAAAACAAATCAAGCCAGTGTACAGGGAAAAAGAAAAGAAAAACCTCTCCCCACCCAGGTGCTGGGGTTCCGTTTTCTGACCTTCACCCCACCATTCAGCTGGAATCTGAAATTCATCAGCCATCTTTTGTCCTCAGTCCTGGCACTCAAAGCCCAAACCTTTTGTATTGGTATGGTGAAAAAAATTCTCTGAGGGGCTCCTCCCAACACCACCTTCCTGTGTTTGAATCTTTAACACCTACTTAATGGGAAGTCACCTGATATTTAAAACAAACCAGGTAATCTATGAAACTCTGTGACCCTTAACACTTGAGGCTTTTGCTTTTCATCTCTACTATCTCATTTCAACCCTCCTGATGAGTATTTTGAATACTTCTTACTTCAGAAAATAAAACTTTCTAATACCTTTGTGATGGCTTTTCCTTGGTTGATAAAACAATTACCTTCCATTTTTTGAATAGGACAGATTTGAAACCAAGACAATGAACAGTTCATATTCATTCCTTAATTTGACATTCCTATGGTTTTATTTTACTTATTTATTTCCTGTCGTTTGTTCTTATTTTTTATATTTAAATGAGCTACCTCTGCTTTTTGCTTGAAAAAGAAGTGGGGATGAGAGCAGAAGGAAGGCAAAATCAGCAGATTGGAAGGCAGCCTTCCTGAATTAGATGATCCTCTTCCCCATTGCTGGGGCGGAAAAACTTTCAAAAGTGACAGTTATTTAAATTATAATTAAGAATTAAAAGAGAAGCAACTTCTTATGACCCAATACATATTTCTCTCTATTTACAAAAAAATAGAGTTATTTATTGTTGTGCCTCCTAAAATCTGACCTGAGTAGTTTGGGAATAAATCTTGCACTCCTTTTCCCTGTTCCTTGTTGTTTCAAACTTACTACCTGTTGACATTTGTCAAATGCAGTTTCCACTTGGATCACCTTGGGTTTTTTCTGCCTTTCTAGGTCTAAATAAGAGCCACCAGGTTTACCTCTTTAGCTGTTAACCGACATCCCACAGAATTTAGAGTTAATATTTGGTGTGTCAGATTCTCTTTGGGTCAGGTTCCACAATTCAGATTCATAGTCTTAATAATATAAGGGGGAAGACATTTATTTCACTCTCTGAAATGATAAAAAATAATAAAATACTGTAAAGCAGACTGAAGATGGTAATGAGAGGGTATATATGGTTCACACAAATATTTTACGTTCCTGCTGTTGCCTCATTTCCTATGGAAAACTGGCAAAATCCACCTCACTTGGGATTTATAGGTATAAATACATCACAAGAAGCTATTGCAATTTAGTCAGGCTTTAAACCATGAAATATATACTTTCTTCTGTTTGCAAAGAACACACACTGGTGTTCAGGGCTAGCAGAAATGCAGTTAATGAGAGCTGTGAAGGAGGTGGCAAAGGAAAATGACTTGAAGAGGGAATCCATTTGAACAGAATTAAATTTGACTGCAATAATTGTGCAGTTCAGTGGTTGTACTCTTTCTCCAACAGTTAATTCTTATTCTTTGGAAGTTTTGGTCTCCTGTTTTTATTACTGACTTTCAAGAGGTGTCCATTCCTATCATTCATTCTGGACAATGGTAACCAGTTCTTTTGTTTCTGTCTGTAATCAATTGCCCTGGACATCACTGCACTGCTGTACTGCTAGAAATGCACCTTTGCCAATGCCATTGCGCACCCCTCTTTGCAAAGGGCAAAACACTTCAAACTGCACAGGGATGTTTACACTTTATACATTGAACTGCATTTTTAAGAGCATTTGTTTATTTGTGCTGTTAACCAGATAGTGTTCTAGCATAATGGTGCAATATTGAAATGTCAATGTTCATTTATGAACTACACTGATATTCCCTAAATGAGTGTGAGCAGTGCAAAGTGATTTGTATGCAAAACATGTGGCCTAATCAGATTCATAAATTCAGTGCATATTTAATCAATTAGCTATACTTGATTCACCACCAGCAGTTAAAAAGTTTCCTTAATGCTATGAAAAGCAGAATAAACAATGGATCATAGATTTATCTTTTCTAAATTAAACAGATGCAAACGTAGTACTTCATATCTCAAATAATGAATGAAAAATTCATATCAAGGAAAGAGCATCTAAAACTATGGCTTTCTTTCCATAATTTGCTCTCCAAAGCAGTTGTTACAAAAGATAAGAGTTAAACATTTTTCATCTGTACAGATAACATTTTAGTCGGAGTTAATATAGTTCTTTTCAGATTAACTAGAGAAAGCTACTGCTTATTCAAGTTACTTCAATATTAATACATTTACTCCATTAATACATTTTAGCATTAAATTAAAGTACACAATCATTTCCATTAAAAGAAAAATAATTAGATATCAGAATTGCTACAATTGGTCCCATAAGTTTGGTTTAGCACATTTTACCCTCCAGTTCCCAGAAATATGCAACAAAGCTATCTTAGTGGACTTTTTAAAATAAAAAGATAAAGTCACCACTCAACACTTTTGCATTCTTTATTTCTCAGGTTGGGAAGGTGGAGCATGTGCAGAAGAAACTCTTGACTTGGATGAATAAATTTAATTAAATAGCCAGAATTAAAAATCAAGCAATCAAGCACAGGTATTTTGTAGCCCATGTGCCCAAGGCATGATCAAATCCATCTCGCTGTAGGTATTTTCTGAGCCAATGTTAATCGTTACCAATTCTTAGCACTCTGATACCTCCACAGACTAGTAATTCTTGTCTAACTTTAGCACTGTAGAGTTATGTATTGTCAGTCATGTTGGGTGCAGTTTAAACCCATCATTATAGACATAAAAGAATATTTTTTCTTGCTTGCAATCAGTTTATATACTGTAAGTCCATTGTAAAGGGCTGAGAGAGAGCCCTAGCTTGTCTCCTCTGAAGAAAAACAATCTTAGTTTGTTCCAAGTTCTTTATAGGTTATGCTCAGTAGGTGTCTCTGCTCCAAGTATTCCAACTGAGTTTCAGCAAAGCAGAAGGATTACTTCCATTTTCACTACTTATACTCTTTATTTTTCAGGTGCCTGCCCTTCTTAAACTTGCTTATGAAACTGATGACTAGCATCCCAGTTGTGGTTCTCTGTAACTGAAAACTCTTTGTGTTTTTTTTGAACTAACTGCTCTATACAGTAACTCATCAATCCTGTGAGCTCAGTTTTTCCTGAGTAGAAACACTGTGCACCTGTTTCTTGAAAATCATCTTACTTTTTCACACCGCTTCTTCAGGTAAAATTTTACTGAAATCACATTTTGTTATAAAATGTATTTACATTCTCTCCTGTCATCAGCATATGTAATAAAAGACAACACCTCTCATTCATGAAAACAGTGAGTAATAGCTGAACCAGGACACATATCTCATATACATCTCTATTTCATGGTGAGCCATTGTTTCTTGCCTTCTGTATCTGATTTTCCTACTGGTTTTGATGTACTATTTTCAAAAATGTCCTGCTTTCCTAAGTTACTTTCAAGCATATCAAAGCTCAAGATGTGTCACTTCTACAACCTTTCCTTCACTCCCATGCTATCACACAGAAAACATTGTTTTATGGGATTTGCTCTTGAAAATTTTGATGACGTCTTATTTGCCTTAATAATTTCCTGAGTTACTTTCATACAGAAATGTAGATTTTTTCCTGCAGCTTAGTCAAGTCTAAGGGTCCCCAGAGGGTTTTTTCTTCTTTTGCAAAAATAAGCCATATATTTATAATTTTCTGGGTTTTTTTCTACTTCCCCAGATCTACACAAGTTTGGAAAGGCAATAAGTAATGAAACTGCAATTCAATCAAACAGGTCATTTCATTTCATAGCATGCCATTCATTTAATCATAGAGACTTGAAAACTTAAAATGTATCTAAATATCCAGTAACATGTTCTGCCTTATTCCAAGGCTGAATTCCTGCTGTTTTTTCATTGATATTACTTCTGAAGGTCAATTGATTACAGCTGATCTTCCCTAAGAACAGTAAAGTAAGGAGGCAGATATCCTAATCTTTTCTATCACAAATAAGAAAAGGGTGAGAGAGGGAACATTACAACATGAAGAAACCACAAATGACAATTAAATCAGGATAGAAATGTTGAAAGCTTGTGATGAAAAATTCATCAATAAAATTACTAAACCAAAAAACACATAATCAAGACTTCTGCAATTCCATTACTGTAAAGAATAACAAGAACAAAGCAAATTCCTGGTCAAAGAAAAGGGATTTGACAGGTCAGATCAAATACGGCAAATCAACAAACAGTGCCAGGACAGGTGACACAGCCAGGGGTTTGGCTGCTTAGACCATGGGACTTAGTTTGAGAAAACTGGTTTACTGGGGGTGATGGAGTCCATCTGTCAGAGAAAGGGAAAAACATCTTTAGCCACAGGCTTGCCAGTGTGGTCAAGGGGGTACTACAATTTCCATTGAAGGGGAACGTCAATGTATCTGCATCCTACATGTTCGGTTGCAGGGCCAACAATAGGTTCCCAAATCCTGGAGATGGAGAGCACCTGATGAGCAGCACAAAGGGATTCCACCCACTCCAAGTAGTAAGTTGGCTTCATCAGGGGCTCAAGCTCTTCAGGAAGGACAGACAAACAGGAGGTGTCACCCTCTATGTTAATGCTTAGCTGGAGTTCCTGGGGATACCACGTTGAAGAGAAGGCATCCAAAGCAGTGTGGGTAGCAGGGAAGGGAGGAGATTCTTCCCCTCCTCTCTACTCTGGTGAGACCCCACCTGCAGTGCTGCCTCCAGCTCTGGGGTCCCAGCACAGGAAGGACATGGGACCTGTTGGAGCAAGTCCAGAGGAGGCCACGGAGAGGATCAGAAGTTTGGAGCACATCTCCTGTGAGAATAGGCTGAGTCAGCCTGGAGAAGACTCTGGGGAGACCTTCTAACAGCCTTCCAGTATGTACAAGAGAGATGGAGAGGGACTGCTTATCAGGGAATGTAGTGACAAGGCAAGGAAAAATGGCTTCAGATGGAAAGAGGGCAGTATTACAGTAGATATTAGGAAGAAAATCTTTACTGTGAGCATGCTGAGGCCCCGGCACAGGCTGTCCAGAGCAGTTGTGGATGCCCCATCCCTGGAAGTGTTCAAGGCCAGAGTGAATGGGGTTTGGAGCAACATGGTCTAGTGGAAGGTGTTCCTGCCCATGGCAGGGGGTTGGAACTGGGTGATCTTTAAGGTCCCTTCCAACCTGAATCATTATATGACTCTAGAAAGTACAAACTTGACACCAATTTCTAATCTAACACAAAAGTCTAGATGGAAATTATTTTTCAATTTTTTAACCATAATGCTGCATTTCCCATCATTAAAAAAGGGGGGTTTTTAGTCTAAAATATAATGACCAAAGAAGATTCTTCATCTGAGAAAATATTTCTTCTTTAACCTGTAGGCACATGAACTGGAAAGGTATGAGTAATACAGATTCAGAGGTATTTTGAAAACATATAAAGTTCTAAGTAGAATGGTTTAAGTATAAATATTTAGAGCTTCATTAAGTGATCACACAACTCCACAGTGTCTGTAAGAAAAACAATATTATCTGGGACATGGATTAAGGATGAAGCAATGAATCTGCGCAGTCAGGAGACTGAAAGACTCAGAAAAGATTGACTACAAGACCAGTCTCTGAACAAAAGTTTAAAAACACACTTAGTGTAAAAAAACAACTTACAGTGGGGATCTAAAGAAGTTCTTCTGCTTCGTTACAAGCTTCAGAGCCTGCTGTCACCTACATACATGAAACATCACTTCAAAACATGCAATGTTCTTCCCTCAAGTCAAATATGCTTAAGCAAATCCTGATGACCACCTGTGAAGTAGCCCTAAAGACATAACTTTATTGAGGTTGAGTCACAGTAGTGAGAGCAGTCCTTCAGATCAGTGTAATCCTAATCAATAAATTTCAGTCTTCCATGTCTTGCAGGTGTAAGAGGTAAAATTCCTATGGGCAGCAGTAGAGACAAGATTTCATCACATATATTAACACTGAGCAACTGTAGACACTCTGGGAACCTAAGCTATTGAACAATGTTGTAATGTGTTCCAGCATCTGAAAAGTGAAGTTATCAAAATTCATTGTAGAATGATTCAATTCTTTTATTTTTGCTAATAAAACTACTATCTACCTTGGAACATAATGAATTATCTTTCACCTGAAATATTTCTTGTCTTTCAAACAAGATAAGATATTTTAATAGAGTGTATGAAAGAAACTTTGAATAGAGGTAGAGGTTGAGATTGAAATGTGTCATTTTCACATTATTTTTCTTCCCTTGCAGCCAAGGAGCCATGAAAACTAGACTCCATGTGAAATTCTAAATGTTTTAATTTATTTTTATTGGAAAGCAGGTTGTGAATTTGGAAATTCTGAGTTACCCTTAACCCAATTCAAATGATGATATAGTGCTCCACAAAACTGGTAGGAATACTCTTTTCTACATGTAGATCCATGAATCCACTTCAAAGCCAGTCATTTGCTCAGAATGCTTATGCAAATTCATTGAGGTAATAATTTATCCCCAAATTTAGAGCACACCAGTTTTCTAAGTACTTTAGTTCATCCTTTGTCTCTTGCTTCACATGAAGTCTTTGCACTGTAGTCATACTATCTAGTCTAGATAAGTACAGATAATTCTCCTTACTGGTATCAAAAAAGGTATCGGAGGAAAAAGAAAAAAGGTGTCTTGGTTTGAGCTGGCAAAATGCCAACTGCCCAAGAACAGAGAAAAAGTGTTCCTCTCCCCCCCAACCAGC
>JAOXXN010000001.1:105277734-105298326 GCA_026770055.1 Myrmophylax atrothorax | reverse complement strand
CCTTTGGTCCACTGTCTCCAGCAATTTTACATGAATCTCAGGCATTCAAGGTCCTTCAAACACCAAAGCAGGATTTATACATTCTCTTAAACTTAAAATTTATTGTTCCAGACATATGTGAAAATAAAAAGTTCTCCTAGTTTTCTTCACTTTACTCCTTGGTTAAACATGATGTAATTTAAAATACCTCATTTTGAGGGCAGAGTGACAGAGACTATAATGAAGAGGCATTGCTGATCAGGTAGATTCTTGGTGGCTTTGAGCCTACATGATTGACTACTGAGACTAGATAAGAAAAGATTTATGAATTAATGCTTACTTACTATCATTCATTCTGCCAGCATGATCCTTGCATTCAAGTGTCTGTATTTACTAGTTCTCTGATCTTTTAGATAAAAACAGTACTAACAGAAATATTTCACTCTTATGCCTATCTGAGATACCTGGATGTCTGTATAAGGTATCTGACTCTTAATTCTAATACTTCATTTTAAATTTTCCTTGCTGTCATAGCACACATTACATTGTTTTCCTAGAGTATGATATATTTTATTCCCTATTTATCATAGAATCATGGAATGGTTTGGGTTGGAAGGACCTTAAAGATCATCCAGTTCCAACCCCCTGCCATGGAAGAGACACCTTCCATTAGCCCAGTCTGCTCAGAGCCCCCTCCACCCTGGTCTTGAACACTTCCAGGGATGGGGCATCTGCAACTTCTCTGGGCAACCTGTCCCAGGACTCCACCACCCTCACAGTAAATATTTTCTTCCAAATATCTAACCTAAACCTGCTGTCTTTCAGTTTGAAGCCATTCCCCCTTGTCCTGTCTCTCCCATGCTTCTGTAAACTGTCAAGTCTCTTTTTATGTCAGCTTTTTATTGCTAATTCTAATACTGAAAAGACTATAGAACCAGACACTTTTCCAGACAGTCTAATACATATTGAAAGGCCAAATGTATTTTAAGAGGTTCGGCGGATTTTTTTTTTTACTTACTGCCCCATCTCTAGTCTCACCTATATTCTAACATTGACTCTGATGATGTAATTTGACTTTGCCCTAGTTTGAGAAGGTCTAAGACTTTTATGTATGAATACAGCACACATTGTATTACAAAAACAAGTATGCAAACTGTTCATGTGAAATACAGGATGAAAATTAGATTAAGGTTTCTATCTATTAGTAGCATAAGTCTCTGGGAAAAAAAAATTCCTTTCTGGAGAGTTAGAGAATACCAGGAAAAAATCTAATAATAGAGTTTAAGATGAAACTTGATACAGTTATGAATCATGATGTGATTGCCTGTCATAGCACAAGACTTGACTCACTGGTTCAAACACGCAATTTTACAATCTCACCACTTGCTATAGTAGAAGAAAAGACAACTAAATTTGTTGTCCTATATCTCCATGGATTTCTTTTGCATTCAAATATTTGACAATTCTTCATCTTCATAAATGCTCTCTACTGCATGTGTGTCTTGTGGAAAAATTCTCTGTATATTCCTAATCTCATTCATTTCATAACACAGGAAAGCAGAAAAGGTCACTGTGCAGTGCATGCTTTCAATTATAGAAGGAAAAGGCAGTCATCTAATAATTTCAACACTGTATTATACAATATATACCATTTTTGAAGGATCATACACAGCCTACATAAAATATATGTTATATAAGGCAGAAAAATTCTTAAAAATTATTTCATCTGCTAAAAAAACCCAATTGCAATTAAACTACAAAGGTGGTTTAAATAACATCACAAAGGTGATCAAACATAGATCTGGAGTCTACTAAAACATTCACTAAATCTTTTCAATATGCACTACTCAGCATATTGGAATTATAGATGTTTTTTTACATTGTGTATTGTGTTAAAATACTATGATACCTTTAAAACAATTTCTTTTTAAAAACTATGTTGGGCAGTGCAGTACAAACAGAAAACTACTTTCAGTAACTATTGTTAAGACATTGCCCTTTGGCATTTATCTGCAGGTGATGATGATGGCTAGGCTTTGCAAACGAAGATTTCAGAAGGACTCTCCCTGCGTGGGTGTGTCCTTCAAGCCTGCGCAGTGGATTTTTTAGGTGAGGCACAACCTGCACAGAACTGGCCCCAACCTTTAATTCCTAAGGTTCATCTGCCCCAGCTGAGCAAGCTTGGAGGTCTCATTTCCAACCATTACCTTTCCATCCAAGCATATGGAGGGCAAGACAGACCATTTACTGGGGTAAATGAGCTGTTAATCATTCAAGTTGTGAAGAAACAAAATTCAACATTTGGTGTGATGTCTTCAGACTGCTTCAACTAACTTTGTTACAGTTCACTTTTGGTCAAGCCAGACCAATTTTTTTGTCAATTTTCTAGGCCATTCTGTTTGTCTATGTTTGATCTCTTCAGACTATAGTTTCAAAACAACTTTTGTACACTATAGTGATCTGTTTCTTCCTGTTTGTTTTTAATACATATATCTTACTCT
This sequence comes from Myrmophylax atrothorax, assembly GCA_026770055.1. Classification (NCBI taxonomy): domain Eukaryota; kingdom Metazoa; phylum Chordata; class Aves; order Passeriformes; family Thamnophilidae; genus Myrmophylax; species Myrmophylax atrothorax. The sequence goes on along the minus strand of JAOXXN010000001.1, from coordinate 105,295,846 downwards.
TGCAAATACCACCATCACAGAGCTCTAACAATTGTAGCTCATTTGTAAGATGTAATTATGTGACATGGACTAGTACAGCAAGCACTTGGTTCTTTCTCAAATGCTTGTCAATTTTCTTTAAACAATGTTTTTGTAGATAGAAACATCTACACACATATTTGCTGATGGTAAGAGACAGTAATGATAGTTTTAGACCACATTAAGCTGCTCAGGCAAGGAATGAAATACAGAGAGAATCCTGATTAGTTAAATTTAGTACCAATTTGTCTTTGTTAGCATTATAAACATTCACTTAATACGCACAAAGTAACAATATGCTAAACTGTAAATGTTGCTTTAAAAAATAAAATTTCCAGCATATTTTCTATGTAGCCATTATCTATCTGTCTATGAGGCCCTTAACAACAAACCACAGTTACTCTGCAATAAAAGGCAAGTTACCATTTTTTATATGAAGTGCAAATAAGCACTGAAGAATTGCAGACGTTCAGCTACTAAGATCCGTTAAATTTATCCTTTGCCTATTATTACACATGTACCATAGTTTAGAATAGCAACAAGAGAATTTTCTCACACTTAAACTTGGGAGCCTAATTTAGGTGCTAGAAGCCATCACTGCCTACATAATAAAGGCAGTTAAAGTGCTCAAGCACACAGTTTAGGCATTCTGACCATGCTCTGGATTTCCAATTGATTTGATTTGATGTATTGTCCATATGGAAAGCCTGGTTTCCTAAAGCAAGCATCTTAATTTAGATACCTGAAGCTAGTCATTGGGAGTACTCTCCATGGCAACCAGATTCAAGGTTACCAACTTTCACAATAAAGCAAGGGTGCATCACAGCCAAACCAATTGAGATTTACCTTTTGAGCTACCCATAATTCTCCTGGTAAAGTATTGCTTACAATTTTGTCCAGCATAACTCATCTGTTCTAGAGATGATGGTTTGAGTTTAGTTCTTTGTGGTTTTGTTGTGGGTTTTTTCTGACTTGTCATGGTTCTTTTTGAGAAGATTATGATCACTTCATGTATATGGATCTCAGCTTCTCATAACAGTTTTGATTTGCATCTGCTGCCCAAATGTACTTTTGATTTACATAAAACATTAGGATACAATTATGAAAATTTATTAATCATACCATAAAGAAATGGCAATGTTTTTCCAACATCCAGGTGCCTTTAAGTTCCATGAATGTTGTTTTCCATGGCATTGTCTAAAAGCCAAGACAGCCCTAATTTCAGGAAGGAATTTGAAATCAAAACAAGTTACACAGGGGAAGTTCATGTGGAAATACCCATGAACTGAATTCACTGCATTCAGGCTAGACATTTTCTAACTCAAGGTGACTACTCAAATACAGTTCAAACTTCTAAAGACCATCTCTAAGTCATAATGAGAGGGCAGAAATGTAAGCATCATATTAAAAATCCACATGGGAACACTGTTTGGCAAAGTAAGAGATAATCATCCTGAGTCTGAGAGGACAAGGCAAGACCCATTATGTTTCTCTGTACTCTGGGAAACAGAAATCCTTATAAAGGTCAATGGCATAATCCCAGTATAAAGAAAAGAAGGAATCTCTGATCTAATACATTGTACGTGTGTATATAATGGGAACACCGTGATTCTTCCACAGCCGAAACTAACAGGAAAGACTGAGTCACTGCAGGTATTTCCTGGTATTAATTATATGTTGCATTTCAAAATTATAGAATCTATTAACAAAGTCTATGAAGCCATTATATTATCAATGGTCAAATTATATCTGACTGTTACTATGAGAGCTTTATTTGGTTGGTTATATGGTTTAATCTGTTCTAAAGATACTGCTCATCTTTTACAGCCACTTAGTTACCTACAAACACAAATCTAAATGGCTTTTAATCTAATTAACATTCTTTCAAAATTATTTTGATGACAGTAAGGCAATAGTCTCTGGCCATTTCACCAGTTTTCTGCATCTTAGTCCATAAACACGTGCTAATTAGTGTGTATGGCAACCTACAAACATTTTATTGTGAAATAAATGGGAATAAGTTAGAATGAAAATGAATAAGGCTTGCACTAAGTTGCATAAATCTTTCAAAAGTACCACAGATGCATCACTGATTCACAAGTAAAACTTTCTTCTTGTGTAAGATTAAAAAAAAAACAAAAAACAAACAAACCACCAAAAAACACTTCTATTTTCACAAGAATTCAAGGGCTACAGTTTTTCTTTGATTCACTTCTTGAAAAAAGTAGGACATAAAACAGATTCTTCTGTCAACAGACAGATTAAAACCACCACCTCAGGGACCCTATTCACCACCTGAAAAAAGATACAAAAGATTTAGGGAAACTATATAACAAAGGTGTAAATCACTTTCTCATCTAGTTTCTTGCACAGCAGAAGTGGTATGAGATTGTTTCCTTTCCTGCATGTGGACAGCCCCAAGCAGGCCCTTTTTACACTGCAAATGTTCATCATTGGACCTGAAGATTCCAATCTGTGTTGCAGGATTTGGTCCCAGAGAGCTTCAGACCAGTTTTTCAACACCATTAAGGTACATAAGCATTCCACCTATGTATGAAATCGTAATGGATCCTATACCATGATTCAGCTCCCAGGATTTAGAAAGAAGTTCATTTCCTGAGCAAGTTATGAAAACTTGAGACAAAGCGTTTACAATATGGGAACTGCCAGGCTGTGGACAATGGTAGCAGAGATGGTCCCAACAGATCCACAAATGCACCTTAGGATCCTTTGCCTTACTCCTTTCCCTTTCTTAAAACACAGGATTGAGTAATTAGAGAAATTTTATATAAAAATCTGGCCCCTATGAAAGTCTCATGTATTAACAATGTATGACATGGGCAGTAATTGTCAGAAGTATACAGCCTCCATACTTATAAACTAACTCAGCATTTTCTACATCGTATATCGTTAAATAATTATATAGAAATCAAAATTCCACATTACATCTAGACTTCTGAAGTGATATTAAATAGCTTCTGTCACACCTCCAAAATAGCATATTATACTTCAAAGGCACTACAGTGTGTCATCTGTGAGATAGTTCTATGTTCTTGTCTAAGCAGAAATTATGTAAGTATGATCCATGCTACAACATATTCACTTGTATGAGCCCATAATTTTTAGTGAACAATATAATCATAAATCTATCACCATGAGCAGAACTAGTATACAATTAGATTTATTTCTTTTTAAAATCCACGGTGATTGAGTGTCATCTACAGAATCTAGAGTCTGATTTCTCCCTGCACCCTGAAAAGCCTCCATACTCAGTTAAAGCACCTGGCAGTTCAGAATCTCTTTCATCTCTTTCATTTACTTTATCTGGCATGTTCATTACAGTATCGTACAGATATATCTTTTCTTTTTTCTATTTGGTGCAAAGTGCTTCCCTGTGGTTTATACACAGCATACATTATAAATTAGCTGGGGTAAATGTACATAAAGACTGGGCTCATTTAATCTTTCCTCTCTCCCCCAAGCCCTCGGCAGGTCATTCCCTGATGGAGCACAGTAGAACATCTGTGGTGGCCTTCTCTGGGATTTGCTTTGCCACATTTTCATTAAAACAGTGACTCAATAAAAATGTTGCTTATCCTAATAAAACTCTTTGGAGCTTTGCAAATTTGCATTTAATGCTCTTTAATGTCATTACAGCATTAATAATCTGTGCCTAAAGAGCTACAAAACTTTAGATTTTTTTTGGCTTATGAAAGAAGCTTCATAAATCCATGATCTTCTTGTGACTCAGATTTAATGCAGCATAAATAGCAGGAAAGCTGTACAATACCAGAGATTTATATAAATTTATGGCTGAATCCTCTTTTAGGTATCTCTCATTTGAGATATTATATATAAAATTAATAAAAATTGAGTTGTGAATAATAATCATACTAGGAAATAAATGGGACTGAGCTTCAGAACATAAGTAACATCCTTACTACATGAAGGATTTCTGCTCCCTTTGGCAGCCTAAAATTTTTCACCTTGAGAGGAAAAAGAAGACATGATATCTGTAAACAAACCAAGAGAAACCCTCAGCTGAATCGTCCACTGATATATGTACTGTATTTGCTCCAAATACTGTCTTAGGAAGTGTTTCTCATTTTAGGCTACCTATGGGTTTTGTGTATATTACCTGCAAAAGACATTCCCAGTAACACCATTCTGAAACAAGCCAATCATTATTAAAATGTCAGTAATACCAGTTTAAATGCAGTGTGTGGGGAAACAACCATAAAACTGAAATTCCATTTAGTCCTTCAGAGCAATCAAGCCCTAAAGATCCATGTTCAACCTCTGCTTGTAACCCAGTAGTCTAAACAACAGTCAGCTGGCTGGAATGTCAAGATAAAGACCCTGAAAAAATAAGGCCAATATTTTGAAATTATGAAAAGCAGAAAATGCAATAGAAGCACATTTCCTAACAGAAACTATTAGGACTTCTGAGATTCATTCTCATATGCATTCATGTAAATATATGAATGAACATCCTGGTGAATTGCTAGTCTTATTGTTTTAGCAACTCATTATTTCCCAAAACTGTTAAGGAAATAATTTTTCACTGTTCTAGGAATAATTCTGAAAACCCATGGGATATCAAGCACTTAATATACATCAGACTGAGGATGAATTATTTTGTCTGACTCTACAAAGACAAAATAAAGACCTTATTTATTTTGTACATTCATCACAGCAGAAAAATAAAAATCAGTGATTGCTATCACTGTAATACACACATACAGTACAGCCCTAACCCTTTGGTGAATGTGTCCTAGTTTAAGGGTAACTAAAGTGTTTACCAAGACCAGAGGAGAGGATTCCTCCTCAATAACCCCTATCAATCCTTATTAAATTTAAATTTAAAAAAACTTTAATTAGAAAATATATATAAGAAGGATAACTGTTATTAACTACTACATATATAGACAGATATACAGATATAACTATAAACAGATGATAACAAACTACTCCCCCAGCACCAAAAAAACCCAACCCCCAAAAACTTTAGGTTCCTCCTGGTGCAATTATATTTACAAACAGTGACAGTGTCACACCTCAGCTGGCTGTGAGGTGAATTCTCAGTCTTTTCCCAGAGAGGCAGACACAAGGGAAGGGTGTGTGACTCATGTAGGGACAGGATGGCAGGACGGAGCTTTTTCCATGGGGAAGAGCAGACTCTCTCTTTCCTTGTCCTTTGTTCAAAGAAGGAAACGCTTCTTTGAGCGGAGGTAATTCCCACAAATCTCCTTGCAGTCAAAGTTGAACCCTAGGAAAAAAAGGTCTGCAGTGTATCCTGAAGCAGCTGTGACCCTCCTCTCTCTCTCCTCTCTCTAGGTTAGGGTGCCCAGAGATGAAGGGGGGAAGGCGAAGAGCGGAGCCAGAAGGAGCTCTCACCAGCTCAGCAAATGGTGGCTTCTCCCCAGCAGCTGCCTAAAAATGAAGTGAAGCCAGAACACAGGAAAAACCCTCTCCCCATCCCAGGTGCTGGGAGTCTGTTCCTCACCTCTGCCCCACCATTAAGGTGGAATCTAGAGTCGTCAACCACTCCTTACTTCTCTGTTCAGCCCCCAAAACCTTTTTGTTGGTAGGGTGAAAAAAATTCCCTGAAGGAACTCTCTCCTCCCCGCCCCAAGCCCCTTCTTTGTTTGAACCTTTGACAGAATGTAACGTAAAAGAAACAATAACAAAAACTCAAAATACACGTATGAAAGCATTTTCCACTTGGTGCTTACTGATGATACAGAACCTCCCCTGTTCTGCCAAGGCACATGTGAATCCTCACAGCTGCTTTAGTGTAACTCATCTTACTCAAACCAGTGCTTCTGAAAAAGCTATTGCTTGACCCCTTAGCTTGAGATTTTTTATAAAAGGCCTTGACTTTGAGATGTTCTGAGCACCTTCCTTCTAAGAAAATATCCTCAAAATACCTAAAAATATTTCAAATTCTACTTCCAAGATAGTGTTTTTAATAGCATTGGCCTAACACTTCATTATGCATTCTTTTTCAGGCATTCAGATGAAAGTAATGGGTTTATGCATAATTAATTTCTAATATAAATCTATGATCAGCATCAATAAATTTAAAATCCAATTTTTGTGTTTTGTCCGATTGTGATCATTTAATTGCATGGTACCATCAGGCTGCATTTTCTTTCTACCTGTTATCCACAAGATGTCCTTAGCTTTTTATTGAGTCTGTTTTTCATCACTGTAGTCTGTTCTTCTCAGTTAATCATTTTTCTATAGTTTGTACACTGTTTCATTTAACAAACTTGTATAAGTAAAGACTACAAAGGATCTCAATATGGGTGAAGAAAGTTTATGCAAGTTTCACAAAGAAAGTGTGAGGATGATAATGGTGATCCAAAAAGAATCTTTCTCCCTTGCCTTCCAAGCTTCCAGACTAAGTCTAATCAACATTTTATGGAGGGACAGGAAGGTTGCCTCTACTTTAGAACTGCAATACCAGCTTTTCAGAATAAGTAGACTAGGAAAGGTCCTGTCAAAACAAACTCTGTGATGTGGCTTGCACAACCATTTGTAATACTCATTAAATTGTCAATGGACAATATGTCAAGGTAAATCTGCCATCATCTTGGCATCAGAACAGGCTTCTTGTTCTGTTAGACTAAAATAAAAAGTTTAGCTTATTTACAGCCTGATTTTTTGCTGCATGGCAACACATACCCTCCCAGCTGGCATAATTTGACACACATTTTTGAACATGGAAGCACACAGTATTTGAGAACCATCATCTTCCACAGTACTGAATGAATTTTATTTTCTGACCTGAACATTCATGTCTTATAGTTAATACTGATCAGCTTGCCACTTTGTTTTTCAACATGACCAGTCTTGAAACGTCAAGGTCATCATGGATGGAGAAAAGTGTCAGCAAGAATCACTATTGAAATTGCTGGGGAGACGTCCCAGAATCTCAGAAGGAACTAGGTTGGAAAAGACTTCTGAGATCATCAAGTCCAACCTATGACCCAATGCCACCTTGTCAACTAGACCAGGGCACTCAGTGACGCATCCAGTCTTTTGTTAAAGAGCTCCAGGGACTCCACCACCTCCCCAGGCAGCCCATCCCAATGCCTAATCAATTTCTCTGTGAAGAACTTCCTCCTAAAGTCCAACCTAAACCTCTCCTGGTGCAGTTTAAGACTGCGTCCTCTTATTCTGTTGCTGGTTGCCTCAGAGAAGAGACTGACTTTCACCTAGCTACAAACTTCTTTCAGGCAGCTGTAGAGAGTGATAAGGTCTTTCCAGAGTCTCCTCTTCTTCAGGCTGAAGAATTCTAGCTCCCTCAGCCACTTCTCATAGGACTTGTGCTCCAGATTCTTCCTGAGCCCCATTGCCCTTCTCTGGACATGTTCAAACATCTCAACATCTTTCCTAAACTGAGGAGCCTAGAACTGGACACAGTACTCAAGGTGCAGATTAAAAGTTTTAATCTCTTAAAAAGTAACATTTAAGAGGATGCTAAAATATTAGAGTCAATCTTCACAGAAAATGCAATTGAATCATAGACTCTTATTACATTATGTTTGCTCCATGTCCTGAAAATATTGTCCTGTGCTGAACTGAGTAAGATCTTCAATGCTGTAATGTGAAGGACAGAAATTCAGTATTGAGGAAGCATTCAAAGCTTTGACATTCACGTTCAACCTACATTATGGTAAAAGAACTACACTGAAAGTGTTTGCAAAAAAATAATTTTTGATGAGATTTCCATGTTTTGACTGAAAAATGCTCAGAACACTGGAGCTGTACATAAGAAACTGCCAACACTGAGCTGGCAAACTCTGGTTGAGAGAAGGTAAAGCATTGGCAAAGTCAGAACTAATTCCAGCCAGAAACATAAATAACTGACAAAGCAGATGCTTTAAATTATTACAATTTATCAAGTGTTCTGTCTGCAAAAGAATTTCAAATGCTTAGGAGTTCTCAGCAAATTCATTACCACAGCGAGAGTTCATTTATTAATCAATCATTAGGTCAGCCACATCAAATTGGTGGAAAAATTACTAACTTTATAAGAAAGTTTTACAGTTAATCATGTGGAACTAACTAATAAAAAATGTACAAGTGACCTACGTTTTATAAAGCAGAGAGAAGAAATGTAGTGAGCTATCAGCAGAGTAGACAGATCTGTGACAGGAGACCTAATAAAGCCTTGGATACTGAGACTTTGCCTCATGCTTCAGTCATTTCATGCAAAACACACAGTTCCCCTCACTGGAGGTTTTCTCATGATTAAGGGATGCTTATTGTCATGTTCTGGTACCTCATATTGCAATCATCTCATATTTTTTTTAGGCAATGATTTAGGTCTCTCTCCTTTACTCAATGCATTATTGTCAGAATTACGTGGTCATTTTTAAACCTTAACCTGTCAAATGTAATTGCAATTAAGAAACCAGTTGAAAAACTCTTTGTGGTAAAAGAAAATGACAGTGTCATCAGGCACATCTAATTCCTTAGGAAACCTGATTAAAAATGGCATAGGGGTGTTACAGCATCTAATCAGCTTTCAGTAAAGAAACAGAAAAAATATACCCAAGTGATGAATTTCTGATTATTACCAATTTGTAAAGTAAGAAAGGCAGCACTGTGATACCTCAGCCACCATGTGCATTTCCATTACTGAATACATCTTCCCAGCTCTCCATGAGAACAAACAAAAGTCAAATTTAATTTTTACACTATTCTTCTCAATATGACACTCTGGAAAAGTAAGAGGACTATCAGATGGACACCTTAAACAATTCATCAGGGTGAGGAGAGTTAGACAAACAGGTGTTAAATTTAAGACCAAGCTGACAGTGCAAAGATTCCAAAACACTTTTACCACAGGTTAGTGCTGTGTTTTCAAATTATGATGATACTTCCCTCTCCTGCACAGGGAGAGAATGTGTAGGGTTGGTGAGGGCTCTGGGATCTTGTCCTGTGACTCATCATATAGTCCCTTGGAAATCCCTCACATGTCCCTGGGGCATCTTCCTACAAAGGGTTCAGTTACAGAACTCCATGATTATTGTCCATTGAAATTCCCTCACAGCTCGGAACTTGGAAGTAGCCACATTTTCCTTCAGATGATGTTTGGAATCTCCTCAGCAGGTGATGACAGGGCTGCTGATGTTCTTATGGCCATGGTGCTTCCCAGACCACAGGGCAAAGCACAGTCCTTCCCCTAACATTGCTGCCAGTAATGCCCAGTCAAAACTTTAAATTGATATATTTAAATGGCTTTTTTCCCTTTCAATATTGTATCAAACCTTACCCTGAGGCTTGGCCAAGAGGCTGCTGAACTGATTGAAATTCTACTGTTCTTTTTTCACTTTTTTTTTCTTTTTTCACACTGTTGTGGTATTCCTTTCCTTCAGTCTACTTTAGATTTAGCATTATTCAAGTTCATAGTGTATCATATTCCCAATGATTAAAAATGTTTCAAAAATCAAGCAAATCTCACAGCATACTTTTAGCTTTGTTATTTTGGGTAAAAGAAAGAAAGATTATTATGGGAGGGGGAAGCTGCTTGCTAAGCAACTTTCCTTGTGTGAATTTAAACTTCCCCAAAACAAACACCTTTATACATTCTAAACAGGGTCCAGTCATTGTATGAAGTTTCGTAGATATAACACATGGGAGGGATTTAACTTAGCCCCAATAGCTGGGGAGAGAGATGGCCATAAATACAACCATATTTATGAGGCTGCAAGATATGAGCCCTTCCTCAGAACTTACTGTAAGGCAATCTCTATTCTTCCTGAAACAAAAGAATATCCTGTATAAAACCCTCTCTAATCTCTTGAAAGTGGGATCTCAGCATTATGCATTGGAAAATGAACTCATTTTAGTTGATTAAATGTAGCTGAACAGATTATTTGCTTTTACTAGCAACAATAAAAAATGAATTCAATAATATATATAATACAAGAGAATATAATTTTTCTAGACACGAGGCTCTTGGTCATAAAGACACCCTCTTACGCACCATGATAGTAAAAGTAAAAATAACAAAAGGACTGTTACTATGAAGGAGATTGTTCCCTTGCGGTCTTTGCAGCTTTGTGTTGGGAGAGATTTTATAGTGACAGTAAAAGATAAATCCATTTCACATTCAAATGAAACAGTGAAAGAAACTAGTGATAGAGTGGCATTCTTTGTGTAAATAATGCATAGGCTTTGTGGGTAAAATTGCTGGCTCATCTCAATTTAATACCCAGGTACCTGTTCATAAAAAGACAGAAAATCTGATGTACATTTGGATTTTTTAAATGAGCAGCAATACCACCATGGTTTTGCCAAAAATACAGTACTGTAAGATATGTTTCAGCAAGGTCTTTTAGAACTCTGAATATCTGCAGTTGGACTCCATAGGCAGTTTTTCACTGCAAACAGCAGCGAGGCTGTTTGCCAGACCTTGTTGATCAACATCGCTCATTAGTGCTCCATCTTCAGCACAAATGCCTTGAATAGTCATTTTGGCCAACATAATTAAAGACTATTTACTGTAAATGCAAAAGAATCCATAGTAAAGCTTCTCACAAATAGAAAAAACTTGCCTCTCTCATTTTCATACATCTGCTCATATACTGTAAGTTTTATACTTTCACATGTTATTTTCTTGTAAGTTTTGCAAACATCCAGACCAAACAAGAATCCGTTTTCTTAAGCAGATAACATATGCCACTGGTAACATATTCACCAAAAGATGCTCATCAAGTCTGCCAGCAAGACAGAAAAGTGAACCAAAACCTGACAACCTGCTGTGTTCGTACTCCTGTCTTAAGATGAAGAAACTCTATTGAATTTAATACACAATACAGATGTAAAGCTGTGAAACATACAAGAGAATTAGATCCAGTAGTTTTCACTCAAAAGCACAAACAGAAGTGAGACTCCTTATTTCCTTTTAATATTCGTCTGAGGATGAGCAGCTTTGTCTTGCAGAAACATCACAGAAATTGGTTTTGAGGTCTACCTTTATCACATTATTCAAAAGCTTTTTTTCTACACTCTGCAGCTATGGTGATAATTCCATCCTGCACACTTTCTGGAGGGAGTATTTTCTGAAGGAAACACTTCTAACTCAGCCCAGCATGCAGTGAATGAGCTCTGTGCCTCAAGAAACTTCTACTACCAGTGAGGGATACATTTGAAATATTCATGAGAAAACTTAAGCCAGAGGTGCTTCTCTTGCATATTATTAGTTTAAGCTGAAAACCCTTTCGATATTTGTTGCAGAAACAGACAGCAATTCGCCATTTTTCATTCCTCAAGCACACTCTCTTTAAATGTAGAAGTGAAAGTTGGCCAACTTCGGAGATCATTTTATCCAGTGAATAACAGGAGTGTTCAGAATGCCAGTCTGAAGAACTGGCCTTCTCCTGAAAGCAGGTAGCCCAGAAACAGGAAAGTACCAAAAGGTTTTTAGGTTCATTTTTGTTTTTTCATATTTCACGAAAATTACAAACTTGGACAGAAGAAGAATTGTTCCACAACAGTTCAAAGAGCATTTTCCATAACAGATATATTGCAATGTAACACCATATATCAGTTAGTTCTCTCCATTTAATCATGTCTTTATTTTAAATAGATTAGCAGCATCCCAACTGATTACCTTTAACTTACAGCTGCTAATCAAAAGGGGTTAATGGTGGATTTCCATCATCTGTTTCTGCTCATACATTGGCTGTGAAACAAAGCCTAGTTTATTTGGACTGTCATAATCCTTTGGTTTTTTCTGAAATAAGATTTGTAGAAATGACTGTTCTATTCCATAAACCTCAATCCTACAGTTCGATATTAGCAACAATGTACCCCTATAAAGTCAGCAGGACTCTGATTTCCTCAACCACACAAGTGCCCTGATTTCAGGATGAGGTCTGATGGCTGCAAGCCACTGATTAGAGATATCAGCCCAATGCCGTTTCTGTATTGCACTGCCTTTGAACATTCTGACTCATGGGCCAATTGTTTCTGCTTCCAAGAATGAGCAAAATATCAATGCAAATGATTTCTGCATCAGCATTCACATGATTCTGCAAAGAGGTTTGAGAGATTTTTGTAATCCACTGTTACTTCAGGCACTAAATTCATCTGAATGAATTTATATTAATTTGTGGAAGTGAATATAAAATAATGGTGAATATCACTGAACACAATTCAGCATTTAACTGATTGAATATTCATGAATACTTACAAAGGATACTTTTCACTACCCATTCTACATGAAAATGTAGTATTCTCAGAGTCACTTTTGTTCATAATAAGGAATTAAACTCCCTCTAGAGTTCATATTAGAAAGAAATACAGGTGGCACAGCCCTCATCTTTTCTCTGGTTCATCCAAATACACTTTTTTTAAAATAAAATAGCATACAATAAAGAAAAATACATTTAACAGCTAAAATAACAAAAATTATATTTCAGAATTAATATCCTCAATTAAAGGTAGTATTTTGCACCTTTTGAATCTACTGTTTCAGCCTGTGTGCAGATGTGCTGACTGAAGCTTGCATTGTGAATCGAGCTTTTATCTAGAGATAGACTATTGCTCCCTTATTTTTCCTCCCCTGTCTACTTGTTTGCAGACAAGCTTGTGCTCTACAAAACTTGAAAAGTTACTAAGTAATGGCTGTACAACACATGCTCCCCTTACAGTAATGTGTGCGACTCTGCAAAAACCTTAAGTCATGGTGGTCTTCTAGTTTCAGGGGAAAAAAATAGTATAGGAATAAAACAGTTACTGGCAGCCACCAGTAACTCTTATACAGTGTTTGCTCCACCCAGTATTAAAAATCTTTGAAAATATTTTGGAAAACATACTAACTTATCACAGGATATATCTCTGGAGTAAAGCTTCAGTGAATATGAAGATGTGTAGAAGAGTAAGTGTGGTGTTTCCAAAGAAAAGTATTTCCTGGTAGTAAAAGTAGACAGGAAAAAGGCAACATACTTATACCGATGATGCTCCAGACAATACAAAGGCAATAAAACAGGCATTTGCTTGCATGTAATGCAAATTCAACAGGGGGACTCTATCTGTGGCATATTGAAATACTGCAATTTGGTTGACAAAATGGGGATGTTTCTATTAAAATACAGCACTGTTGAAGTCATAATGTTATTATTCAAGCCTATAGTGCTTGAAATGCAGCTTACTTTCTTTTGATGTCAACACTGATACAGTTTCTACTAATGCAGTTAAGCGAAGAATCACAGGCTGGTTGAGGATGAAAGGGTCCACAGGGGGTCATCTATTCCAACCTTCCTGCTCAAGTAGGGTTATCCCAGAACACATGGCACAGGATTGTGTTCAAATGGCTCTGGACTATCTCCCGTGCTCAGTCTCTGAACAGGAAAGAAGTTAATTCTCATGTTCAGGTGGAACTTCCTGGACATGTTTCTGTCTGTTACCTCTTGTCTACAAACTTCAAATACTCAACTAGAAGATTTTAAAACAAGTTAATTCTTTCAGCTCCCTTTCCCCACAGAGGAATTTCCTGAAGTACTATTATTCTGTAGGAATGGCATATCTTACAGTACTCGGGTGTTTAAGTGTCTGCCTCCCACACTTAGAAGTGCAAAGGCTATCTCAAAAATCTCAGAGCATCACAGCTTCTGAGTTCAGATTTAATCAAAGATAACTGCCATTCTACTGCTTCCCCTGGTGACGGATATGATGCAGTTAAGAACACATGAGGCTATTAATCAATAGTTTAGTCACAATAATAAATAGTTTTAGTCACAAAAGTCAAAGGTACATGGGTTTTATTCTACTTCCAGAGTTCTTGGCTGAAAAAGCTCCCTCCACAACTGCAACAGGAATTTCTGTAAATCTTCTGAAGACATCCTGTACCAGAAGGCTACACATCATACATGAATCCATATAATCTCGTTTCCAAGAGAAAAATCACAGTTCTTCAGAAATTACTTGTAATTTGTAAAATACACAAGTATAATTTTCTCTTTTATCTGTACAGTAAAACTTCCTTCTTTCCTAAAGACATAATTCTGCTGATTTTCCTAAGTTAAGCATTCAGATTTCTGGTGTTTATTTGAAAATTTCTACCAGAAACATAATCAAAATTAACAAAAAATTGCATTACATAATGTACACATATTTTATCATAACTATAGGTGATATAAGTTCTATAATACCTCATTTTGAAATGTTACTCTTATTAAGTAAAACTTGTTTGCATATTTTTAATCTCATGCTATCCTATAGATTATATAGAGAATCCCATATATGTCTCATATATATGATGATTATTCTATGTATATTCTAGATAGTTCTGATCCAAGCAAAATTGAAAAATATGTTGATTTCCATCACCATATTGTTGCACAGCATGGAATAAGGATTTGCACATTATCTTTAGAAGCAGCCATTCTTGTCCCGAAAACACAAAAAAACACTGGATAAAAATGCAAATTCATACCCAAAGACTGCTGAACCCTCTAGTTTCATTCACCTTCTTGGTAAAGGTACTAATTACACCTATCTGGATCAAATAGAAGAGATGGACTGTGGAGCTGCAGTGGAAAGCCATATCTGGTAAAGTATCTCCCAAGTAACCTTCAAGGCGGTACAGAGTCTAAGCAGAACCTTGCATTGATATGTATCTATCTACAAGGCATTTTCCTGGAACATAAAAAAATTCAGATATTAAACTCCTCAAGAAATAACTGCATTTTTTTTTCCTTGTGCTGGTAACAGTATTGATTTTCATGCAAGCCAACAATATTGAAGGTGCATCATATGCATTCTGTGAGATGCCTGGCACTGAAGAAAAACTGTGAAGGCAGCAGTTTGTACCAATGGGAAATACTCCAGCAAGTCAGTCAGCTGAAACCCAATAATAAATTTTCACAATAAAAAAAGTATGTGTGAGTAATATTCTAGTCATAAACATTAAATATTTGTAACTGGCCATGGTTAGGTCACAGTAACATGCATTTGTTCTCTGAAAGTCAGAGATTCCCAAAGACAAACATCCAAACAATGCAAAGTGCTAAAATTACTAATAATTTCAGAATTGGGATTAAAAGTGTGATTTACTAACAAGTCTTCCATGCCCACAGCTTACTGGCTTCCAAGTCTATTTAATCTGATGCTTTTAATAAATTACTGCTGTCAACACATTAGCAATGAAATAGCCTCATTTCCATTATTCCTTTGCATTTAACTAGCCTTACAACCTTTGTCCACTAAGCTTTTCATCTTCCTGCTCACAAGCTCAACACATGGTCATCTGCCCTATGAAACTGAGGAAAACAGATGCTGCCATTGTATGTAACTGTACATGACCAGCCACACTGCTGCAGTCATAGAACATACCACAGCTCCACTCTTCCCTGCCATCCTTTCACCAAGGACATTAGCTAGGATCTCCAATCTATTGAGATTGGAATTTTCAAAAAGCAGGTAGAAATGGAATTGTCTGGGATATTTTCCACCACCCAGTTTCACACTGACCAACAGATTCAGAAGCTGTTGAGGGGAAGAAAAAGCAAACATGAAGATAGTAATTTAGTAAGCCTCATTTCCTCCACTGCCAAGGAAAACAGGGGATAAATAAGATAATGGAATGCATATCAGAGTACCCAAGCCTGATCTTGTACACATACAATTGGCATCTTTTCACTTAATTGGAATGACTTAAATGAAGAAAGGGACATTCCTAAATTACCATTGGAAGGAGTGGAGGCTTATTGTCCAACATTATAGAATTAGGGCCACCGGACAAAAGTCATTGGCTTGAACTCTTCAACCCTATATTCCATGAACCATATCACAGGAGTGGCAGAAATAGTAATATTCAGAAAGGAAGTGAATTCCCAAAGGTTTTACTCCTGCAGTCTCATGGTGTAATGGAGAGCACTCTGGACTCTGAATCCCAAGGACCTGAGTTCAAGGCTCAGTAGGGACCGTCCCCTGGCAGTTAAATGCCTCCCTGACATCCCATCCTGTCACATCTCGGATGCTCAGCAGGGTCAGCCCCGGTTAGTACCGGGTGCTGTAGACAGTCCCGAGGACTTCACTGTCACCGTCCAAGCTCGCTCGGCCGTGGCAGGTGGACCTTAGGACTTAAACGGTGGGGCCAGTTCTGCACACGCGGTGCCTCACCTAAAACATCCACTGTGCAGGCTGGAAAGGCTCACCCCCACATAGGGGAGAGCTCTTCCCAAATCTTCGCGAAATCTGGCCATACATACATACATACATGCGAGTGTCACTAGTATTTCCCAGTTACATAGTGTTTAGCTGACAAACGTTAAGAATAAACGAGCGCTGACGTTTCTAGGAAACACTTAGTAAGCAAATAGTTAACGTGGTGTATTCAGATAAAAGTTGCGCGCAGAGGAAGTCCTCGGCAGAATGTGCAAAGCTGACAGGAAGCCGAGAGAGGCTTCTGGCGAGCAGAGAGGGTGTGGAGGAAGCACACGCTTTCTGCTGGCAGGGCAGAGATAGGAAGGGAGACCCTACGGCTTCGGGAGAATGTGTGGGAGCCGCGAGAGCTCAGAGCTGAGGCAAAGAATGACCAGTGAAAGGAGCTGCCCTTCGTAGGGGAGGCTTCATCGAGTTTCAAGGCATCCAGAAAGTGACACATTTTGAAAATATTTTTCTTTTACAGTGTTGCTCCCAAATCTCGAATGCCATGAAATCTCTTCCAAGGTCCAGATAAATCTCTTGGTATTTTACAGCTTAAACCCTTGTGCAGTACTTTGATAATGAATCCCCGTAAATGATGGATAATGCAGGAGAGCTCTGGATGTGGGAAATAAAGTCCATAGAAACCAGTCCTTTCTCAGCAGATCCTGTGCAGGGCAAAAATCATTAATGAGGGATGTCAAAATAAGTAAAATACAGCCTCTCAACTAAAAATCAGAAGAACATCTCATGCAATTATTAGTTGTGTAGCATGTTTACTCACCAGAGAGAAAAACATTTGTTTTCTTAGACTTTTCCGTCAGTAGATATTATTATCAGCACCCAGAAACATTCAGAGGAAAAGAACAAACAAAGATATATCCTCTGCCTTCACAACTTTCTTCAATGAACTAGGATAATCACAAAAACCTAGCCGTGTTCCAGGAACAGATGTGTGTCATTAACCTAGTAATATTTTACAATGTGCCTTGAATTGTTCTGTGTTTTATAGGCATTGGAGCTAATCCTATTCTTTGCTATACAGTGAGAAAACAGGAAGGGGCCTTAGGGAGTGTGAGTGAACCTCCCGTGAGCAGATCCTGGCACCTTGAGTTTCATACAGGCATATCTGGAACATAGTATTTTAAAAGAAGTGTACATACACATATGGTTTGCTTAATATAGACTTGGAGATTGATTACTGTAATTGGAAGAAATAGGCAATTAGGATCCAATCTAAGCAAGAGGCCAGTGTTCCCTTTTCCCACCTCTCTCAGCCACATACTTTGAATGTAAATTGGGCCCTTAATTTTGGATTTTCCTGTGAATCATCTAGCTAATCCTCAGCACAATTCTTAAACCAGCTTTACTCATATCAGTGTGACTGGTGAATAGCAATTGGTGTGCTTGTTAGCATACTCACCCGGTACTTTACAGGGCTTGTTCTGCTCAGCTTGCTAAGAGTTTCTTATGTGCCTAATCACTGGCGGTTACTCAAAGCAGCTGAGCAAGTGTGGAGGTGCCCCTATGATTGAGTAACTCCACAGAGAACCAGGGATATGGGGGCGACACGGCCACGGTGCTGCTATGTTGAATAGCAACAACACAGATGCATCAGCTTTCCTTAGTGGGCCTGCCTGTGCCCAGCACTGATCTGGGATTTTTAAAAGAAGAACGTTAAATACTCAGCTGCTCGCTTACTGAAGAAAAGCCAGAAGAGACTTGCTTATGCCCATAAAGCTTGACATCAAATAGACCTTTCCAAAGCACTGTAGCAGTTGTCCTTTGCACTGTCACTTCTGTCTCCCAATTTACCAGTTGCCTGCCTGTACTTTAAAAACCTCTTTCTTCAATGACTAGTGTTTAGCTGTAGGTAATTCAGCCTGCTCATCACTAACGGGGTGAGATGTCTGATAATGTCATG
>JAOXXN010000001.1:105257128-105269860 GCA_026770055.1 Myrmophylax atrothorax | reverse complement strand
GTAAGTGTGTGTTATATTGTAGTTTTCTTTTAGTTTTCTCTTTTCTGTATAAATATATACTTAGTTTCAGCATAAACCTAGTTTGGAAGTTTTTTTCCCTCTCTCTCTCCTTCCTTTTTTCTTGGCTGGTTGGGAGCAGGGAAGAACCCTTTTACTCTGTCTTGGACAGTTGGCATTTTGCCAGTTCAAACCAAGACAAACACACACCCACGAAAGTTA
Source organism: Myrmophylax atrothorax (assembly GCA_026770055.1). NCBI lineage: Eukaryota > Metazoa > Chordata > Aves > Passeriformes > Thamnophilidae > Myrmophylax > Myrmophylax atrothorax. The sequence goes on along the minus strand of JAOXXN010000001.1, from coordinate 105,269,641 downwards.
GAAATAACAAACAATGACTCCTCACTCCCCATTGAACACAAACCTCGCTATTCTAGCTACAAATCACCCAAGAGAATTCAATCTCCTGAGGAACAGACCCAAGCAGAGGGAAGGCTAAGAATAAACATTTTACTTTCCTGTAGATAACATAGCAGTGAGGTGGTGCTGGGCCTACTAAGCAGAGCAACACAGAGCATGTCCACTTAGCACCACAGCCATGAAGGAACTGAACTAAGCCCCTCCTACATCTGCTTTTATATTTGAGATGACGTCAGAATATGGTATGGAATACCACTGGCCAGTATAAGTCATCTGTCAACTGGCCTGACCGAGCTCAAGTCAGCTGATAATCTAAGGCTTACTCTGAAAACTAAAACCTAAATTTAGGCCTAGCTAAACCCATAACACTCCACTCTTTATTCCATACTATATTACCTCACTCACATCCCAAATCTATCTATTTCTCGTGCTTAAACATTCTTGGTTTTTTCAGAGTCATCTTCCACCCCTCCATATTGTAGGCTTTAGTCCATTAGGATGGAGTGGATACTTCGGGCAAGAAAAGAAACTCATCATTGGACACCAACACCGGTTCACCTCAGGTCTTCTTCACTGATGGTTCATTTCCTGCAACACACAACTCAAAATGAAAGTTATTTTGTTTTCCCAAGGTTTAATGTTCTTGAGGCACACACTGGGATTGTCTCATCCCCTTCTCACGGGTCTCCATCCCCTCGCTGGCATCACCATACTCCTCACTGGGGTCTTCAGCCCACTATACCACACCGTCTTGGCTTGTTTAAATACAACAGGTTTCACGATCGTGGGTAACTTTAGAAATAGTGCTCATGGTTAAATCCACATCTCGGTCTCACATCTACCCATAGGTGGCATCTCTGCTTTGATAGCCCGAACATCGGCCCATCGAGCCAGGAACAACTCTCTCTTATGCTAGTTCAGGTGTGATGTTCCTCATTAGCTCGGCTTTTGGAGACATGAGCATCCACATAGCAAATCTCCACAGATTCTACTCAAGTGGCAATGTCCTGCCACATATCAGCAGCCCACATGGGCTTCTTTACCGTTCCAATTAGTCATATTTTATTGGTCCAGCTACTTCTCCAGGGCATTGGCTATCATCTACAAGTCAGTGCAGAGGTAAAGTCTTGGCTACTTTTCTGTTTCAGTAATGTCCAATAGACTCGATTGTCTCTGTCTTCCTCCTGGCTGGAGGCAGAGCAGCCCTATTGCTGTTCTTGACTCTTTTCCGGGGTCACTGCTTCAACTATGTGGGCAGCCTCTTTACTAGCTTTCTTTCATTTTAATACTCATACTCAGGCTTCAAGCTTGGAAGAAGACTCACCATCCCACCTCCTCATGTCTTCCCCCAGGTCACACAGTGTTGTAGTCTTGATGTAAATTACCTCCCTGCCAGTAACTCCCCATGCCATTTGTTAACAAAAGAAGTAGTTGACTACTACCAATTCCTTCTTGATCATTTTGGGTGGCAGACACTGGGGACAGATGTGGTGGGAAATGGGCTTGGACTGTCTCTTTTGTTCTTGGGGACTACACATGGCTCTGGCGGTGTGTGTGCTGCTGTGGGTGAGAAGCCGTTGCTGCTACTGTGGAGTAAGCCAGTTTTCCCTGCCACTGCTGTTGCTCCTGGTTTTGGCATTGGGGTCCCGGTCTCCTCTCCAGTCCCACCACTGCCTGGTTGCGGCTGCTTTCTGGGACACACTGTGGTTCTCCGTTTCCAGCTTTCCTTCTTCATTTGGGACAAGGGACACAGAGGGAGAGACAGAATTTGTCTGAGGGCTCACCGCTCGTCTGTCTCAACAGAGAGGGACTGGGAGCTCACCCTGCAGCCAGCCAGGATGTGACACAGACACTGCCCATAAGTAAACTTTTCTCCAGGAGGAAACCTGCTGGTTTGGGGGTTATTGTGTTTTGTTTTTTTGTGTTGGGGAAGCAGTTTTCTCTGGTCTGTTTACAGGTATATCTATACCTACACACACACACACACACACACATATATATATAGCAGTTAAGAACAGTTATCCTTCTTATATCCAGTTCCTGATTAAAATTCCTTTTCTTAAATTTAATAAAGAGTGATTGTGGAGGAATCCCCTCCCCCGTTTGTGGGTAAACATTTTGGTTCTTCCCCTCAAAACTAAGACACACAGGAAGGACCACAGTTTACCACATGACTCACGCTTGGGGTTTGCTCTTTGTTGGGGTGGGGGAGCACAGAAAGACCAGTCTCTTGGTCTGTAAGGCCTCTCCCTGGAGTGGGTACATTCACAGCAGATACAATTGGAGCTGTCTGAACTCAGAAAGACAGTAAAAGGGTTAACACAAGCTTCCAGTGAGAAACTATTGTTTATATTTTGATGTTCTACATGTACCAAAACAATGCAAATAGCAGGATACCTTTATATAACAAAGCTCCTGGGTTTCAGCACCACTTTATCTGTGTTCGGTTAAGCTGGTAAAATACCAACCACCCAAACACAGAGTAAGAGTTCCTCTCCACCCACCACCGCCTTCAATTTAGGCGTAGCTAAATCCATAACATAAAGGCCTTTGTTTATTAAGGAAAAAACCAAGCACATAAATATTTCCGTCAATTACACACTCTAAAAAAAATTGACAGAAGGAAGTTAGTAAAATCATTCCTATTCATTATCAATTGCTCCCACAATAATCACTAAGCCTTTCAATTTGTATACCTATTTTTGACAGTGACTGCTTACAGTCATTGGATCTGCATCCTCCGGAAAGCCACTGACCAGCTTATAGTTGATTATATGATTAAGTACACATGCAGTCTCAAGGAGCCGAGAGACGGATGGCTCTTGAATAATCCAGACACACACTGGGATTGTGAACACTCCAAAAGCCTTTATTTCTGGTTGTGGTGGTGTTTTAAGGACTTGGGTAGGGGTGTGGTTTGGAGGGGATTGGACAGTACATCTGAGGGCAGGGTTAGCCTTGAGGGGAAGGATGGGAGGGGGTTCAGTCCTGGGAGGAATCACACCCAGAGGGGGGAAGGAACCATGGGGAATACAGAACAGGGGGCAGGTGAGTCTGCCGGGGCTTCAGGAACTGCTGCCACTCTGTGCTGGCTCAGAAGTAGTGGGTTCTGCTGCAGCAGGGCAGGGAAGGGGTGCAGGACCATCTCAGGTCCAAGGGGAACCGCCAAGGTACCTCCATGGCATGGAAAAACCTCAGGGAAAAAACACACAGAAAGGGGGAAGGAACATGGGAGATGTGAGCCTTGGGGGTTCACCCTGATAATGCAGGATCAAGGATTTCATCTTCACAGACAGCAATGCTGTCCCAACAATATTTTTCTTTCAGAAATGTCAGTAGCTTGTCCATTTACTTTACTCCTTGTTTTTAAGATTTTATTTTTCAATTCCTCATTTCTAAGTTAAATTCATGGTCATTTCTAGCTGATAGTTTGGGTTCTGTACAGTTAATCTTACTATTCTGCTCCTCCTCCTCTATTTTGTAAATTCTTTCTACCTACTTGTTCTTTTATTTTTACTTCATGGAGTAGTGTCAGACAACTTTATATATACATAAAAGTTATGCTGACTGTGTTCAAATAGCTCATTTCTTTTCCTCAAATGCATTTCTTTTTATTCAAAACTAAGAATAAAATAACATCTTCATTTTTATTTCTTCCACACTGGTGCACTTTAATTGATCTGCAAAAGATGTCAGAATCTGTTGAAGCTGAACAATACACCACTTCAATGAAATGCCAACATAATTTTTTTGCTATGTTTTCTAAGCAAAAAAACCAAACACACACAACAAAAAAGAGCAGCGGCAACTCAAAGACTGGAAGAGTTCAAGAATTCATAGCCTTTTTATTTAATTTCTATTTATTTAACTGGTTTGGGGTGAACAATTCCTTTTTTGATGATTGATCTGCACCTCCTGCATCATAAAGTGCAAGATTTTACTTCATTTCCAGGAGTTTCTGAAAGGCAGTAATACTTTTCAAAGTATAGGTCTTAAAGGCCTATGTTTCTCTTTTTCATATTTCCCATTAAATGTAACTTTTGCAAGAAATGTAAACATGATTATACCAGAAGGCAGAATGGCAAGTACACTAAATCTGCTTTTTCTATCACTTCTATAATCACCTGAAATGCAAAGGGAAAACAAAAACCAAACCAAAACCAAGGAAAAACCCACACACACATAATATGACCTACATAGTCTTGAAATTGTTGCTAAATCAATGTTTATGTCTTGCACTGTGTTAAGATGAAAAATAACTCTTAAATTATGCAACACCTGAAAAACTCAGCTGTCCTGGTCAAAAATTTAGAAATCCTACATACAAAGAATGTTAATTTTACTGCAATCTTGTAATTAAACTATAATTTCATTGGTAAGGAATTAGAAGGCATTCTTCCCCCCACAGAATCCGCAGGACTGCAATGGGTATAACAGCAGCTGGGTTGTTGTACGCAACCATGACAGCACTTTAAGTTATTCTAGAAGATTCTATCAAGTAATTAATTACAGTCTGTAATTAGAAGACCATCTAAACATTGGTGAGTGTTCTCAATACACAAGGCAGATTTTATAAATCACACCAACAACCTCTGACTACCACAACCTTCATGAGCTAAAGTCAGAAGACAGCCACTCCCAGCTGCTCAGGGCTGAGCAACCAGACTGCAACTGCACAGGTGCCAGGTCTACTTGTCACTGACCATCTTCTGAGTGCAGATCACAGAATCTCAGAATATGCTGAGTTTGAAGGGACCCACAAGGATCATTGAGTCCAACTCCTGGCCCTGCACAGGGCCATCCCTAAAAGTCACACTATGTGCCTGAGAGTATCATCCAAATGCTTCTTGAACTCTGTCAGGCTTGGTGTTGTGACCACTTCCCTGGGGAGCCTGTTCCAGCACGCAATCACCCCTTGGGTGAAGAACCTTTTTTCTAATATCTAACCTAAACCTTGGCTGATTTGGGAGTAAAAGAAGAGCTACCCTAAATTATTGCCATGCACATCTACATTTATATATATATGTACGTATTTGTGAGAGTGTATATATATATATAGTGCATGTATGCCTAAATACATATATATGTGTGTGTGTGTGTGTGTATATATATGTATGTGTGTGTGTGTATATATATATATATATATATATATATACACACAACGTTTCCAAATTGGAAATGTGGAAGCTTTTCAGTTTAAAAAAAGACAGGAGCTTTAGCAGATTCTTTATTACAAAATCCTATCTATGCCCACAGCTCTTAAAGATGAACACAATTTGCATAGTACTCACACAAAACTCTAGACAGAATATTTGTAATTCAGATTTGGCTTACAATGCATTCATCTACATTTCATAATGACTTTAGCAGACAAAAAAAAAAAAAAAGCCAAGAATTAAATAGGTTGTTCCCCAGTTACCAGAAAGTAAAAGGGATATATTCAATACAGTGGTAATATGAATACAACTTCAGTTTTGAACACCACCATCAAGAAAAAAAATCACACTGGCCAGATTAAGCACTTATTTTGCCTCAGGCACTTTATGAAACACAGGCCCCCTGAACTCCCTCTTAAACATTGGCATCTGAAATTCTAATGAAATCTCAGCTGAATAAAGGACTAGTCCTCCTTCCTCCAAACACAGTAACTCTATATTCATTCCTTCATGCACCCACCTAAAACCCCATTAAAGTTAATGGGAGTTACATGTGCACCTACGTGTGAATACCCCATAAATATTCTTAAAGGGCATATAGAGTGTAAAAGAAAAGTCTTCACAAGAGGGTTTTTTTTTTAATGATGTGAAATTGTTGCAATTTGGAGTACATTTCAAACAGGAAGAGCAATGGGAAGAATTTCCCACCTGGCTTTAAATTACAATTGCAGAAAATCAAGCTGCTTCTTTCAAAACTGGAGATAATAGCAAGTCCACAGAGTAGTTATATCTCTCTGCTACTGAGAATAACTTAAGAAAACTTCACAGACAGTGGTGCGTATACAAAGATCAATGAGTTTGATTAACCCTTAATATCCCCACCTTCAATAGGTTTTCTTTCTTTTTCAGAAAACGTTAGAGCACATTTTAAATAAAAGTGTTCTGAGCATATTTTCAATTTTAACTACAGTCTAGGTAAAGGTCATTACATCTGTTCCACCAAAAGCCAAGAAGCAAGGCAGATGTAACTGGCTTCTTAGATTTGCTCTCATTTGTTGAGTCCTACAAAAATATGTAATAAAAACATAAATCCAACTCCAGGGAAGAAAGGACCAGCATTCTATTTTTCACAGCATTGTGACAACCAACTTCATGGATAATACATTTGTAAATTTAATAACACCTTAGTACAACATCAGTGGTTGCATTACCTGTATTTCCACTGGGGAAATGGCAATATAAGATCTTATTAGTGCACAGAATTAGGAAACAACTCTTATCATACTCAGCAGGCTGGCCCAGGATACTATCCAGCATGACAAAACACTGACAGCACTTTTCTCCATATTTTGCCTACATCTCAAAAATCCAAGCTAACTGTTGCAAGGGTGGCGAGAAATTACATGGCAGCAGGAAGGGAAAATCTCTCTCACAGTTAACAAAAAATAGTACCACTTTTCACAGTTCCACCAAAAAAATCAGCAAATCTGTCTGAGGGGTTTGCACACACATAACTTCTTGCCCTCCTTAACTTCCATTTCTCCCCCCACTTCCCAACCTGTGGATAACCCATATTGCCATGCACACAACACCTACTGCACTTGTTCTGTTACAGTTTCAGAATCCTTCATAGAATTTCCTTCTACCAACACTGAAGTCTGAGAGTTAACACCCAATCCCCCACACCACCAGATAACAAAGGGAGTGGCCAACTGTTTGGAATTCCACCTTGATGGCTGGGGGAGGGAGAGAAGTTTTCCCTAGTGCTGGAAGCTCAGTTCATTCCCGGTGGCCGCTGTGACTAGAAGCCACTGTTTTGACGCTGGTGAAAGCATCTTTCTTGGAGGGAGTTCTTTTTATTCCGGCTTACTTCTCCCTGGTTTTTTCCAGCTTAGCTCTCCCTGATTTTTCCCCCCCTCCCGCGACTCTAGGCACTCTGGACTTCAGAGAGAAAGAGAGAGGGAGAGACAGAGGGAGAGACACAGGAGAAAGAGAGCGAGCGAAAGAGACAGAGGCAGAGAGAGAACGAAAGAGAGCGACAGAGAATGAGAGCGAGAAAAAGAGTGAAAGAGAGAAAGAGAGAGAGAGAGAAAGAGAGAGAAAGAGAGAGAGAGAGAGAAAGAGAAAGAGAGAGAGAAAGAGAGAGAGAGAAAGAGAGACAGAGAGAGAAAGAGAGAGAGAGAAAGAGAGAGAGAGAAAGAGAGAAAGAAGAGAGAGAAAGAGAGAGAGAAAGAGAGAGAAGAGAGAGAAAGAGAGAGAGAAAGAGAGAAAGGAGAGAGAGAGAAAGAGAGAGAGAAAGAGAGAAAGGAGAGAGAGAGAAAGAGAGAAAGAGAGAAAGAGAGAGAAAGAGAGAGAAAGAGAGAGAGAGAAAGAAAAAAAGAGGAAAGAGAGAGAGAAGGGTCATGGCTGGTTTTCTGCATAGCAAACCTTTTCTTTTCCTGAGGACAGCTGCACCAGGATCACTGGAAACCACCACCAACACTTCCAGTATTTTTTCTTCTTTGAACAAAGGACAGAGTCTGCTCTTTCCAACAGAAAGGGTTCTATCCTGCTCTCACGTGAGTCATACACCCACCTTGTCTCTGCCTGCCTGGGAAAAGACTGAGATCTTACCTCGTGGCCAGCCGAGGTGCGACACTGTTACCTGCTGTCTGCAAATATACTTGCACCAGGCAGAAACTCTTGTTTTGGGGGTTGTGCTGATACTGCGGGGGGTAGCTTGCCCTGGTCTGTTTGTAGTTATATATCTATATTTATACTGATATATGGTAGTTAAGAACAGTTATCCTTCTTCTATACATTTCCTAATTAAAGTATATTTCCTTTTCTTTGAATTTAAAAGGGGTGTAGTGTTGGTTATTGAGAAGTTCTCTTCTCTAGTTTAAATACACGCTTTGATTTCCTTTAAACTAGGACACTCTCCATCCTCAAATTCTCTGTACTTGAGAATTTGCCTGTTTCTCTACCCATCCAATCCCTTATTTTATCCACAATCTCATCACCCATTTTCTATTTTGGGATCTGAATCCTATTATTTCTTAAAAAATTGACTCCAATTCTCAGTTTCTCCCCAAAGCCTTTAAACTCCCTCCCCTCACCACCCTTCCTACTCCCTTCAAACTTAAGTTTAAATTCAGGTTCTCTGTACCATCCCAGGGTCCTCCATCCATCTACTTACCCAGTACAGCCAACTTATCCTCAGTTTCTTTGCCCACTTCCCACGTTTTTTCAAACAAAGCCTGCACTAACTGGCTGCTGCTCTTCCCTCTTATATACTACAGGATCTTGTTCTAACCTATTCTAATAATTGTCCTTAATGTCTATACCAGGGCTACATCTTAGGCATTCCTATGAAATAGGGGGAAAAAAGAAAGAAAAGGAAAAAAGAAGGTGCGAGGAAATCCCCTTGCTTTGTATTTCAGTGTTCAGTCACACCACAGCTTTGGAAATAAGACAAAGTAACTCTAGAAAATTCTCAGATCCTCCATGCTTGGTATAGAGAAACATCTCTGCATATGGATTCTAATGCCTTTACGCACAATGAGTACACTAGTCACTACAGAATACAGGCAAACTAATATTTTGCCAAAGCCGTTTTTCCAAACTAAGCATTTTTTTAAAAAGTAGAAAAAGGCACATCTTTGTCATAAAACAAATCTACCTCTCAAGAGTTGCATTCCTTCTTTACCCCATAAGTGCATCAGAATTTGACAACTCAAGAGTTGTAACAATATTGGCAAGCAATGTGTCTTTCCCTAATTTCTTTCTGCTGAAATGGCTGAGCCTTTCTTTTTGGCTCAAATTGTCCCAAAATACTCAGCCTAAGTGTATACTCAATGTGGGAAAATCTCCATATTAGCAGGAAAAATTAGGTAGCAGAAATTAAGAAGTCATAATAAAAACATTCTTACCCTTTAGGCAGCACTACCAACCAAGAGATAAATGTATGATAATTATCAGGTAGTCTTTCTTCACTGCATCTTCTATTTTACACTCAATTGAGCTCTTATATTCCCTCTCACTTCTTTTGTGTCCTTTTTTTTTTTCCTGCCAAATTGTTGCAGCCTTTGAATAAATCCAGGCAAATCTGACTGGGGCTCTGGGGCAGGAGCACAGTTAAAAGGTGCAGCAAGGCCAGACAAGGTGAAGTGTTATGCCCAGCTGTTTGGTGGTGGTCGTGGTAAATGTAGAATAACTGACCACTGCTGCCTCACCTTTACTACAAGGGGCACTGGCACCAATGCAAAGCACCTGACACCCTCAGAAAGTGTTGAGGCTGTATATCTGGCTGAAGTATTTTATCCAAAGATATAGCATATATTCTTACCATAACCTGGACTTTCTAACTCAGCAATCCATCATTTCATTTCACAAACTTGGGAACGCTCCACCACAACAAAATGCAGTAGCTGACCATAGATGAAACCAATATTAATATGAGAAGAATGAGGATCCAAAGCAGATCTGGGGAAGGAACAAATCATTTCTCAGGCCCTACTTTCCTTCCCCAGATACAAATTTCTTCCAAACGCCTTTTGAAAGTATCAAGTTTAAATGAACAATTGAGTCAGAGTAATGATCTGACCTTTCCCATGTATTATCTTACATGAAACACAATTGCTTTAAGACAAAGCACATACAATCATTCAAACTGGGGAGGCATTTTTTCTGCTAATGGAAAGCAAGCTGCCATTTTCCTCACTGAGGAGCACAATTTCAGAGCTGTTAAGCCCCGGAGCTTTCTCTAAGCCTTCAGTCTCAGAGCTCTACTACAGAACTTCTCCAAATCACTGATTTCAGATAACTGAGAGGTATTTAACTGAAGCCTAAATCTATTAAATACAAATTGCATTTAAGTGACATTAAGGATTTGAGTAAAACCTGGAATAACAGGGGTAGAAAAGAGAGGAATAAAGAGATGAAAAAGAGGGGGAAAATCAGAATCAAAAAGCTCCCAAAATGCAGAAATAGGAATATGTGGTTATGTCTAATCTCTACTTTTTTTTTTTGCCATTCTATAACAAAAAAAAAAGAAAAATATAGTGTGCTAATTGTTTACACTAAAAGAATGTGCCTACAGACCAGAAACTTCTGCTTAGAAAGTCAAAGTGATTAACTTTGAAACATCAGATAATGAACAGGAAAAGAACTCACTTAAATCTTTATGGAAATATCAGCAACTGCTGCTTTCAGTTATAGTACAGTCTTACGAAGACACTGCATGTCTTTCCTTCATCAGCTATTTCCTAATTTCTTTTCACTAAAAGGAAAGCAAAAACACAAAGAAGGGGACATCACATGCAGTGCAAACAGACTCAAAAATATAATTTAAATAAAATATGATGTAGATGTTACATTTTTTTAGTAATTTCACAGTGAGTTACTTCAGAAAAAAAGGTAAAAGATGGTAATCTAAGTGGTGAAATACATTAATATCCAAGATAACTCTAATCAAAACTGACTTAGGAGAATGCAAGCTGAGCATTTGAGTTCTGAAAGGAGAGTATTGAGGGGGTTGGTTACTCTCTTTTTAACTAGCACCCACTTACAGAAGTAACCAGCTTTGTATATAAAAGAAAGCCTAGTAGTCACCACTGAATTTCAGCTTTAGTAGAGACATGGAATAATCCAAAAACCTGACCAAAAAAAAAAAAAAAGAATGGTTTATCTGACTTCCCCAGTGTTTCTAAGATGATAAAACTCAGAAAGGTTAAGATCAAAATGTTTTGTTGTAGCTCAAAAAATAACATAAATATAACCTAATCTTTAGGAAAATATTCCAATAGAAATAATCAAAGTCTTCTGAGCCAAGTAAGACACTACCTTAGCTGTTGCATCAAAACAAGCCATTGTTATATATTGTTGTGTGCTCCAGAAGAGTAAAACAATGGACATGTCCAACTACCAGACCAGAACAACCACAGCCTTGTTTGTTTATTCAGCTGTAAAAGAATGTTTAATCTTCCTCAAGAAGGAAAAAGCGGTGCAGTTTGTTGATGTGGAATTCTGCACAGAGCACTGAATTCCCCTAACTCACACTGATGTTCAGCTGCAGTTAGGCAGCACTGCTCAGGTTAGTTATTTATAAGAAAGATATAGTAAAAGATACATGGTTTCCCAGATTTCTTTTTTTTCACAGTCATTTCATTCAAATTTTTAAAAAGCTTTAAAAAATTTCCTTCCCCTCCAATTTTTTACACCAAACCAAGTGCTTTCTTTGTTTTCAGTTCTAAATCCTTCTGCCTTCAACTAAGGAAAAAAACCCCACAACAATATGCAGAATAATCAACAGTAGGGAACTGAAAAGGGATAGGAAGAATAGCAGTTTCTTTTTGCCCACTGATGTCAAATACAACTTTTTTTAATAAAGTCAAAAAGGGACATTTTCTCCATTACCATATCCATTAAAATTTTCAATACTGGAAAAAGCTATTTCCCAGTAAAAACATTTGACATTTTTCAATGTGACAAAAAGCAGAACTAACAAATATGAATACATAATTTTCCCAGGAAGGTCAAAAGTACAGATCTCACACAGGAAGCTTAGTTACTCTGTTTTAAAAATCTTTTCTTATTTAACCTAGCTCAAAATAAGTAAGATTTCACTAAGATTTCACTTAATTTCTGCTCAGAACAAACTGGTTGAATCATGGCATCACAGCAAAACTGTGAATTAGAACCTTACCAAGACTGAGAGAAGACCTCTTAAGAAAGAGTGAGTAAAGAAAACATATGAGCAAACTCAGAAATAAACATTTTCTTCCACATCTCATATTGTTCTACTCCCAAAATATCATCAGATTGTTCACAAATCTGATTTTTTTAATAGCTCTGTTTATGATTACTTAGCATCTTGAAAACTGCATAGGATGTGTGGGATGCTGCATTCTGCAGCTTTATGTATATGTATGATTTGCTGGAGTAGGTTGAGCCCCGCTGAATTCAAAAAGACTACCCACTTGTTCCATGACAAGTGCATTTTTTCTGAACTAAGTTAATGCTGAGCAGCTGCGCATGGGGAGAGCTGCACTGTTCCAAAGAGCAGAGACACTCCCCTTCACACTTGTAAAGGAAACTTGGCTTTTACACACACTTATGGAAAATATTCTTGCACTTAGAAAAAGCACCTTTCCTCCACCTTTTCCCAGACTTGTCTTGGGTTGAGCTGGCAAAATGCCAACTGCCCAAGTACAACTACCCCCCAGCCAGCCAAGAGAAAAAGAAGGAGAGACAGGATAAAACCTCCAAACTAGGTTTATGCTTAAACTAACTATATGTATTTATACAGAAAAGAGAAAATTAAAAGAAAACTACAATA